>JAUIMM010000441.1:1200000-1592500 GCA_031769625.1 Taudactylus pleione
ATATCAAATTAAAAAAGAAGAATCTAGTGTAAACATCCATGTAGAGTCACTGTCTGCTTACTTACCTGTAAATTGGAATTAAATCAAGATGAGCCCCTGCAGGAAGACAAAGAAGAAAATATAGAAAGGTATATAGTAACTAATTACTTCTTTAGATATACCACACAATTGCACTAATTAGCAAGAGTTTAAGTTTACCCAAAGGCCCGAAATGGAACTCGTATAGCTTGGGTTCACAATTAATTTAGGAAATACCTTATACTTTCATAACTTAAATCCAGTATATTGGTAATGGGTATAACTCCCTTTAGAGGGGATACTTACCTGTGTATGTATTAATATTGAGTGTATTTTTGTGTGTATGTGTGTGTGGGGGGGTATTTACATTATCTGTATTATATGTGGATCACTGCTTTGCTCTCTGCGTTATATTTTGGTCACTGCGTTGACCTCTGCATTATATGGTTGTCGCTGCATTGCTCTCTGCATTAAATGGCGGGCACTGCTTTGTTCTCTGCATTATATGGTGGTCACTGTGTTGCTCTTTGCATTATATGGTGGTCACTGCATTGCTCTCTGCATTATATGGCAGTCACTATGTTGCCCCCTGAATTACATGGCTGTTGCTGCATTGCTCTCTGCATTATATGATGGTCACTGCTTTGCGCTCTGCATTATATCGTGGTCACTGTGTTGCTTTCTGTATTATATGGTGGTCACTGTGTTGCTCTCTGCATTATTTGGTGGTCACTGTGTTGCTCTCTGAATTATAAGCTGGTCACTGCATTGCTCTTTGCACTATATGGTGGGCACTGTGTGGACAGTGCATTACTCTCTGCATTATATGGCGGTCACTGCGTTGCTCTCTGCATTATATAGTGGGAACTGCATTGCTCTCTGCATTATATGGTGGTCACTGCATTGCTCTCTGCATTATATAGTGGGAACTGCATTGCTCTCTGCATTATATGGCGGTCACTGCATTGCTCTCTGCATTAAATAGTGGGAACTGCATTGCTCTGCAGTATATGGTGGTCACGGCATTGCTCTCTGCATTATATAGTGGGCACTGCATTACCTCTATGCATTATATGGCGGTCACTGCATTGCTCTCTGTATTATATAGTGGGCACTGCAGTGCTCTCTGTATTATATAGTGGGCACTTCAGTGCTCTCTGTATTATATAGTGGGCACTTCAGTGCTCTCTGCATTATATGATTGGTGTGTCCTTAGACGCACCACCAAAACTTGCACCAAGTCTATGGCAGGTGCAGTTTCCCCCTCTGACCATGGCTTCTATGCCTGCGGCTGTGCACTGAAAATAAATAAAAATAAAAGAACAAATAAAATAAATAAAATGAGGGATGGGAAGGATCGCGGCCCTAGGAAATATTATTCCAGGCTATGGCGAGAACCCGGGATAGAGAGGGTAAGTGCACCCTAAATACGTTTCACTGCTATTTGGAAACAGCTGTAGCCGTGGCTAGAAGCATTTCTTCTTCAATTATTCACTTCAATGTAACATACAGCCATTGTGACATCATCACTGCCACTGATTTACTGATGTCAGTGGTCACCTACTGCCATTGTGACTTCATCGCTGACAGTTCTGATTAGCTGTTGTGACTGGTTAGTGGCCATTGTCAGTGTGAGATTGAAGCAATTCAGTCGTTTTCTCACAGCAGAGTGAGTTTGAAGTGGAATTATAATGATTTTGAGGAGTGGGCGTAATTATGGGGCAGGAGGCGCCTTGTTCCACCATAGGCGGTAAGTTTCATTCATTTTAGCTAAGTAGATTATGTTGGATAATGTGAAAATAGAGCAAGTTAGTAGCGTCCAAGGGCAACAGATGGAAGTCTTTTACCCAGAATGCTCTTCCATCCTGATGTAACAGAAATAGTTTGAGCAGGACTGGATTACAGGCCACATAGGCCTGGGGCTGAAAATGATCAAGAGCCTGTTGTGAGACGGGCAGGAGGTGTGATGACCGGTACTGTGTGGGTGTGGCCAGTGCTGTGTGGGTGTGGCCAGTGCCGTGTGGGCGTCTCCTGCCCCTACCACAGTGTGGTCAGCTGGGCGGCTGGACATCATCATACTGTCATGGGAATATATAGGCCTGGAGCTGCCGTCCCATCTGCCCCATTGTTAATCTGGCCCTGAGTGTGAGTATAACAGTAATAGACATAGATATAATCTGCACTGTTATTTGTTGCATGGCGGCCACACAGTGCAGTATGTAGATTATTTTTCTCATTGCCTAATATTTACACCCCTGCGTCTCCCTGTTCCTTCTCCATCAGCTACTGTGGAACTACACATCCCAGCCTGCCCTGCCACGTTTTGCTATTAGGGCATGATAAATATGTCTCAAGGCATGCTGGGATGTGTAGTTCCATAGCAGCTGGAGAGCCGTATGCTGAATACCACTGCTGTAGAATACAGGAACGCAGCCAGTATATGAGATAAATAGCTCTATACTCTGTGGGGTCATTTATGACAGGGACGTCTGACCCCAGAAATGTCACAGTGACATCATGAATGAGCGGCTGCGTGCGGTGACGCTGTATATACGGGACAGCGTATCTGTTTCAGTGATCACACTGAGATGGTAATTACGTCGGTCCCAGGAACCCATCATTTAAAAAATGTGGGGTCCTGCTTCATTGCTTCGGGGTCTCATCATAATGTATTGTTATTAGGTTTATTACCTGTATATTGCCATCAGACCTCTGCACAGTCAGCCTGAATCGTATCATTGGCTGGCCTCACCACCCATTCCACTCGGGAAGAGGGCAGCCTCTGGGAGATTTGTCCTCTGTTTCCCGGGAGGCCAGGATTACCACCACCCGAGATTCAGGAGCCTCCCAGCCGAACCGGCAATGCAGCTATGTATGTGCACATACGTGTGCGTGCAACCTGCACATCTATGCTCTATGTGCAAAATAATTATACAATGTGCAGGGCCGTAACTAGGGTGGTGCAACGTGCCACAGCTCAGGGCACCGGCAGGCTGGGGGCGCTGTTCAGCTGCACCTGTCACTTTTCTGATTATAATCAATCTCACTTGTAGTTTCCTCTTCTTTGATCCCCGATATCTCCTGGCCGCTCATATATCCTTCCTGTCCAACTCCCCCTCCCCCTGGCTGCCTTCCATCCAGTCACATCCCCCCCATCTGAGTACAGCCACCGATTCCCAGCCCAGGTGTTACCAGCACACCAGTGAGTCCAGCTGCCAGCGCAGGGTACATACACAGACCTCCCTGATAGTTGCTGCATAGACACTACAAGCAGCGCTCTCTCTATACCTTCAGTCTGTGACCTACACTGCTGGCTGCAGACTTGTGTTCTGCTGATCTGATGGATAAATCCTGCTGCAGGTGCAGCGTCACCAGCACTCTCCTACCTCCGGCCAGTTATACTGCATAACTATTGTGTATCATCACTGCAGCCCATTGTACTCACAGTGTAATTGGCAGTGACTCCTGGATAACAGTGATAGAATGGGATCAGTAGTTCCCCTTCATCATCGTACGGGACAAATCAGATTGGCCATGCCCCTTCCGCATGGGACCACGCCCCTTTTTCCAGCGTGTGCCTTATGTCCCTATTTGAAAATTAAGGGGGGATGTGTCAGTGCTGTTTTTAGGCCAGGGCACCAAAAAGTCTAGGTCATCTTAGTAGACCATCGTAGACCTCACCTAATCTATACATTACAAGTCTGGGCCAGTTTATGTATGTTAGTAGGACACAGCATGGCAGTACTGTAATTATACATATATGTTTGTGTGTGTGTATATATATATATATACCAGTTTATGTTTGTTAGTAGGACACAGCACGGCAGTAATTTATACATATATATGTTTGTGTGTGTGTATGTGTGTGTGTGTGTATATATATATATATATATATATATATATATATATACCAGTGTATGTATGTTAGTGGGACATAGCACAGCAGTACTGTAACCATACTGAATGTTTATGACTCAGAGACTAGTTCCATTACATTTCCTTACACATCTTCCTTTACGTTTCAGACCCCGCAGGACCCCAGCACTTATTGTGGAGAGCAGACGTGATGGTGAGACAGACACTTCAATACCGTAACACATACATACAGACAGCCCTACTATGCCCGTTTCTCCTCATATGGCTTAGATCACATTATGTTCCATATTAAACACATTCATTAAATTTTTTTTCTTAGATACTAAGGGCAAAATTTACTAAATGGCGGATTCTAAACCCCGGCGGTTTGGTGGCGTGTTCTATTCTGATCTAAACTTCCGGGGGTTTGGTGGCGGTTTTGCAGCGGTTTCTAAATGACAGCCCTGTTCTATTCTATTCTAAAATGTGTTTTGATGGTGGCTTTGGCCTTAGTAAATCTGCAGATAGCAAAACCGCCTCCAAACCGCCGAGGTTTAGAACTCGCCGCTTAGTAAATTTTGCCCTAAGAAACATTTGTAACTGATTGCAAAATAAAAATCATAGGATTTCTAATGCCTTGGTGAACGGCTGGACGCTTCGTATCGGGGGGCCGCCTTCTGTCTAAACTCTGGGGTCTGCCCCTTCTAACCCCATAAAAACAGTAAGTGACAGAAGAATGGTCAGACAGCAGGCGCTCCCTTTATGGTATCTATAGAGTGGATGTGTGTAAGGAAAAGGGAAAGACAATATACGTCCCTTAGTTCTCAGGCTGCTGTTCTGTTTTCTTGTTGGTTCTCCTTTGTTGAACGGATAACAAGGTCTCAATGTGAGGACACAATAAGCGGGTGAGTAAAAGATGACATATGTAGTAAGTCCAAAATAAAAATCAGTAACATGGAAGACCCACAAATGGCCAGATTTAGATATACCTGGACATAGTGACCGCCCCATATATAAAAGAGTTATGGTACCCTGACTCACAGTGGAATTGGCAGCTATAAACTTCTATGGGTATCTTTAGGTATCCCTCATGTGGTGGAGTCTCGTCTGTAAAGGTATCTTTAGGTATCCCTTACCTGGGGGAGTCTCGTCTGTAAAGGTATCTTTAGTGTTCAACGGATGTTTTTGGAGTACTTTTTCCAACAGGAATGATGATATTGTCACCATATAAAATATAAATTAATTTATTGACCATTTTGGTCCAGTCAGTCACAAACCAGGGATGACCATCGGTTGGTGAAAACATTGATGGTCATCCACTGAATTGTTTGTAGCCATTGATGGCTACTTGCTATTTTGCCATCGATGGGAACCATCAATGGTAACACCACCGATGGCCATCCCTAGTTCTGGCTGTTGCTGACCGGAAGTGGTCCATTGAAGCCTCCCAATGTGTTTTCTTCTCTCGCAATGTCCGATGCTTTGGGGGTTCCATGTGGAAAGAGCGCTTCCTTCTGGGTGCCCACCTGTGCCTATCTCAGCTTTTGTTGTGCCGCGTCGCTGGACTGGACTCCAACCTGGAAGTTGCGGAAGGCCGGAAGTGTGGCGCAGGTGTTCGTGGGATTTATAGCCTTCTTGGCCGCACTTTACCAAGCTGGTAATTTGCACAGAGGGACTTTGGGGGATGTAGTTCCTTGTGGATTTCTGCTGTAGTTCTAAACTGGTGGGTGTCCAGATCTAAGTGATTTGTAATTTCTGCGGAAGATACAGGCAATGATCACTAATATCATCCAACAATAAAATATTATACTGTATATAAAGTGCAAGTGGCTGGTTCATCTATTTAAAATATATGTATTTTAAATTAATGTAAGTCAATCTAAAATTAGACACATATAATATACATTATATAAGGTATACAACAGCCTATGCATGGAAAGGATCCCTATCCTGTATGGACAGACATACATAGGGAAAAACCATGTGGAGACCCGGTGGAGATAAGATATCCATTCAACAAAGGAGAACGACCAAAAAAAAAACACTTCAGCCTGAGAACTAAGGGACATATATTCTCTTTCCATTTTCCTTACACACGTCCACTCTAGATAGCATTAAGGCAGCGCCTGCTGTGTAACCGGTCATTTGCTGTCAACATAAACCTCATACCTGACATCAGTGGTTCCCAAACTTTCTTGAATCACGGCGCCCTATAGTCTCAGCATTAATTTCAGGGCACCCCAGGGCCAAAAAGTTCTCATTGAGATTATCAGCAAAAATTATTAAATGAAGTAAACTGTGCTTATCTGTCATCCTTATGTCCTGTCCTGTCATGTGGTGGTGGACAGGGCGGCCTTTCTGTGTGTCCGCGTATTTTCCTTGCCAGCCACCAGCACACTGCGTCTCATGTACCTTACACTGTATGTTTTCCCCTCAGGTGCGTGGTCTGCATTTATAGGGATTATAAGGAGGTGAGTGTTTATTCCAAATATCATAGACCCACTGTCTGCATATAAGACACGAGAGAGAGAGAGAGAGAGAGAGAGAGAGAGAGAGAGAGAGAGAAAGAGAGAGAGGGAGGGAGGGAGAGAGAGAGAGAGAGAAAGAGAGAGAGAGAGAGAGAGAGAGAGGGAGGAGGGAGAGAGAGGGAGGAGAGAGAGAGAGAGGGGGAAAGAGAGAGAGGTGAGAGGGGGAGAGAGAGAGAGGGAGGAGGGAGGGAGGGAGAGAGAGAGGGAGGAGGGAGAGAGAGAGAGAGAGGGAGAGAGAGGGTGAGAGGGGGAGAGAGAGAGAGGTGAGAGGGGGGGAGGGAGAGAGAGGGAGGAGGGGGAGAGAGAGAGGTGAGAGGGGGAGAGAGAGAGATAGGGAGAGGGAGGAGGAAGAGAGAGAGATCAGTGAGGTGTGTACAAGTCAGGCAGTGCCTGTACCTCGGTATTGGAGGCATTGAGGCACTCAGGGTTACTTGTTGCTGTATATGAAGTGTCTGTCACTGTTATTGGTGTCACACCGGGAAAGCAATGAATGTGCCGGTAAATTTATATACTGATAATTCCTGCTCTGTCTTTCAGGAACATGATTATGCTGGCTGTACTCTGTGGTAAGTCCTTGTGTGTGTATATATACGGTGCCCCCAATACACAGCCCCTTATGTCACTCACACTCCCCAATGCACGTCACTTACTCTCTGTACACTTACACATCTTCTTATGTCTCTTATTTTTAGTCCTTCTAATGTTCGTGCTGGCAGCCATGGCTTACTGGTCTGCAACCCTCAGTCAGGTAAATTGAGTTTTTTTTAATTAGATTTCACTTTAATTATTTTAATTTCTACCATCATCATTATGTAATTACAGCCGTGTCCTTTTATACTGTCGTTTCAGTCGCACTCTGTGGCGCGTGGCAAAACCTAACGTGCATGGCGAGCCCTGGCTATCACTGTGTGCGCCGTGCACTGTAGGTGGGATGCAGAGCTGTAACTAGACTTTTTGGTGCCCTGTGCCATAGAGAGATTATTGGCGCACCCCCCCCCCATTTTTTAAATAGGGACATAAGATAATGCACCCAAAAAAGGGCCATGGCCTCATGGGGAAGAGTTAGGAGAGGCCAGGAGATGCTGGGGATAAAAGAAGAGGAAGGTACAAGTGAGAATGATAATAAACAGGAAAAGTGACAGGCCCATACAGCGCCCCTGCCCTGCGGTGCCATGTGCCATGTGCCATGGCACTGGTCGCACTACCCTAGTTACGGCCCTGGTGGGATGTACTAAGCTCATAAATGTGGTAAACCCCCCAAAAATGTAGGTTTCAGGGTTTTTACTGCATTTCCCATATATACTAAGCCCCGGAATGCATCAACCTGGTGGGTAACTCCATCTTTAGATCCTCTTGCTGGGAGAGTGGCGGCGATTAGAGCTCTAACTGGCACAGGGTGAGAAGTAAAGGAACCAGTGGCGTAACTAGGGGGGTTTGAGCAGGGCGCCGTCGCCGGCCACGGACCAGGACACTGGTCAGCACGATCCACACTACACAGTAACAAACACCACCGCCGGGTAGTAAACACGTACTACCCGGTGGAAGTGTGTTTGTTTTTGCAGCCAATGAGAGTCAGACAGACTCTCACTGACTGCTGCGCCCACTGCCAGAGCCGGGCTGGAGCTCATTCATGAGCTCCATATTACAGCACCCGCAGTGGGTGATGGGAGAGACGTCATGACGCTATGACGTCTCTCCCATACTGCAGAGCGGTAAGTGGGGTTTTTTTGTGTGTGTTTTTGTCTGGCACTGCATAGGGGGGACTTCTACTTAGGGGTGTGCACCGGCCACTTTTCGTGTTTTGTGTTTTGGTTTTGGATCTGGATCTTTCTTCGTGTTTTGGATCTGGATTAGTTTTGCCAAAACCACCCTTCCGTGTTTTGGGTTCTGGGTTTTGTGTTTTGGATCTGTATTTTTTTGAAAAAAAGCATAAAAACAGCTAAAATCACAGAATTTGTAGGTTTTTCTGCTCCTATGCTATTATTAACCTCAATAACCTTAATTTCCACTCATTTCCAGTCTATTCTGAACACCTCACACCTCACACCTCACAACAGTGTTTTTATGTCCAAAAGGTTGCACCGAGGTAGCTGGATGACTATGCTAAGCGACACGAGTGGGCGGCACAAACACGTGACCCATCTAGGCGTGAAACTGCAGTGGCAGACAGGATGGCAGTTTGAAAAACTAGGCCTCAAACTGTACATAATGCAAAGAAAAAAAAGAGGTGCAAGATGGAATTGTCCTTGGGCCCTCCCACCCACCCTTATGTTGTATAAACAGGACATGCACACTTTAACAAACCAATCATTTCAGCGCCAGGGTCTGCCACACAACTGTGGCTGAAATGATTGGTTCGTTTGGGTCCCCACAAAACAAGCTGGCAATTAATGTGTCCCTGCACAAACTGGCTCTACGGAGGCAAGATGTCATCCTCATCCTCCTCATCCACCGATTCCTCACCCTCTTCAGTGTGTACATCCTCATCCTCACAAAGTATTAACTCTTCCCCACTTGAATCCACCACCACAGGTCCCTCTGTACCTTCTGGAGGCTGGTCTCCCTGGAAGAGCTGATAATTCATTTTGATGAACATCATCTTCTCCACATTCTGTGGAAGCAACCTCCTACGCCTTTCGCTGACAAGGTTCCCGGCTGCACTAAACACTCTTTCGGAGTACACACTGGAGGGGGGGCAACTCAGGTAAAATAGAGCCAGTTTGTACAGGGGCCTCCAAATTGCCTCTTTTTCCTGCCAGTACAGGTATGGACTGTCTGACATGCCCACTTGGATGCTGTCACCGATGTAATCCTCCACCATTCTGTCAATGGTGACAGTATCATACGCAGTGACAGTAGACATGTCAGAAATTGTTGCCAGGTCCTTCAGTCCGGACCAGATGTCCAAACTTGGTCCTGCCTGCCCTGCATCACCGCCAGTGGGTTGCTTAGGATACCTAAGTTTTTTCCTGGCAGCCCCAGTTGCGGGAGAAAATGAAGAAGGAGCCGTTGACGTGTCACGTTCCGCTTCAGCTGACAGTGTGTTCACCAGCAGGTCTTTGCACCTCTGCAGGCTTGTGTCGGCCAGAAAGAGAGACACCACATAGGCTTTAAACCTAGGATCGAGCACGGTGGCCAAAATGTAGTGGTCTGATTTCAACAGATTGACCACCCTGGAATCCTGGCAAAGCGAATGAAGGGCTTCATCCACAAGTCCCACATGCCGAGCGGAATCGCTCCGTCTTAGCTCCTCCTTCACTTTCTCCAGCTGCTTCTGCAAAAGCCTGATGAGGGGAATGACCTGACTCAAGCTGGCAGTGTCTGAACTGACTTCACGTGTGGCAAGTTCGAAGGGCTGGAGAACCTTGCACAACACGGAAATCATTCTCCACTGCGCTTGAGTCAGGTGCATACCCCCTCCTTTGCCTATGTCATAGGTGGATGTATAGGCTTGTATGGCCTTTTGCTGCTCCTCCATCCTCTGAAGCATATAGAGGGTTGAGTTCCACCGCGTCACAACCTCTTGCTTCAGGTGATGGCGGGGCAGGTTCAAGAGTGTTTGCTGGCGCTCCAGTCTTCGGCACGCAGTCGCTGAATGGCAAAAGTGGCCAGAAATTTTTCGGGCCACCCAAAGCGTCTCCTGCACGCCCCTGTCGCTTTTCAGAAAATTCTGCACCACCAAGTTTATTGTGTGAGCAAAACATGGGACGTGCTGGAATTTGCCCAGATGTAATGCCCGCACAATATTGGTGGCGTTGTCAGATATCACAAATCCCCAGGAGAGTCTAAGTGGGGTAAGCCACTGGGCGATGATTTCCCTCAGTTTCTCTAAGAGGTTGTCGGCGGTGTGCCTCTTACTGAAACCGGTGATACACAGCGTAGCCTGCCTTGGAACGAGCTGGCGTTTCTGAGATGCTGCGACTGGTGACGCTGCTGCTGTTGCTGCGTAAGGTGATACATCTACCCAGTGGGCTGTCACAGTCATATAGTCCTTAGTCTGCCCTGTTCCACTTGTCCACATGTCCGTGGTTAAGTGGACATTGGGTACAACGGCATTTTTCAGGACACTGAGGACACTTTTTCTGACGTTTCTGTACAGTCTCGGTATCGCCTGCCTAGTGAAGTGGAATCTAGATGGGATTTGGAACCGGGGACACACTACCTCCATCAATTGTCTAAATCCCACTGCACTAATGGCGGATACCGGACGCACGTCTAACACCAACATAGCAGTCAAGGCCTCAGTTATACGTTTTGCTTCAGGATGACTGCTGTCGTACTTCATCCTCCTCGCTAAGGACTGTTGGAGCGTCAATTGTTTAGTAAAAGTAGTGGTGTTCCTACTTCCTCTCTGGGATGATGAACGACTCCCAGCAGCAGCAACAGCAGCAGCGGCAGCAGTAGGCGTAGCAATGCAGGATCCTCCGGAGGAATCCCGGATAGGAGAGTCAGTCATGCCAGTGACATGGCCTGCAGGACTACTTCCGATCCTGACTAAGGAGGAAATTGACGAGGAGGGAGTTGACGGTGTGGTTTGCAGGCGCTTGGATACAACAGGACAACAGGATTTAGGTGTCCCTGGACTGCTTACGGTCTTAGCCAAAGTTTCTGAACTTGACAGTAACTTTTTATGAACGCGCTGCAGGTGCCGTATAAGGGAGGATGTTCCTAGGTGGTTGACGTCCCTACCCCTACTTATTTCACCTTTACATATGGTACATATGGCAAGACAGTTGTTGTCCGGATTTGGATAGAAATATTGCCAGACCAAAGAGGTGGAATGTTTGGTCTTCTGCCCAGGCATGACCGTGATGGGCTTTTTCATCCCACGGACAACAACTGTCTCCCCCGGAGCCTGATTTAAACAAACCACATCACCATCAGAATCCTCCTCGCCAACTTCCTCCTCAGCGCCAGCTACACCAGTATCCTCATCCTGTTGTACTTCAACAGTGACATCTTCAATTTGCATATCAGCAAGTGGACTGTGGGTGCTCCTTTCAGCACTTGCAGGGGGCGTGCAAATGGTGGAAAGAGCCACCTCTTCCCGTCCAGTGCTGGGAAGGTCAGGCATCGCAACCGCCACCACACTTGGACTCTCCTTGGGGATTTGTGATATCTTCTTAGAAAGCACAGTTCTTCGCTGTGCTTTTGCCAGCTTATCTCTTTTGATTTTTTTAGTGGGAGGAGGGCTTCCATCGTCATGTGAAGCTGAACCACTAGTCATGAACATACTAGGGATCGACCTTAGCCGTTCCTTGCCACTCCGTGTCGTAAATGGCATATTGGCAAGTTTACTTTCTCTTCAGATGATTTAAATGTTTTTTTCAACGTCATTTTCCTGAACTTTGTCATTTGGGTTTGTATGTGCCCTCTACTATGACATTGGGCATCGGCCTTGGCAGACGACGTTGATGGCATGTTATCGTCTATGTCATGACTAGTGGCAGCAGCTTCAGCACTAGGAGGAAGTGGTTCTTGATCTTTCTCTATTTTATTTTTATCGGAGAAAGTTTGGTCCTCCATTTATGTTATATCGATTTGATATATACGTGCGGCTAAACACAGAAAATATTCTTTTATTTTTGCTGGAGAGTAGTGCACTTTGTGGGTTACACCAGCCTTTAAGAAATGAGCCAGCCGGCTCTTTACTTATGGGACACAGGCGCACGCTTGGCACTGCTCCTTTGTTGATGCACGTGCGGCTACTGCGCACACAATTCACAAACACAGAAAAATTTTTTTTTTTTTGGTTTGGAGTGTACTTTGGGGGTTACAGCACCCTTTAACGGTCAAGCCAGCCGGCCCTTTACTTATGACACAGGCGCACGCTTGGCACTACTTTGTTGATGCACGTGTGGCTACTGCGCACACAATTCACAAACACAGAAAAAATTTTTTTTTTTGGTTTGGAGTGTACTTTGGGGGTTACAGCACCCTTTAACGGTCAAGCCAGCCGGCCCTTTACTTATGACACAGGCGCACGCTTGGCACTACTTTGTTGATGCACGTGCGGCTACTGCGTGCACACAATTCACAAACACAGAAAATAATTTTTTTTTTGGTTTGGACTGGAGTGTACTTTCGGGGGTTACAGCACCCTTTAACGGTCAAGCCAGCCGGCCCTTTACTTATGACACAGGTGCACGCTTGGCACTACTTTGTTGATGCACGTGCGGCTACTGCGCACACAATTCACAAACACAGAAAATATATTATTTTTTTAGCACTTGGGGGGAGCACCCCTGATGGACAGAGCACCCCCTGGACAACACTACAGCACCCCTTTAGGACTGGGACACTGCACAGGACTTTGGAGTGGACACAGCCCCTATGGAGAACTGACTGCACAACACAGTCCAGCCAGCCCCTATGGACTTTGAAGTAGTGGACACAGCCCCTATTAACAACAGCAGCACAGCACAACACAGCCAGCCCCTATGGACTTTGAAGTAGTGGACAACAGCAGCACTACACTACACTACACAGCCCTAACTCCCACCCTCCCTCTTCACTGTCCACAGCCGAGTGAGAAAATGGCGCCGACGCGGGTACCTTATATAGGATCCAAAACCCGCGAGACTCGGAAGGCGGGATGATGACGTTTTGCCTCGATTTCAGATCCGAGTCAGGCGGGAAAAGTCGAGCCTGACTCGGATCGGACTCGGATCGGGGGGGCTCGGGGGGGTTCGGATTTCAGAAATCCGAACCCGCTCACCCCTACTTCTACTAGGGGCACTATATAAGGGGCACTGCATAGGGGGCACTATATAAGGAGCACTACTGGGGGCACAGCATAGGGGGACTACTACTAGGGGCACTATATAAGGGGTACTACTGTGGGCACTGCATAGGGAGGACTACTACTAGGGGCACTATATAAGGGGAACTACATAGGGGGGACTACTACTGGGGACATTATATAAGGGGCACTGCATAGGGGGGACTACTACTAGGGGCACTATATAAGGGGCACTGCATAGGGAGGACTACTACTGGGGGCATTATATCAGGGGCACTGCATAGAGGGGACCACTACTGGAGGCACTGCATAAGGGGGACTACTACTGGAGTGGGGGCACTATATAAGGGGCACTACTGAGGGCACTGCATGGAGGGGAATCAATATTGGGGGCACTGCATAGGGGGGACAACTACTAGGGGCACTTCTGGGGGCATTACATAGGGTGGACTACTACTAGCGGCACTGTATAAGGGGCACTACTGGGAGCATTGCATAGGGAGACCACTACTATCTGCACTGTATAAGGGTGCACTTCTGAGGGCACTGTATATGGTACACAACTGGGGGCACTGTATAAGGGGCACTGTATAAGGGGCATTACTGGCGGCACTGTATAAGGGTGCACTACTGGGGGCACTGTATAAGGGACACAACTGGAGGCACTACTTTTCCCGCTGCGCACCTACCTGGGGGCAGCTCCATTTTTTTACTTGCCCTGGGCTACAAACACCCTAGTTACACCACTGAAAGGGACTGAATACCTACTGTGCATTGATTGGCTATCTGGTCATGTATGTGTAAGTACAGGCGGCCGGGGAGGGATCCAACGTGTTGTGCTGACATGGCCTCATTGGTACAGACAACACACATAGCTACTCACACATTCATTGTACATTCTCAGTACACATCATTGTCTAATGTAACAAAGCATGATGCAATTATACATACAGGGTGACTGAGATGTTACACAATACATTCATACATGTAAGAAATAAATAGCCACACATATATGTAGCCTGCTATCCTGGTGTACATCTATAATAAGCCTATAAATCCCCCAGTTATATGTGCAGAGCTGGTCATAGGTGTGAGAGCCCTGGTGAGGACAACTAATGTGTAGCGTCATTTAGAGCAGACTCACCTACTCTCCCGGGACCTAAGGGAGACTCCAGATTTTCAGGTAGTCCCACTGGCTCCTGTAAGAGGGGGAACTAGAGGACAGGGTGGGGGGGAAAAATAGCTGGAATCGCTGTCTGAGAAGACGGAGGAAGGGACTAGTGATGTGATTCTATGCTATCATTTTGGTAACACAGAGTCTAATGACACAAGTAGCCCTCCCCCCTATCACCGAACACCTGTATCCCCTCTCCAGGCTTTTGCCGGAGTGGAGTTTATTAAAGTAGGTAAGTATGATTTAGAGGCTTATTCCACTACAACTGAGTTACACAGAATGTTACCTACCTGGGGTCCTGTGATCACCCACGTTCTGACCCATTCTGGCCATCCTGTCTCTGTCCCTGCCGGTCATCTGTCATATAAACAGGATGATGTCAGAGAGAGGTAATCACAGGACCATGGCGGGCATTGTGGGAAAGGTCCAGTTAGGTGGGTGTATTCAGTGACATCCCTCCCCGCGGTGTCACCTGGTGCGGGGAGGGATGCTGTGCTCGCGGCATAGCTGTGCGCCAATGAAAAGGGCGCGTGGCCACATGGGAAGGGAGTGTGGTCTCATAACCCGAACCCTGTAGTCCCGACTTCCGTGCTTTTTACTGGGGGGGTGCAGGTGGTGCGGACTGTACTGTGTGCAGTGCCGGCTCCCTCACAGTGTCAGGAGCCGAGTGCAGCAATTACTACTACAGTGCAGCACCTAGCTCCTGTCACTGAGGGGGAGTCTGCATCTTGCCGTCACCCCTCTGCGGGTGACACCCGGGTGCGGCCTGCACCCCCCTTGTGATGCCACTGGGTGTATTACCTTATTGTACTGGTGGAACTGGTGTTGATTGTATTACGTATATATCTATAAGAACCCGTCATTTATAAGGGGATTCTCTCTTCTGTGGCCTTGTGTGAGAAGAGACGTCTGGTGTCATTGGCTGAACTGAATTGTGGCACCGAGCTACTGACTGTAGAAATGTTTCCATGACCAAGTGTTTCGTGTTGTTCTGCTCAGTAACGTAACCGCTCTTCACCTGACATCTTATTTTTAGGAACATCTGCTGAGGTTGAAGCAAGAGGTGGAAAATGCTAAAAGGGAGACGGAGTTTCTCCAGGTGAATATTAGACTCTTGTGCATCTTACACTGAGGCTGTGTGTACTGGTCACCTGTATTTATACCATACTGTAGGGAGCAATGATCCTCATACTTGGTGGTTTCAGAAAGCGCTGATGAGTTGCTGTTTTATTTAAACTAAATATTAAAATGGCCAGAAGTTTTTCCCAGTGAGTCCAAGGCCTTAGTGGTCCCATGTACAGCTCAGGCCGCCTCTGGGTACATCGGGTACAAGCTTTGTCAGCAGACGGGATCTCTAATGCATTGTTGATGACTTTTATTGACCATGGAGATATAAATGATAAATAATAAGTTCCTTGTTCCCAGTAACTTGGGTTACAGTGTCATGAATATTAGATCAGCCCACAAAATGGCTGCCTCCACCAGACCTCAGTTACCACATACACTGGGGGCCCACAGAAAGCCACTTTGTCCCTGGGGCACCTATACGTCCTGCTCAGTGTACGGTGCTCACCTACGTTCTGGTGCACGGAGAAGCCTCTGCTAATTAGCTGCTGATAGCTTCATGCTTTGTAGATGATGTAGTGTAATCTCCTGCTGTGTGGTCTGGTTACCTGGTAACTCACATACACTAGTGTATCTGGCCATAAAGACACACAGCTCACTGTGTTACCCCCTGTCACCACTCATATGTCTATATACAATGCCATGACTTATACCTCTGTGCAGGGACAGGGACATTATATTCCCAATGTGCCTCATATACAGTAAGTCTGTCTCAGCCAACACTGAGGGGGGTTTATACTTATCTACTTCCCCCATCCTAGTATTGTGTATATTTCTAAGCACCATTGGCGCCACCTCTTATCTTCTTCTTCCCCCATGTGCCGAACCACATACAGACGCTGTCCCTGTCACACACAGCCCGCCCTACATCACACACAGCCCCGCCCTACATCAAACACGGCCCCGCCCTACATAACATACGGCCCCGCCCTACATCACATATGGCCCCGCCCTACATCACATACGGCCCCGCCCTACATCACATACGGCCCCGCCCTACATCACATACAGCCCCGCCCTACATAACATAACCACATGAGGGAACAGGTCACTGACTCCCTGACACCCTGACATACTCTGCTGCTTTGTACATTCCGATGATCTCAGTTACGGCTGGATGGTTAGTCCTCGCACACTTCCATACTGAGGTCATCCGGCATGTGCAGTAGATGAAGATTTATGTAATCTCGATGGGCGTTTACTGGGTGGCTGGTGACCAGACGTGGGTGTGTTGGTGCCAGCATCTAAAGGTGCAGTTCCACTAACACCGGTGGCCATGTTCAGTTAGACATTCGGCAGCTGCCAGACTGGAATTTCTATAATATGCTAATGCCTTCCAAAGCACAGCCGAGCACAGGGACGCCCACTGCTGCCTTCTCATATCCATCCAATGACGTACAACAGCATAAATATCGGTAACACTGACGCACATCGGGCAGTCACACAGCATAGGCGGCAAGTCTGACCAGCCGCAAACACTGCAGCTCTCCTGCCACGCAGAGAACTCTCATGCTATGAAGGAGGTAGTAATAGCTAATTAACCGGTGTTTATACGGTCTGACCAGGGCCGGTGCTAGGTGTCTTGGCACCCAGAGCCGTCCTTCCCTCCCCCTCCCGCTTCCACCCCCTAAGCTTACCAGTAACACCCGCAGAAGGGTGGAGGGCGGGAATATCCCTGAGCCGGCTTAGTTGCAGCTGTTGCTGCTGGGCACTGTGCAGTATCCACCTGACAGCCCTGGCGCCCTTGTGTGGCCGCATGAACAGAACATGCCCCACCCCTCCCCTATTACCTCCCCCAAAGGCTGACTACCTGTCACTCACTTTGTGAGCGGTTCCTCTGTACGAGCGTATTCACAATCTCTGTGCATCTGAATAGCCCCCTCCCAGTTCCACCCAAGAACCAGCACAGTAACAGGACTCTATGGCGCCCTGTGCTGGCCACGGTCCTGAGCGCATGAGGCCCGGGCACCCTGCTAGCCAGATCCAGGGACCGCCGGGGCAGTGACGGTGCCAACCACAGAGCCCTGTGCTTTATGTAGCAGAACCTCTTGCACACCCCTAGTTACATCCCTGCCAAGAACCCCCAATACATTATATACACTGTACGTCTCCATTGGATGGATAATGAATCAGGCCCAATGTATTGTTCTGTATACAATGTTATTAGAGCTCACAGCAATATATTATGTTACTACAAGTATAAGAATAAGGTGATATTATATTCTGTATGTAAGTGTTACTGAGCCACTCATGGGTCCTGCTTTATTTATCCACCTGACAGATGAAGATCAGTTACCTGACTAAAGTCACTGCCCAACTTAAGAGATCGGAGGTAAGAGATATAGGAATATACTCAATAGCACAATATATTATTACATACAGATGTGTCCTTACTCTTCTTTGCTGCAGTCACGTCAAACAGCCCCTCATGGCGCAACTGGTCGTGTGACCCTCTGCTAGCGCTGGGCATCTAAGTCACAATGTGATGTCACTAGGACGCACCAGGAGACTGTGCTGATTACTCTGATATGTGACACTTGTATATCTGTGTGCGGCTGAGTCTCTCAATCAGCATGCGATGTGCTACACTGCAGCGGCCGCAGCGTTTTTTTCACGCCAAGCGCCATTTACATTCCCAGTCGCACACAGATATACAAGTGTCACGTATCATATTACTCAGCACAGTCTCCTGGTGCTTCCTAGTGACATCACATTGTGACTTAGATGCATTTCCCGCACGGAAAGACCCCAGACGCTAGCAGAGCTGCACAGGACGTGACGGCTCCCTCACGCCAGGTATATCGCGCTTCATGGCATATTGGGGCTAGATGAGCAAGGACACGTGTAGTAATAAACTGGTTATAACTTGTACATAAGGCCGGACATGCGCTCTCTGACCTGTAACAGGCTGCCCATCGCTGCTCTAAAGGCCGTCCAGCTGCCCATAAATACAGCATAAAGTCTGATCCAAAACATCCGCCCTTATTTACCAGCCTGCGAGCTTCAGCCATGGGCGCAATTCCGGCGTTAGCTTGTAATCTCAAAGTGGTAATCATTTAATTGTCAAACCAGGCTGGTTTTGCCATTTTAATTATGGCACATTAATAATCGAGGCTCGCTCGGGGGACTCGCACGCTGCAGCCTATTATATAAGATCCTCGTGTCCTAATATGTTGTGTCTGCTGCTCCTTAATGGGCCAGAGCCCAACACAGCTGCAAAGCACAATAGTGAGGGATAAAGCAGCAGAGCTAAGTGTAGTATACACAGGAATTATACTCATGTATCATACGTCATATTCACTGCGCAACTCTCACGTCCGTCCTACGCGCTTATCTGCCTGACCACAATGTCACTGCAGTATTTGCTGTGTATAGGCCTAAATGATGAAGATGTAGAATACAGATTAGCGCTATGACAGTCTGATAATATGTGTTATTCACTAGGACCCAAATCCTCTAGGGGCAAAATAATGTTAATCCCTGCATATAGCGGAGACCCCAGGACCCCTATGTAATATCCCGCCAGGTAATGCCTGCGTATAGCGCAGACCCCAGGGCCCACTATGTAATATCCTGCCAGGTGATCCCTGCACATAGCACAGACACCAGGGCCCCTATGTAATATCCCGCCAGGTGATCCCTGCATATAGCGCAGACCCCAGGACCCCTATGTAATATCCCGCCAGGTGATCCCTGCATATAGCACAGACCCCAGGGCCCCAATGTAATATCCCGCCAGGTGATCCCTGCACATAGCGCAGACACCAGGGCCCCTATGTAATATCCCGCCAGGTGATCCCTGCACATAGCGCAGACCCCAGGGCCCCTATGTAATATCCCACCAGGTGATCCCTGCACATAGCGCAGACACCAGGGCCCCTATGTATTATCCCGCCAGGTGATCCCTGCACATAGCGCAGACCCCAGGGCCCCTATGTAATATCCCGCCAGGTGATCCCTGCACATCGCGCAGACCCCAGGGCCCCTATGTAATATCCCACCAGGTGATCCCTGCACATAGCGCAGACACCAGGGCCCCTATGTATTATCCCGCCAGGTGATCCCTGCACATAGCGCAGACCCCAGGGCCCTTATGTAATATCCCGCCAGGTGATCCCTGCACATCGCGCAGACCCCTGGGCCCTTTTGTAATATCCCGCCAGGTGATCCCTACACATAGTGCAGACCCCAGGGTCCTTATGTAATATCCCGCCAGGTGATCCCTGCATATAGCGCAGACCCCAGGGCCCCTATGTAATATCCCACCAGGTGATCCCTGCACATAGTGCAGACCCCAGGACCCCAATGTAATATCCCGCCAGGTGCAGGAACCGGCACAGTTCTGGGGATTTAGCCCATAAATTTTAAGAGTAAATAACTTAAAAAGCTAAAACCAAACTCTACAGGTGAAATCACTGGGAATGCGCCAATTCCTGCAACTCGCAGACTATTACATAAGCGCCTAGATCTCTGCTGACTATACAGGGCGGAGCCCAGGTTTCTGGTTTCTATGCTGTACAGTTACTCTGCTCAGGGGCTCCGTAGATGTGGGGGCAATGCTCTGCATTCTCGACCAACTATGACGCTGTTATATTGCTCTGTGACACACTGGACCTGATTCAGCAGAGGACGGAGTTGCTATGGCAGCTGCTAACATGGCAGCAGCTGCGATCGCACTAATATGATTGGTAATGCAGCAGGTGGTGCATTGCCTCCAGCATACGTCACTGATCCAAACTGTGTCCTAGGATGCAGCATCGGATCATCTGCGATACCAGATGCACGGAAAAAGCTCGGAAATTTCTGCAAGCAACAGAGATCCTCCCTCCCCCTCATTGGTGGCGATACGCCTCTGTTTTGGGAAGTGAAGGCTGTCACCACCCCCTCCCTGCCCAGGAACGGCAGAAGGTCACCACCCCCTCCCTGCCCAGGAACGGCATAAGGCTGTCACCACCCCCTCCCTGCCCAGGAACGGCAGACGGCTGTCAATCACTGATAGTCTGCTGCTGGACTGTGTGCGGAATTACAGTCCTGTACTGCACATGCTCAGTATGGGTCCTGCACATTCACAGATTTGAAACCATCGGAAATCTGCAAGACTTTGCCCGCTGCGTCCTCTGCTGTATCAGGCCCAGAGTTCATGTTATCAAATATATAGTTATAGTAAATCTCACTCATTTACATTATTTTAACATTATTTACAATTTAACATTCATTTTTTTTTTCATCTTCAGTTACAGAGAGACGGTTTCGGTGGTGTGTACCCCTGGGGGCTAATCGACTTTCTCAGGATCAGCTCCCTAATAATTCGTCTCTTCTATGCCCTGTGAGACCCCCTCATACACCACCAAAATACCACCATAATGTTCCACCTTGTGTGGGGTAGACCAATGGTCTATGACCCCACATATCTAACATCACTTACCAGAGGAGGCGTGGAGGTGCAGGTTCATGGGGCTCTCCAGCTTACTATCCTGCTCTCCCCTCCTGGACCAGCGGCAGGTTTCATGATGGTCACTCTTCAGAGGTGCAGCCTGTAAAGCCTCCATCCACGTGACCCGGCGCTGGCTTCACTCCATTCATAGGACCCGCAGCTGCATCCTGTGTCTCCTGTCCTCGTCCTTTCTGTGAGGCCTGTGACCTAGCACCTCTCTCCTGTGCTGGCTGGCTGCACGGTGCTCACAGGTGTGCTTGGGGGCTTCAGGAGTCTTTTAGGCGGCAATGTGACAGGGGTTGACCTGTGGAGGACTGGCAGCAGCGGAGGGCTGGGTGCGTTGGTGCTGCAGAAGCTGATGTACACGTGTTATGTGCGCTGCCAGGCAGAATAATAAAGCTGAACATGGAGCTTATACCCCTCTGGAATGTCTACAGCAATCAGGAATTTATCTACATCTGTGGAAATAACAGGACTTCCTCTTCCTGAGAAAGCTGCCCTGCTGGCAGAGAAACGCGTAGAAGATGGAAGCTGCGTCTTCTTGCCAGCTGTCTTGTGGATATCACTAGCACCTTTACATGCCCGCCTGCCCACTGTATTGCGGTCTCTGGGATGGCGCTGATCTTATTGTACACTGACTGCATGCACATCCGTTACCATTGCAGGAGATCTCTTTCCATTTGTTCTCCAAAAAAGAATCTTTGTTACCACCATACATACTGGACCTTACTAGACTGTCTATGAGAGTGAGGTGTACGGTCATTTATCTGCTGTCTTAGCTGCCTCCCTGGCACATATGGGGCACTATGAATGTCTGTGAGGTTGAGGCACACTTCTGAGACCAATGTAATGCCAGCATGGACTTTGCTTTAAGCACTTTTAAATGATTTATCTATTTATTGATGTAGTGTCCAAATATGCAGACTTGTTACCTATTTACCCCCTCCCGGGAGGTATTGTTTCTTTCTGTGTTACAATAAATATTGTTGTTATATACTTATATTGTGTATGAGTGTGTGATTAGTGCCACCTAGATCCTTGCTTCCCTCCTTCCCATCCCCCTCCCCACCATGCAGAGATTACCTGCCTGACTGAGACACATCTCATAGATGGTAACTTCTCTCTCTAATAAGACCTTGGGTGAGGGGGCTGGGGGGCATTTCGCTCTCAAAAAAGAAAAATAGGAATGGCGCTCGTCAATCAGCAGCTATCTGTGGGAGAGCGTTAGCCTCTCAGATCATATACAATATAAAAAATAGTGAACACAGCGCTAGTAGGTATCCAATATATAATTGATATAATTATCAATCAACGTGACGGCTTGGTTAATATACTGAAGAACACTTTATTTGAAATAAGTACATCTGTACTTGTTGTGAAGAAATAACAAAATATAAAATATATTCAATAAGCACTATAAAAAGTGGCAATAGATAGTCTGTATGCGTAGTTAGCTAATGGTAGAATGACCACTATGTCAATCCTGTAAAGTTCTTATAGTCCATGTAACATAGTCCATAAAGTTCCGGTGTAATATCCACTAATAAGAGAGTGTGGGGTCTATTTACTAAGCAGTGTTAGGAGACAGAGTGAAGAGTGATAAGGTACCAACCAATCAGTTCCCAACTGTCATCTCACAGGCTGTGTTTGAAAAATGACAGTTGGGAGCTGATTGGCTGGCACCTTATCACTTTTCACTGTCTCCTAACACTGCTTAGTAAATAGACCCCTGTATTACCCAATGTGTAGGTCCGCAAATGACATCTCTTGGCAAGGACTCCTTGCAACAATTGGTGGATGGCAATAGCTGGTAGGACCGGGCAAAGTTTTCCTTTTGTAAACTGGTCCGGAATAAATATGGAACAATCCAGATAGATCAGGAAACAGGATCAAGTGGTCCAATAGTTCTGGCTGAACGTGTTTCCGTATGGAACATACCCATACCTTCCTCAGGAGCAAATACATAAATCCTTGAAGAGGTTGCTGGTATTTATGCCACTCTAATGAGTAAATTATCGTCAGGTGTAATCTGACAATTAACGAAGCCGTATACATACAAAACATAAATCTTATAAATGGTGCATATAAATGGATGATGAATATAAGCGGAGGCAATCATACCTATGGATTATGCAATGGTTTCTTTCAGAGAGCATATAATATATATATTCACATACTAAATTAAATACCTTAGCTGTTTTAAATATATGGAGATCTAATATTACAAGTATAACATATAAAAAAAAAACCAATATATATATATATAAATATATATATAATAATAGTGTTAATCTGGTATCAAATACCAGGAAATAACAAATAAGCAAAATTATTCTGTCACATATTTATGGATAGGATAGAAGGAACGAATTAGATATATTCAACAATAAAACTTGTATCGCTACACATAGAGGTGTTTGATCAGTGTAGGATATATTGATATCTAGATAATAATTGGATAAATAATCTAATCATAATTGAGGAATACAGCATATATAATAATGATGATATCACAGATGATGAGTAGTAACTATTATTAATAACCAGAATAGTATATGTTTATCACGTATTGATCTGTCCTGTAAAAAAAAAAATAACCAGGTGATGGGGACCCTATCTATCTAGTAATATACAGGGAAAAATCCAGTCCTAGATTATACAATTCAATTCGATAAGATTCATTTAGGCCTTCTGTATGTAAGGTATTCAACTGAAACATCCAGAAGACCTCCTGACGGCAAAGATTTTATATCCATCACCTCCACGTTGTGTGAAGGGGATGTGTTCAAGACCAATAATGGTCAAAATTCTAGGATCACTGTCGTGAAATCTCATGAAATGGTTGGAAACACTGTGATTGGATTTATCCCTGTATATTACCAGGTAGATAGGGTCCCCATCACCTGATTTTTTTTTTATCACAGGACAGATCAATACGGGATAAACAGAAAAACAAAAAAGAACTTTACAGGATTGAAATAGTGGTCATTCTACCATTAGCTAACTACGCATACAGACTATCTACAGTATTGCCACTTTCTTATAGTGCTTATTGAATATATTTTTATTCCTTCACAACAAGTACAAATGTAATTATTTCAAATAAAGTGTTCTTCAATATATTAACCAAGCCGTCACGTTGATTTATAATTATATCAATTATATATTGGATACCTACTAGCGCTGTTGTCACTATTTGTTATAGGGCATTTCACTCTCGCCTGAGACCCCGTTATGTGTCTTGGGGATGTTAATAACGTATCAGATCCTCCATTGTACAGATGGAGATTAAACGTCAGCTCTCCCCCGGCAAGGTAGTAAGGGTCTGGCGGCGTGTGTATGGGACTTGGGCTGGCGGCATGTGTATGGGGCCTGGGCTGGCGGCATGTGTATGGGGCCTGGGCTGGCGGCATGTGTATGGGGCCTGGGCTGGCGGCATGTGTATGGGGCCTGGGCTGGCGGCATGTGTATGGGGCCTGGGCTGGCGGCATGTGTATGGGGCCTGGGCTGGCGGCATGTGTATGGACCTGGGCTGGCGGCATGTGTATGGGACCTGGGCTGGCGGCATGTGTATGGGACCTGGGCTGGCGGCATGTGTATGGGGCATGACTGGGCTGATGCTTGGCGTGAGAAGGATCCTGTTACACCACAGTTCTCTTGCGTTTCTCACACATATCGCTCCTTTCCCAGCATTGACTTAGCCCCTGGTCTGTAGACATGTGCTGCCCTGTATTTCTGTTCTAGAATACAACACTAGAGCTTTCTCTGACCATTCCCCACTTGTCCCTCACTCTAACACTGAGGCTAATAGGGGACAGGTCTTTTGGAAATTCCACCCATCTTGGATATTGCAGATGGGGGCAGGATCTGAGTTGGGGGCATTATGGTCGGGATACTATGATGGTAACACTGGTTCCGCCCCTACGGCTGTTACTTGGCATGCATTAAAGCCTTCTTATGGGGATCCTTATTACCACCTAAGTGCAGCTGAGGTTATTAGCGTAATGGCGGAAATCACCACAATAACCAGCACTAAGGTCACCTGTGTACTGAGACTAGATGTCTGATGTCAGGCTGCGTTCTGGTGCAGCTGAACAAACGCAGCCACAGCCAGGAAAGGTGGGCAATAGTCCTGGCAGCTGAAAACCCCCCCTATTAGGGGAATATTGTGAGTGTTACTGTCCCCAAAGGTGTGTCTGGCCAGATTACATTTCTATATGGGCTAATTGCCCCTAAAGAGACACTTACTGGGACTGTAAGTGATATTAGATCCACCAACCAAAAAAATAGAACATACTTTTGCTGGAGAACACTGCACAGAGGTGTGTAACTTACTGCTGTCTGTCTCTAGTGCCGAGCTCTCTGCACTTTCCCATTAGTAAGGGGAGATCCTCTGATGTTATTATTAGGCAATGGCGGAACCCCTGGAAATATGCCGCAGACGCAGAAAATAGCCAGTGTCCGCCATCACCTGCCATATTTCCAGACAAACCAGCTCTGTTACTAATAGTTATCACCTCACTTCCTGACCCATCACATACTGTATCCTCACTAGTGCAGGGGGAGTAGGTCGTTATATTTCAGAAATGTCATGGCCTGGTCTACCACTGCTATGCAGATGGTACAGAACTGTACCTGTCCTTTGCTCCAGGTACAAAGGACCCCATAACAACCCTAAATGGCTGCCTAGCTGAGCTTCAGGAGTGGATGAGTGCCAGTTGGCTCCGACTGAACCCTGATAAAACAGAGGTCCTTATGATAGGTCACAAGACAGGGCTACAGCATAGCCAACCAACAGGACTTACTCTTGGAGGATCAGAATTACAAAACACTGAACATGTGCGGAGTCTTGGTTTTGTGCTGGATGGTGGCCTCTGACACTTAAACATCAGGTATCAGCCACAATCAAATCCTCATTCTTTCATCTGAGGAACATTGGCAGAATAAAGCACTTAATTACCTCAGAAAATCTGCCTAAAGTCATACATGCATTTATATATCATCACGCCTAGACTACAGCAACGCCCTCTACCTCGGTCTCCCATCAAAAGAATTGCACCGCTTGCAGATGGTACAAAAAGCAGCTATTAACCAACCAGCCCCGTTCCAGCCACATAACACCCATTCTCTACTCCCTTCACTGGCTGCCTGTCAGATTGAGATTTGTTTTCAAGATTGGCTTACTATCTTACAAAGCCCTACATGCCCATGGCCCAGGGTACCTGAAGCAGCTTCTGATCCCTTACCGTCCCACTCGATTACTGCGATCCGTTGACGAAGGACTATTAACAGTAACCAGAATCTCCCGGAATTCCTCTGGGGGTCAAGCGTTCAGTTTTGTGGCTCCAACCTTATGGAACTCACTTCCCCGCACAGTTTGAGAGGCCTCCACTCTAGAATCCTTCAAAAATAGACTCAAGACTCATTCACCCAAATATTTCACTAATGTCCCTTGTTTAAGCTTATTTTGTACTGTAAAGGCTAATGTAAAGCACTTTGAGTCCTTTAGGAGAAAAGTGCTATATAAATAACATTAAGTGAAAATACCAGGACACAGTCGCAAGGATTCTGCCAGCGCAGTCAAACCGCACCGCACCCTGTATACATAAGTCATTAAGCTCTGACTGAGCCAATAGTCACATTTTTCTAATAATGAAACAATACAATAATATGAAAAAGAAAAAAAAAACGCAACTTTGACCCTTAAAATGAGGCTTCTCTGGTCAGGTCCTGTGTAGCATTTCCAGAAATCCAAACCTGGTTTTAGCTATGTGATGATAGGACGTAACCCATTTCCTAAATCACGTCTGGTATCCCGGAACTATGATTAGATAAGCAAAGAAATACTGAAATAAAAGTGATTGATAACATATAAACACTTGAGTGGGCATCTGTATTTCCTCCCTTTTTTTGGCTGTAGAACTACAGGTCTCAGCAAGGTAGCACTTCTTATTATGTTTAAATTAGGATGTGCAGCCCAGCCCCCCCTTTTGTTTTTAAGATATAAACACTTATAATAACACAACTTTATATCACAGGATAAGAACTGCTCTGTAATTTGGGAGCTTGTGCCTGGCGCAGGTGTAATCACTGACCATTCTCCACCGTCCTCATTATTAAGGAGCCCCAATCAACATCTGACTGATCACACTGCACAACAATGAAAATGTTTCTGATGTGAAAATAGTTACTTCTAATTGATTTCAGCATGCAAAGAATGAATCTGACATTTAAAACTCTCAGTTAGCTCTGAGTTCCGAGATATAGCCCATGTATGACGATGTAGGGGTATTCCTAGTGACGTGGGCAGAATGGAGAGAATCTTACCAGCAATCTGCGTTCCGCGCAGAGGGGGCGGGGCATCATGACCCAATTAAATGAATCAGTTATTTGTCCCCTCCCCTATTCAAATATATGCGATTCACGGGATTACCCCCACATGATAACTGTGGTGCACTGAGTGACAAGCATAGTGAGCGATTCCACCAAGAGATCTCAGCAATGGAACAAAGATATCAGGGGAGGTGATCACTACTATAGGACAGTGACAAGAGAGGCCCCAGAAGAGGAGGACAAGCGACAAGCAAAGAGAGAGCACCCCCATGTATAGGCCACTATATTACATAGTACTTTCCTATGCTGTACGTTTGTTTCGTATGCTGTATATTGTATGCTGTATGTTTGTTTCGTATGCTGTATGTTGTATGCTGTATGTTTGTTTCGTATGCTGTATGTTGTATGCTGTATGTTTGTTTCGTATGCTGTATGTTTGTTTCGTTTTGTGTACTTATTTGTGATAGAAAATAAACAGTTGTTTTAATTCAATCAATCAAGAAAATATCAGATTATTTTGAAATAGCTTTTCACTATGACTATATTACTAATGTACATACAGTATAGTGCAAGTAGTGTAGCTCAAAAAATAGAGCTAGTAAAAATATTCTGTAATCATTTTAGTTTTTCTTGACCTCAAATTAGTAATGTATGACTATTAGTAATGTATGACTATTAGTAATGTATGACTATTAGTAATGTACGACTATTAGTGATGTACGACTATTAGTAATGTATGACTATTAGTAATGTATGACTATTAGTAATGTATGACTATTAGTAATGTATGACTATTAGTGATGTACGACTATTAGTGATGTACGACTATTAGTGATGTATGACTATTAGTAATGTACGACTATTAGTAATGTATGACTATTTTTAGAAAGGAAACAAATTAAAAGTATTACTTTGTTGTACAGTGGGCCTGATTCAGACCCGGACGCTATTCAGACCCGCGCAGTTCAGGCTAAAAGACAACCAAGTGACGTGGAAGCTCCTCTACTAATTAAGCACTCCCATTAAACGCCGTTTTGACCGTTTGGCACGCCTGCGTTCGGATCTCCACTCCCCCATTTTCAAACACCTTCCCCTGTTATCACCCACAAATGGTACATTCTGTCAATCAAATTAGCAGCCCCTCATTGTTTTACGAGTGCACGATTTCCGACCGCAATGACTGGTTTGCGCATACGCATTGCGAACCATACGCATGCGCAGTTGTGCGAACATCGCTCAGAGCGAACGAGCGGCTCTGAATCAGGCCCAGAATCATTAGAGTTCCCTTTAAACAAAATATATTCCTTCATTACATGAATAATGGGCTTTTAGAGTGCATCCTCTACCTCCATAATTTAACAAATAGGCCCCTCTGATGTGAAGATTTCCCATTGACGTTCGTCAGTCCCCAATTGACGAATCGAAACAGGGAATTATTACAGAAGAAATATTACACTTTTTTTTTTTTCTTTTTGGTGCTTTGAGTAACAGAGTAAGTGGCATCACTACTAATAGAGGCGTCTTTCCTGCCGGCTAATCCTTAATCCTGGAGAAAACGCTGATATGTGACTCAGCGCCAGTAGAGGCGGAGAGAGCAGATTAGTGCAATTTACTCACAAGGTGGCCTCTCTCCATTACTAAATAGGATCTTGTTTAATATGTTTTCCACTGGAGGCCTGAATGTGAAGATTTCTTTTTTCAGAACATGACATTGTAAGTGACTAGGGTCCACGGCATTACAGTGCGACACTGTTAGATGCACGTATGATGTCATCAGTAAGGAGCTGGGTCCAACGAGAAGGCCTTTCATTCCTGCCTGGAGCTCGGCCAAAGTCTTCATTTTAGTGTCTGCCGAAGAAAATTGGATAATTCTGTACTCCTGTAACACGATCCAGAAAATAGGTGAACTTTGAAAGGACCGTTCACAAATCGTATCATCGTAATAAATAATTCATATGATGCCAGTAGGGTTAAATTACCTTTATAATTTCTCACCCAACTTCAAAGGACTTTTATTTCAAAAATTGTAAATGGCGCCATCTAATGGAGAATCAACAATCTGCAGCCCCAGTTTTATTTCATTAACGACTGCCGGCTGTCATGCTTAAGGGTATTTATCATTTTACTTTAGATGTCATCAAAAAAGGAAACTCAACTTTCAGCCCAGTTTCCAAATATCTTTACTTCTCTCAGCCCCCATCCCTGGTACATACATATTGGTAACTGACATGTTGTTGGGACACACTGGGAAAGACAAGGACAGTAGTGAACAGTTAAAGGGATTTAAACAAAAATGGATTATTTTGAGGTACGATGGCTCTCGTCTGTTTATGTAATGACCGTGGGGGCTGTGCGGCCTGTTCTTTCTTGTAATTTCGAAAGCTTTAGTGCAATTGTAACAAGAGGGGCCAGCATTACCTGTGTGGAGAGAGTAAAATACATTTCAATTATTTTAAAACAGACTTTTCCCTCCAAAACAATGGAAGTCCTTATCCCTCATTTACCGTAAAAATATCTAGGGGTATATTTACTATATACGGGTTTATAGAAGTAGGAGGTGTCGCCCATAGCAACCATTCAGATTAAAATTATTCATCTAGCACCTTCTATAAGATAATAGCTAGAATCCAATGGGTTGCTATGGGCAACACTTCCACAAACCCACATTTTAATATAATATATATATATATATATATAATCTATCATTTATATATCTATATATGTGTAAAAAACAATGCCCTTATTTTGCGCTTATGATGTGAAAATAAATGCTGCTCCTCAAGTGGAACCCCTGTTAGTGGGAACAAACAAATCAAAATACACAAAACAATTCTAGAGGGCGCAAATACAAATATTGATATTCCTTTATGGTATATGATGGTTGATACCAAATGGGGAATCCAGAGATGAAAAACACAGATATTAACCCTTCTGGTTAATAGATTTACAACCCAACGCGTTTCGTCCGTTAGGACTTCATCAGGGGTATATCCATCTTAAATATAAACAAACATGGTGAAGGTGAGCTTAGAATGATAAAAAAAATAAAAAATGTGAGGCCTTAATAAACTTATAGCAAATTGCCATACATACCAAATACAGAAAAACTTATATAGTCCAACAGAAAGCTAGCGAAATGTTGTCCCTAGGGTGGACCTATATATTAGACAATAATAACCATCATATAGCACCATCTGCAGTAATATAGTGTATACAATAGAGAAAGTCATCTCATTAGGAAGTCATTAGAACGACATTGGGGCATCCTTTTGAAGGATCCGATTTTGGGCCCTCACTTGCCATCAAAACCCAACCTCATATTCAGAAGGGCGAATAATTTAAAAAGTATTCTGGCTCCTAGTAGACTTAAATCAATGGGGCCGAGTAAAGAAATAGGACCAGTCACTATGGAGGCAGGTGGTTTTTTGAATAAGAGAAATGGATGTTTCCCTTGCAACCGATGTATTTGTTGCAAATTTATGGAGAAGAGTTTTAGTTGGGTATTTGAGGACAAAACAACATATTCCCTTAAAGAAATTGTTACTTGTAATACAGACTATGTTGTCTATAAAATTAAGTGCAGTTGTCTACTAAATTATGTAGGTCAGACAAAAAGATGTGTAAAAATTTGTATACAGGAACATTAACATTTATTAAGGCGTCACAATTTTTTTTTTTTTTATCATTCTAAGCTCACCTTCACCATGTTTGTTTATATTCATATTTAAGATGGATATACCCCTGATGAAGTCCTAACGGACAAAACGCGTTGGGTTGTAAATGCATTAACCAGAAGGGTTAATATCTGTGTTTTTGAAACTTCACCCTAAAAAGGGGAGACAACAGGATATCAATTGCCATCTTCCCTTGCTGTGTTAATGGAAAAATTTATCGTGTAAGGAAGCTTTTTAAAAAATGTTATGTCTAAATGACAAAAACTTTTAAATAAATATATTGTTTACAACATCTAATGGTGGGCCTTTGGGCCATTTCTTGGTGATTTTTGGTGAGCGGGTCTTTTCTAGAAGCTCTTTGGAGTCTATGAAATCGACTATCAATCATATTGGAATACACTATAACCGGATATGAACATTTGCCTTTAAAAGAACTTGTCTCTGGATTCCCCATTTGGTATCAACCATCATATACCATAAAGGAATATCAATATTTGTATTTGCGCCCTCTAGTATTGTTTTGTGTATAATATATATATATATATGTCTCTATCTATCTATCTATATATAATGTGCTGGAGTGTCCATCATTTACACAAAGCTGAGGCAGACATTTTGTGAGCTGAACCAACATCCATGAGAGTACAGCCTATGGGGGCGATTCAATGCAATGCAGTGACTGATGTGCACATCGCTCCATCCACATCGTAAGGAGGTGCGCAGGGGAACATTGCGATACCGGGGAGTACCGTAACTGGCTGTGTGTGTGTAGACGAGCGTCGCCGTAAAGCTCGGCAGCAGTTCGCCAGTGATGTTGAATTGTCCCCTATAAGATCACTAGAAACCACGAGGCAGTGTGCATAAAATCATTTACAAGGTAATAAACAAACAATACATTTGAAAAGTTATAAATAACTCATTTACATTTTGGCATTATTAGCAGCAAACTGTTTCCTAAATCATTAACAAGTACAAGTGTGACGCTGAATATTTTAGGACTAAGTGGTAGATAAGAGTAAAAAAAATGTAAAAAATTATATATATATATATATATATATATATATATATGTATATATATATATGTATATATATATATATATATATATACACACACACATATATATATATACACATACATATACACACACACACACACACATACACATATATGTATATATATATATATATATAAAAAAAAATCAGATTTGTCATAAGTTTCAGATATATTTCTATTAGATGCCCTATTCCCTTTTTACCCATTCATGACCAGGTACATTTCATATAGGTATTTTTTAATTTATACCTGCATGCCCCGATCACATTTCAGTTTTACAGCGTTTGTAAAATAGATTTTATTTTTGATTTTTTCGACTGCTTTGTGTATCCCACAAAATTCACAGCACACAGGGCAGCTTTTTTGTTAGCACGGGAACATAAATACATTTTTATTTTAATGTGAATTAGATGGGAAAACAGACAAAATTATAAATCAGAATAAGAAGTTACAATTAAAAAAAAGCGAAATCAGAAATAATCCTCGAAAATGTATTTGTCTAGTGTTCCCAAGTATAAGAATACCAGATAATTACATACAATATGTAAAGATAAAAACAATTTTTTCTATAGTATTTTTATTTTATTCATTTTAAAATTATCTAAAATACACTAGTATCAAATTATGTATTGGGGCGATGCAACATACACATTTTTTTTTTAATTTACAATCATTAAACTGCAGGGTTAAGAAAAATAAAAAAATGTTGTAAGATGTTCAAAACATATCAGTGGAATATTCACAAAACAAATAAGTCCAGGTATCCGACAGAACATGGAAGTGATTGCAGCTTTGTGCGTCTTACAGACCACAGCAGCTCTCACAATTGGCAAAAAAATATATTTTTTCATGGTCCTATTGCCCCAGGTGATTTTCAATTATATATATTTAATTTTTTTCTAAGCTGCTTGAGCTGTAAAGCGCAGTGGGAGTCTGGGGACACGTGCCACAGATGCACGACCCCCCCCCAAATGGCTCCCACCACAGTGATGGGACAGACAGAAGAGGACCATTGTACCAGGAACAGGTAAGTATAGCAGTGAGGGATGTGGTGGGCAAATGTAATGTGGTATATGCTGGATCTAATATACTAGAGTGTGTGTTTGTGACACACACACACACACACACGTTAGATGGAAAGTCTTTATGTGACATATAATGTTACATTACATAATTTCAGGTCTCTGATCTCTGGAGCTTTATAACAAGATCTGATGGAAAGGGCTGTGGACCTGGGTTAGGTTGGTGCCCCTCTGGCCCCATGGAACCTTGTGCCCCTCCAGAACCCATAGAATCTTGCATCCCTCCAAGCACACATGAACCTTGTGTCCCTCCGAGCCCAGGGAACCTAGCGTATCTACAACCCCACGGAACCTTGCGTCTATATATCACTTACTATGTTTCTCCTCCACTTTTGAGGAATTCCTGGACATTTCCTCTTTTAGGCTCCGCCTGTCAGCAGCCTCATTAGCATATTGAAATTGTGTATTAAGGTTGTTTTGGGTAAACCAGAGATAGGACACAGCAGCGGTCTGCGGTCGCGAGTTATTACTTTCTTTTTTTGGAATATAGCATACAGATAGGACTGACCATTGGGGTACATGTCAGTCCTGTTAGTAATGCTCCGATTGGTCAGTCACGGTTTACTGGTCAGGGAACATGCCGTACTTACAACCCTATCTCCTCCACCTCTACATCGGAAGGGTCTCTGGACCAGCCATAAGCAAGCATCTCCATACCAAGCTTAATCTACTGATGTATAGGGAGGGGGAATGGGAACGGGGCGCAGTGTGACCGGCGCACTACAACGGAACGTGCTGACATGGGCCTCTCCGGCCTTTCCTTGGAGTAATATTTATGGGTTGTTTGTGGTGGTTCTTGGGAGATCAGTCACCAGCTACATATAGTTACACAGCACATTAATGCGTAGGATTTACCTGAGGGTCTTCGTATATTTTGGGGGCATCCTTCTCGTAGCTGTCTATATATAAGCGAACAGTTGCTCCGGCGCTGCCAGTGCCGCTCAGCCTGAAGATGATGCGGGAACCATCGGTAAAGATGAGCCTTAATCCCTAATTAAGAGAGAATCAGAGGCTGAAGAGTGGACTTCATCGGCCCCCAGAACACAACACCATAGACGATGGCTCAGAAATACCCCCGGCCATGATACATAGATATTATAGATCTGCCGGACTCCGAGGCTTGCAGGGAAGGGGTCACCTTACTGGACAGAAGTAGTGACCAGCCAAATCAGGTGGTGCACTAACAGTAACATCAACAGCAAGGGCATATATATATATAAATTGGATGTATAAATGCTGTAAGCAGAAGGGGGGCATATAAATGACCAACATTTTATAACCATAATCTGTTACTGTATCGTTAGATGGAGACATACCTGGTTTCTCGAAATACTTCCATCAACAGGGTCACTATATTCAAAGTTATCAGCTTTCTCCACAGTGTAAACTTTATCCCCGACGGCCAGATTCTGTCCGATAAACGAGCGATCGAACATGAGCGTTTCTAGGTCTTTCATCATCTTATTGGCTCCATCCGATTCCACCTCTTCATAGTCGTACCTATAGCGCGGGACGGGGGAGAGAGAAACAGATTTCAGCGTATCACCATGACCGTAGATGAGCAGGGCGGCGGTTATAAAGTGACAATAAATTACAGTCATGTATAAAAACTGGACTATTCCGGTGAGACATTTACCTGGTGAAAAAGTTGCGACCATATTTCTGCCAATGGTCTTTCAGGATATCTTCTACGCTCTGTTTGCGTGTCGCAATGATCGATAACCAGGCGAGGACGGCCCAGAGTCCATCTTTCTCCCTGATGTGATCAGATCCTACGCAGCGAGAAATTCTTCCGTTAGTCAACGGAAAATCCATATTTGTGCAATTTTTTTTTTTTTTACTTATACAGGTTTCAAAGAGCAAATACCGCAGTTACGTTAATGAGGACATTTGTGCCACCAAAAACAAGCAAAGATTATTGACAAGCATAACGTTGATAACATAGCCGCGCCGTTACTATGGAAACTCGCGGCTAATTGGGTCGGTCCCTTAGGAAGAATTATGTTATGCGCGGAGCTCTAAATTACAGAAAAATTCTTATCTGGAAAGCCTTAAATAACGAGGTTTCTAGAAAACCCGTACCGACTAAATACGCAGGAAAGGTTCTGTTCTCACTCACCTGTCCCAAAGCTTTCCTCACCACACAGCGACAGCTTATTCGCATCCATTAAGTTTCCAAAGAATTTCCACCCAGTCGGAGTCTCGTATAATGCAATCTTTGTAGCTTTTGCCACTCTTCGAAAAAAAAAAAATAACAATATAAAAACACTTGGATTATGGGTTTTCACAGCTCTCCTTGAACTTTTAAGAGCGCCTTGCTGCATTTAAGTTTTTTCTTCGCTTTGCAAAGTGTTTTTACTTCATATATGTCTGGTGAAAAAAAAGGTTTCATACACCAGCATGACATGCAATAAACACGTTCAGTTTTTAAAGGTTTATGGACTTCGGTATACAGGGCGGAATTCAATTGTTTCCGCGGTCCGGATCTCCCGTCTAAAACTGATAGGAGATCGCGGGCCGCTATTCAATTGCTGCCGTTTTTCGCGCTGATCGCGCCCAAAGTGGTCGGGTTTAGCCGCGTGAAGTGCTGGGCGCGACCGCGAAAAGTGTTGTTTGGGCACTTTTCGCACATTTCAGCTCGCACCCCGCTGGGGCTGCAAGCTGAAATGGAGCGCTGGCAGCTGATCGCGCCCGACAGGAGCAAACAATTGAATAGCTGCGTCGGGCGCGAAGGGGGGTAGAAACAATTATACTCCGCCCACAGAGTCATGTTTTCTCAAAACTGTTGTTTCCTAACCCGTTGCCATGGTGACTGGGGGAGGGGAGAGGGCGGGGCGAGAAACAAGAATGGGCTTTATTTTCTATACTTTTAATGTTGATCTTAATATTTATGGAACATTCCCCTATGACATCATTAGTATTTAGTTGCTTGGAATCATTCAAGAGAGGTCAGGTAGAACAAATTATACGAAGGGGAAACTGGACATCTATAAGCAGAGTAGGGCTCCAACAAAAACCGGATTAAAGAAGCTGCTAACCTTAAAAGTGTGAGTCATTTTTTAATTATAAAGAATAAAACCCCTCCTGCCTACATTCTCAGATAGACATCCGAAACATAAAGGGGAAATCAAATTCAGCGTGATGGTCGCGTTGTGCCATCGGGCACCCACATCACAATATTAACTGGTACCCTATAAAGGTGCGCAGGAAACTTGGCGTAGTCGGCAGTACATCACTTACAATCAAATTCCTCCCCAAATAACTATTAAGAAATTAATGTATTTATCATATACACACTAGAATTACTGATAGTAAACATATTGAAGTACATTCTGTTGTTCCAATCAGAAGCTAAATGTAAAAGTCATATTCTAGCCAGAATGTATTATTAAGGTGCCAGTCACCCATTATACCAGTCACCCATGGTACGATATGTAGGTGAATGCTTTGCCGGCCCGGGAATTTAGAGAAAGAGAGGGGACTGTGCTCTGACAAAATGCCCACCTCCGGACAGGCGGTTTCACTGCGCGGCACAGCTCCCGTAATATAATAACCTATTTATTGTAATAAAGGCAAAGGTGTGAGGTCATCTTCCGTTCATTATCGACAGAGGGAAGTGATTGTGCGTCTGTGAAGCGGGTCAGATGAACGATGTTTTCCCATGTTGAAAAAGTACCATTAGTGCAACGTTATAACCTCCACCGCGAACGCGTCACTCACTGGCCTTCAGGCTGAGTAGGTTGGACAGTGTCACTGAGGTCATGTATTACACACCCCAAATTCCTGGGCTAAATCCTCACACAGTGACAACCTACAACACACAGGAAAGCGCAGCTCTGCTAATGCAATAATAATCTATGGTCTATTAGAATTTACAATTACAAAGTTATAAAAGGTCAGACGTTGGGATAGGAATTTATAGTAAGAGAGATTTTTTTTTTTTTTCCCCAATCTCAGTTATTTATAGGAGACTAAGGGCAAAAATGCGGTCAAACCCAAGAAAATGTCGTTTTGGGGGCTTGACAGCAATTCATACATTCCGTAGCTTGGACCCGGTGGGTAACACCATCTTCAGATGGCGTTACCCCCTAGAAGCCTATGGGCTTCCTTCTGCAGTTCTTCTGGATGAGATCCAATCGGATCCCTCCCAGTGTTCCCCGTGGTGGCGGCGACATTCTGTGCATGCGCAGAGGGACTTCTGAGTGTTTAACCCGGAAGTTCCTCTATCGCAAAGGAACGCTCTTATTGGGAGAGCTGTCCTTTGCTATCTTAATCACATTTCTAGGTACAGCTTGCCCTAATTGAAAAGTTTATTGTTTTTGTGTAGCTCAGCACACTGGAGGAGTGTAAGTCAGTGTTTATCAACTCCAGTCCTCAGGGACCCCTAACAGTGCATGTTTTCCAGGTCTACTAGTTGGTGCACACGTGTATTTATTACCAGGTGTCGCATTTTAAAAGATCCACAGGAGAGGCCAATTACTACACTTGAGATACTGAGGAGATCTGTAAAACATGCACTGTTAGAATCCCATACTGAAGAGATCTATAAAACATGCACTATTAGGGTCCCATACTGAGGAGATCTATAAAACATGCACTGTTAGGGTTCCATACTGAGGAGATCTATAAAACATGCACTATTAGGGTTCCATACTGAGGAGATCTATAAAACATGCACTATTAGGGTTCCATACTGAGGAGATCTATAAAACATGCACTATTAGGGTTCCATACTGAGGAGATCTATAAAACATGCACTATTAGGGTTCCATACTGAGGAGATCTATAAAACATGCACTATTAGGGTCCCATGCTGAGGAGATCTATAAAACATGCACTATTAGGGTCCCATACTGAGGAGATCTATAAAACATGCACTATTAGGGTCCCATACTGAGGAGATCTATAAAACATGCACTATTAGGGTCCCATGCTGAGGAGATCTATAAAACATACACTATTAGGGTCCCATGCTGAGGAGATCTATAAAACATACACTATTAGGGTCCCATACTGAGGAGATCTATAAAGCATGCACTATTAGGGTCCCATACTGAGGAGATCTATAAAACATGCACTATTAGGGTCCAATACTGAGGAGATCTATAAAACATGCACTATTAGGGTCCCATACTGAGGAGATCTATAAAACATGCACTATTAGGGTCCCATACTGAGGAGATCTATAAAACATGCACTATTAGGGTCCCATACTGAGGAGATCTATAAAACATGCACTATTAGGGTCCCATGCTGAGGAGATCTATAAAACATACACTGTTAGGGTCCCATACTGAGGAGATCTATAAAACATGCACTTTTAGGGTTCCATACTGAGGAGATCTATAAAACATGCACTATTAGGGTCCCATGCTGAGGAGATCTATAAAACATACACTATTAGGGTCCCATACTGAGGAGATCTATAAAGCATGCACTATTAGGGTCCCATACTGAGGAGATCTATAAAACATGCACTATTAGGGTCCCATACTGAGGAGATCTATAAAACATGCACTATTAGGGTCCCATACTGAGGAGATCTATAAAACATGCACTATTAGGGTCCCATACTGAGGAGATCTATAAAACATGCACTATTAGGGTCCCATACTGAGGAGATCTATAAAACATGCACTATTAGAGTCTCTGATGGCTGGAGTTGAGAAACATTGGTGTAAATTAGTGGTTCTCAAACTCGGTCCTCAGGACCCCACACAGGTCACTTTTTCCAGGTCACCCAGCAGGTGCACAGGTGTACTCATTACTCACTGACATTTTAAAATATCCACAGGTGGCGTTAATTATTTCACCTGCGATTCTGTGAGGAGACCTGGAAAACATGCACTGTTTGGGGTCCTGAGGACAGAATTTGAGAACCTGTGGTGTAAATGACTGCAGCACTTTGTGCATTGTGACAATATCACCGATTGGACAGCTGCAGCCATGGCGGCCGTTCTGAAGGCAAAGCGCTAGGCCCTGTATTTGACTTTCCCAGGGTGTTGTCACAATGCTGAATAATGCACAGACTGTAGCGCCACTGTTGGGAGAGGTCGCGTCTGCTGGCGGCTACTCCGCGCTTTGCTCCACGTGAGAGGTTGGCAGAGGTGAGTTACTCTGGAACGGTGTACGGCCTAAACATGCTCCTGGTCTCCTGACATTAGGGGACAGGAGGGTTTATTGCCAGTAGTAAATATAGTATAGAATTGGCCTCAGACCCTTTCCTGAGAGGTGACAGTATTGCACATTACTGTGACTAACACTATAACATACAGCTTTGGTCTCGGTATTGGATGACTCTGCACCGGCCACACAAGCACACATGAATGTGGCAGTGGTTGAGCTGTCCCACTGAGAATCTACGTTGGTTGCAGGCTGGGTTAGGAGATATCACATTGGTGGGCAGGGTACATGGGATATATCAAACTTCCATCTTACCTGTCAAGTGCCCCGCTTGTTGGCATGCTTCTCGCCAAACCACGAACGCCCGTCTGTTGGAAGTAGGGGATACTGAAGATATTGGCAGCGATTACTGCCACAGAGTCAGACGGGTTCACAAAGAAGCTGTTTTTCCCCAGAATCATGTTCCGGTCCTGGAGAGAGAGAGGGAGAGAGAAAGTACCTGTAACGTAAAGCCCTGGAGAGCGCAGAATATCAGGGACCACACTCTATACAAGGATCGGGTCATACAGTATACTGGGGTTATCCCAGCGAGCCATGACGACACATAACACAGGATCCAGTTGGAAACTCCAGCCATAATCTATTTGCATTATAAGCCTGCTCAATGTGCACTTTGTAAATAAGGAATAAAAAAAAGATTATTATTGACAAACTACTGTGTATTTCATTTACTTTCCTATAATTATAAAAAAATAAAAAATAAATAAACCACTGCCCTAATAATCTCATGTAGAAGTGTGACATAGTGCGTAAGATATGGTAACACACAGAAGAGCTGCTGCTCTGTATATTTCCATTTACTAACATGAGTGGGAGCTGCCATGGCACTTGCTGAGAGGTATTATAAGACTCATACAGAACGTCACCCAGACAGCCCAAGTAATAGAGATGATACAGAATGTATCTGGCTTTTGTATGGTTAGGTTTCATGTGCACAGTGATCATTATTCCCATCAGCTATTTATATCGCGCCTGTGCCACCATATTACACTGCGCTGTGCAGAGAATACGGATAGTCACATCAGTCCCTGACCCGGTGGAGCTAGATTAGACTCAATTATCTAATCTACAAACACACTTTATCACCCAGTGGAAACGTGCACAAATACAGGTAGAACATACAAACTCCACACATATAGGGTCCTAGTTAGGAATTGAACTCATGACTCCAGTGCTGCAAAGAAGTAATGCTAAACCATGTGTCACTGAATCTCCCACCATCTTTCACTATCACTAGCACCACTATCTATTACTAGAACCCACTGTCCATCAGTTGCACCCACTATTAACCACTAATACTAGCAACCACTATCTATTACTAGCTCCCACTATTACTAGAACCCACTATCGCTAGCACCCAGTATTAACCACTATTACTAGCACCCACTATCTATTACTAGCACCCATTATCCATCACTAGCTCCCACTATCTATTACTAGCACCCATTATTCATCCCTAACTGCCACTATTGACCACTATCTATTACTAGCACCCATTATTAACCACTATTACTAGCACCCACTATCCATCACTAGCTCCCACTATCTATTACCAGCACCCATTATTCATCACTAGCTCCCACTATTTATTACTAGCACCCACTATTAACCACTATTACTAGAACCCACTATCACTAGCACCCACTATTAACCACTATTACTAGCACCCACTATCCATCACTACCGTGTTTCCCCGATAATAAGACACTGTCTTATTTTATCTTTTGGTCAAAAAAACTGCATAGGGCTTATTTTCGGGGTAGGGCTTATTTTAATTAACTATCTAATACTAACACCCACTTTTGACCACTATTAACAGTACACCAAAATCCATCACTAGCACCCACTATTAACCACTATATATTACCAGCTCTCAATATTCATCTCTAGCACCCACTATAAACCACTATCTATTACTAGCACCCACTATCCAACACTAGCACCCAAAACAAAAAACCTCTCTTATCCTTCTGGCTACTGTTCCCTGAATGCATCATAGTCTCTGATGAGCCCGATGTCCCATGCTGCACCTTCTCTCTGTTTCTAACTCAGCTATGTTTAAACAGAGCAACACTGCAAATGGTCATGCAATCCGTGTCCACAGGGTCTCTTACTAACAGCATAAAGTAGTTGTGCACATATGAATGTAACAGACACACTTGCACAAAATAAATGCACACTCTCTGCAGCCTTGTAAAGGAACGCCGTGCCTCTCAGACGTGGGATTTTCAAGTAAAATAAAAACTTTCAAAAATATGTCTAAACATCATTAAGAATATTATATATGTTTCAATCATCATGTGCACCATCCTACCCCATCTCCATCGAAAGCTGCCCCAAAGTCATGTTCCCCAGTCTTCATGGTGTCCACCAACTCTGATGCATAAGTTAAGTTTGGGTCAGGGTGGTGCCCTCCAAAATCCTCCAGTGGGGTGCAGTTCACTGCAGAGTTTGCTGGAGCACCCAGTTCTTCACACAGAATCTTTTTCACGTAGGGTCCAACAACTGATCAAAATAAAACGGTCAGCATTTACAAACACAAATATTTACTGTACACAATTGTTAAAGAGTTATTAATAGCTAATAAGTTTTTTTATTTTTTTTAAAGAAGGCTCTTAAAAAAAACAAAAAAAACCCTGCTATATGTGCACTGAAATTCAAATATAAAATCTTTGATTGTTAGTTTTTTTTTTTTAAATTATAAAAAATGGTGTTTATATACATGTATGCAATAAGTTAATTCGTAAAAATACCATTTTAAAAGTACACTTTCCACGTCGTGGACATTTTTTTTTTTTTTCAGGTCCAGCCAGATATACACACTATTCGCTACAGATTGAACAACAAACAGACATTTTTGCACATATAGAATATACAAAATTAAAAAAAGTATAAATAACTATATATGAAAGTTTATAAAGGTTGACGTATCCTTTAATTTTTCACATTAAGGGGAAATTCAATTAGTCGCATTAAATTAGTGTTCGCTAATTGATGCCACAGGGCAATTCAATTAGCAAGGCCACTTGCAGCACTTATCAGGGATTTTTTTTTCGGACATCAGCAGGTTCCGAAAAAAATCCCCAATAATTAGCACATTTACGGGAAGCTGCCAGCGAAAATACACAAGTCCATGAGCTTATCACGGATTCTATGTGTATTCACCTGAAAACAGATAATTTTTTTGGTGCAAAAACAGGCTCTAATTGACTTGCCCGAAGCTTAAAAAAAAAAAAAAAAATTTAATGGGGAAAAGTCCTGTTTTTCGCCTTCGGAATTTATCGGGGCTAATTCAATTTAATCCATTAAAAGAAAAAAATTTTATTCACAAAAAATAAAAAAATAAAAATAGGTTTCTGGAGAATATTACCTCAAACCAACATTTAAAAGACTTATAAAATTGGTATCAAAGTGGTAAATATTCATGAAAAGTGCGATTTCTAAATTAAAGCAAAAAAAAAGTTAATTTGAATTTCCTCTTTAATATTTACTTTTTTAAATTAAGTTTCATTTTCAACCAATCATTTCTGTAAATTTGAACACAGAGATTTTAATCAAAATATTTCGACGGTCTACATAGAAATATTATTTAGGTAATTTTGACCACTTTTCAAGAGGAAGAATTACAGAGATATTTATAATAAAAAAAAGCGAACTTTTTGCCAGAATGTTGATGATTTCTCCTATCTGAACAGAATGGGGAAAATAAAAAAAAAGTAGATAATCGTTATCGACCCCAAAAATCTTAGTGATGGCAATTTTTTTCCTGTTACTAAATACCCCAAAACATATTAAAACAGCTGATCTGTTTCCAGATTTGTTCAAAAAAATGAAAAAATAATCCACAAAATTTGCAGTATCGTGTTAAAATAAAATAAGTCTACCAAGCAAATCATGACGGGCTTACTCTGAGGATTTCTGTTACATTTTCCCAATTACCTCCGTGCATGGCATCTAATCGGATTTTAAGTCTGTTCGGTCCTGAGAGAAGTTCTTTCAAGGCACTGAAGTCGAAGATGTTCCTCAGCATGTTCCCATAGGATTCTACAGAATCCACAATCTCAACTAGATATACCAAACAAACAGAAAATGGTTATTATGGGCGGTAGATGTTAAACGTAAATTGTGGCTATTTACATACTTAAACCATGAATTATCGATCTTATCATATTGTTAATACTTTAACACCCAGCAAGATACACTAAATTAGTTCTGCAAATGACTAAAAGGGGAATCACACTTTCAGAGGGTTCAATTGTCAGATCATATTTACTGTCTTAAGATGCTGTCTAGTAAGCTGAGATTTTTCATAAATGCGTCAAGACAGGAGACAGTTGAGTTCTCTGGACAACTTAAAGAGTCAACCAAAACAGATGTCCCGTTGACTCTATGCTAGACCCACATGTGGCAATTTTTGGGGCATCTTGAACAGATGGCATCACAAGGGGGGTGCGGGCCGCACCGGGTGACACCATCCGAGGGGTGACACCAAAATAGCAGAGCAGCTGCAGCCACACTCCTGAGATGCAAGCCGGGGAGAGGTTGTTGGCTGTCCAGTAGCTGCTGCTGCGCTGAGCTGGGAGGATTACTCAGTGGAGCAGCACAGCAGCCCCTAGTGTCTCCCCTGCCCATTGATTGCAGAGGACGGGGGGCGTGACCAAGAGTGAGAAACATAAGTGGGCGTGGCTTTGCGGGATGAAGCCACATCCCCTTCCTCCCGGGCGACATGGACCGCAGACCAACCACCGCCCCGAGTGCATTTAAGGTAAGTGACGCCACTGCAGCTATGTCTCAAAATTTCCCACATGTGGTTTCATAATTGGTATGGACAATAGAGGCTAATTGATAAATTAGCAATTGATGCTGTTTACTGCTAGAGCCATGAGATTAATTAAGTGTTTTATATACTTTCGGAATTTTTCTGTAGAAGATACCATTGTATTAGACTTCTATGCGTTCCTCTACATCCTCTGTGTTTCCCCTTTGTCTTATACGTCCCTATTTATTTCTACCCCCATATTATACTGAACAATTGTTTCTGTTTTTGCCATTATATTAAGATACATCTTATTCTGTTTATTGTTTGATACCTCTGTAACCCTGGATGACCAGATATGTAGGTCAACATTTCCAGTGTTGTACCAAGTCTTTTCACCTTTATGCTTCCTTTGTATCCTTTATTATGATTATTTGGATTATTATGGCTATTTTAATTTTCTCTATGAATCTCAATAAAATAGATGTAAAAAAAACAACCAACAATAATAAAAAAAAAAAAAAAGACAATTCATACCAATCTATTTGAAACATACGTAGTGGAAACAAGTCACACAAATAAGTGCAGACTGTGCGTGTGATCATCGGGCGACTGCAAAGACTTAATCTCATGTGATCCAGATGTTCTGATTAAAGGCGCACATCCACATGCCGACTAGGGAAAGACGGTACGATTACGACATCGTAATCGTACCGTCAATCCCCACCCCCTGCAGTGCCTACACTGAAAGTATAGTTGTTCAGTGTAGGCACCCTCCCCGAACATGGCTAATCTGTCGTTATCGGCAGATTGACCGGCATGTTCGAACGATGATTGATGTCGGAAACGACCAGCGGGGGCGTGCATCACTGGTAGTTTCCGACAGTGTAGTGCACGATTAATGAGCGATTGCGATGTCGTAATCGTGCAATCGCTCATTAATATCGCCTAGTGGATGTGCCCCTTAACTGTTGCATGGTCCGGTTCTATTTAAAGATACGTAGTAAAATATAAAAACAAAAAAGCTGTTTGGTTTTTTTTAGCAATCAAGCCAATTGGCTGGAGGGGTCACTGCATGGCCAACTTTGTATCAGATATCAGAAGATTGTTATGATAAATCAAAAACTCAACAGTCGGTTATCTGGTGTACTGCAACCCCTATCGGTCACCAAGCTGGCGGAACCCAGAGGACAGTCAGCATTTTGTTTATGATGGAATGAGAATACCCTGATAACAATATGGATCTATGCAAAAGGCTGGGTTACCTGTGAATGGCTTAAACTTATTCTCCAAATCAAACTGTTGTTTCCCGATAGTTGCCAAGTCTACTTTGAGGTCAGAGCAGATGGCATATTCCTCAATGGTCTTGCTGAGCTGGAAGATCTTGTCAGTGATGGCTTCAGGAGCTGGACCTGCGGGGAAACAAGGCAGGAAGAAGTGGACACTGAAATGGGCGGCCATCACAGAACCCGCCAAGTCCTTCTTTCAAAAGAATCTCTTTCACTCTTGTCTTCAAGAGACATTTTTAAAAAGGGCACAACATCCTACTTACAGAGTTCTGACCTGTAGTCCACCAAGCTTCATTTTTTTTTTTTTAAATTAAAAAAAAACAATAATAATTTCTACATTTTTACATTTTCCACGGTCATCCTCTGTCTTCTTCTGTGCCCTTATGGGTTTCAGAGCTCTTAAGTGGCCTGAGCACACATTTGCTTGTTCTCACGTACAATGTGGCAGGGGATTGAGGGGGCTCTGGATCATGGGAAACCTTAGAACCTCTACAGGCTCATAGTCATTGTATTTTAATATTGCACAGTTTTTGGGGGATCACTGAACCCTAGGGCCAGCTCACCTCAACCATTCACCCTACAGTACCCGTCAATAACCACTTTTGTAGAAGATGTCCAACCAAACTGACTTTTAATATTAACCTCCTAAGTATCAGAACAGTAGAGGTTCAATGATTCCCAGCACTGACTAATCAATACGGTCATCACACGATGGCGTTGCCATCTGCGGTGGGAAGTTGCTGGTTAGGGAGGCACCAGGTTGAGGGGTTGTGCTTAATTTCAAAGTGGCTCAGGTTATGGCCCGGTGTTCTGATCCACAGTGGGGGTGGACATGTATACAGGTTGAGTCTCCCATATCCAAATATTCCGAAATACGGAATATTCCGAAATACAGAATTATTTTAGCATGACTGACATAATGAAACCTTTGATTTTTGATGGTTCAATGCACACAAACTTTTTCTAAGGCACAAATTATTACAAATATGGTATAAAATTACCTTCAGGCTGTGTGTATAAGGTGTATATGAAATATAAATGAATTTCATTTCTGTACACAAACTTTGTTTGAGCCACAAAATTATTGAAAATATTGTATAAAATGACCTGCAGGCTGTGTGTGTGTATAAGGTGTATATAATGACCTGCAGGCTGTATGTATAAGGTGTATATAATGACCTGCAGGCTGTGTGTGTGTATAAGGTGTATATAATGACCTGCAGGCTGTGTGTATAAGGTGTATATAATGACCTGCAGGCTGTGTGTATAAGGTGTATATAATGACCTGCAGGCTGTGTGTATAAGGTGTATAGAATGAGCTGCAGGCTGTGTGTATAAGGTGTATAGAATGAGCTGCAGGCTGTGTGTATAAGGTGTATATAATGACCTGCAGGCTGTGTGTATAAGATGTATAGAATGAGCTGCAGGCTGTGTGTATAATGAGTATAGAATGACCTGCAGGCTGTGTATATATAAGGTGTATAGAATGAGCTGCAGGCTGTGTGTATAAGGTGTATATAATGACCTGCAGGCTGTATGTATAAGGTGTATAGAATGAGCTGCAGGCTGTGTGTATAAGGGGTATATAATGACCTGCAGGCTGTGTGTATAAGGTGTGTAGAATGACCCGCAGGCTGTGTGTATAAGGTGTATATAATGACCTGCAGGCTGTGTGTATAAGATCTATATAATGAGCTGCAGGCTGTGTGTATAAGGTGTATATAATGACCTGCAGGCTGTGTGTATAAGGGGTATAGAATGACCTGCAGGCTGTGTGTATTAGGTGTATATAGAATGAGCTGCAGGCTGTGTGTATAAGGTGTATATAATGAGCTGCAGGCTGCGTGTATAAGGTGTATATAATGACCTGCAGGCTGTGTGTATAAGGGGTATAGAATGACCTGCAGGCTGTGTGTATTAGGTGTATATAGAATGAGCTGCAGGCTGTGTGTATAAGGTGTATATAATGACCTGCAGGCTGCGTGTATAAGGTGTATAGAATGACCTGCAGGCTGTGTGTATAAGGTGTATAGAATGACCTGCAGGCTGTGTGTATAAGGTGTATAGAATGACCTGCAGGCTGTGTGTATAAGGTGTATATATAATGACCTGCAGGCTGTGTGTATAAGGTATATATAATGACCTGCAGGCTGTGTGTATAAGGTGTATATAATACATAAATGCTTTCTGTGTGTAGATTTGGGTCCTATTCCAAAGATATCTCATTATAGTATGCAATTATTCCAAAATACGGAATATTCCATTATCCAATATACCCCTGGTCTCAAGCATTTTGGATATGGGAGACTCAATCTATATATGGATTGTAATCATTTCCTCACCTCCATTGGAAGTATTGAACTTGATGCCAAAGTCTCCGCTGGGGCCGCCGGGGTTGTGACTGGCCGTCAGTATGATCCCACCGATGGCTTTGATCTTGCGGATGATGCAGGAGACAGCCGGAGTGGACAGGATGCCATTCTGACCGATAACCAGGCGGCCGATCTAAAAAACACACAAGGGGCATTTAGTCTTTTACATTTAGATTTACTAAATATTCTGGGGGAAAAAACAGCAACTTGTCCAAGTCCGTAATATGGAAGAAGCAGCTAACCAGCTATTGTACTTGACTGATCCGTCTGACAGTAGAACAGTAAGTACCAGCAGGGGACACTAAGGGGGTCGATCCTATTAGGTGCGAGGAGGGGTGACTTGCCATTGCAAAAGCATAGAAATAACGCAACGGCAAGGTGACTTGTCCCCAGACTGTTTTTTTTGTACACAGCCCTATGGAGCAGCAAACAAGAGTGAGCCTGGAGGTACCATAATTTCAGCATACAGCCGCAAAGACTGAATCGGTATGAAATACTGCCGTAAGTATTAACTAACCTAACCTACCCCCTAACCCTCCCTTAGGGGTGCCTAACCCTAATCCCCCCTCTAAGTGCCTAAACCTAACCCCCCCCTTCCCCGCTGCCTCAACCTAACCTCCCCCCGGGGGTGCCTAACCCTAACCCTCCTTCCCTCCCTCCCCCTAGCCTAACCCTAACCTCCCCCCGGGGGTGCCTAACCCTAACCCTCCCTCCCCCTAACCCTAAACTCACCCCGGGGGTGCCTAACCCTAACCCTCCCTCCCCCTAGCCTAACCCTAACCTCCCCCCGGGGGTGCCTAACCCTAACCCTCCCTCCCCCTAGCCTAACCCTAACCTCCCCCCCAAGTGCCTAAGCCTAATCCCCCCCCCTTCCCCGCTGCCTAAACCTAACCCTAACCTCCCACCAGGGGTGCCTAACCCTAACCCTCCTTCCCTCCCTCCCCCTAGCCTAACCCTAACCTCCCCCCGGGGGTGCCTAACCCTAACCCTCCCTCCCCCTAGCCTAACCCTAACCTCCCCCCGGGGGTGCCTAACCCTAACCTCCCCCCGGGGTGCCTAACCCTAAGTCGCCCAGGGAGCCCTAAACCTAACCCTCCCCCACCCGCAACTGTCCACCCGCGGCGCTCGGCATCCCTTCGATCGGGATGCCGGGCGCCGGTCTCCCGGCGTCGGTGAAATGATCGGCGTCTACATCTAGACGCCAGGCATTTCACCTTTGCAGGGATATGACAGTCGGGAAGCCGGCTGTCCGATTGCATCCTGCAAAGACTCACATGGTGAGGGGTGTTTTAAGAGAGGAGGGGGCCCGCGTGTAGGCTCAGTGCGGGCCCGCTCCTCTCTGGCGGAGTAGTAGATTCTGGCTGCACATGCGCGGGTCTCCAGGAAAATGGCTCCCGCACCTTATTCCCGGAGACATCTCTAATGCGCATGTGCGAATCACCGGAAATATGGTTGCCGCCATTTTCCCACTGATTTTTGCTGCAGCACTCTAGAGACTGCAGACAGGTGAGTAAGCAATATACGGGTTGCAGGGTGTGGACTGCACAATGACAGGCAGAACAGAGCTTCTTCACAAAACACACCAAAAACATTTCAGTCATTTCTGTCTATTTTAAACCATAAAAGAGGTGTATACAGAACACAATACATGTACGTAACTTATGGGCAGAGTTGCACCCAGAGGTGAATTTAGCATTGATACAGCCTGAACTGATAACTGCCCACGTTTGTACCCGCTAATTGCCAACCCTCCGCCATTATATTTTTTTCTGGGACAATAAAAAGGAGATTTGCCAAAGACCAGGAAAACATCAAAAAGGAAAACAAAATAATAGAATAACATAAAAACAAACCTTAGCTGCCCGGCCTCGTACCCAGCTGGTAAAGTACAGTCACAGATGTTATTCTGCCAATTAGTTATATTAGGTTTTTATAGGGAACCTCACGTCCGTAACAAATATAAAAGTTTCTCACGGAACATATCTTTAGAAATAATTTTTTGAATTATACAACTATTATTCTTTATATGGAAAAGAAATGGGAGCGCTGACAGCGGCTGCTGGTTTAAAAAATTATTAGTAATTTTATTACATATAACACTATTAAAAACATCAAATAATGGAAATGCAGATGAATATAGTTAATTGGGCTTTAGTGCCACATAATATAAAGCATGGAGCCGGCTCCACCATATAATAATTGTTATCAATATGAAGATACTTCAGAAAGATTTCTACAAGATACTTATCCTATAACATACACATTAAGATATAACGGAGCGTGAAATAAAAAGTGCTGGTCACAGCCTATTAGTATGAATTAGTTGCTTGTTAGTAGTGGTCTCCACTTATACCCAGTTAGTCGAGGGTTAATGAAAAGTGAAGAAAACAACGCAGCTCTTTCCACACAGATAGAATGTTAACGTTGCAGTGTTAGTAATATAATGAAAAATAGGTGATTCCTATAGTAGATGTATTACCATCCAATCATTTCTGGTAGACAAAGCAGGGTATACTGTGGCATCCTCTACCCCAATCCCAGGGGGAGGAAACTCATGCAATAATTGTCTGCTCACAAAGGTAGAAGCGTGACAGCCAAAAAGTTTTTACCACTTAGTGCACCATGTGGTCCGGAGGTGCATGCGTCCTCAAGCAGAGGGACCTCTACTCCTGGATCCTGGCACTTCTTACCACTCTAAGTGGACCAGTCGACTGGATAGATAGGCTTCTAACCGCTGCTGGCTGGTACCCGCTCCGTCTACTCACTGCTGCACGCTGGCTGGTAGCCGCTCCGTCACATCCGGTGGTATATTTCCGGCTTCCGGTATGCGTGTCACCTGCGTTCCACGAGTCAACTGACGCGTTTCTCCGCCAAATGACGCGGCGGTTTCATCAGAGGAAACCAGCCAGCGTGCAGCAGTGAGTAGACGGACCGGGTACCAGCCAGCAGCGGTTAGAAGCCTATCTATCCAGTCCACTGGTCCACTGAGAGTGGTAAGAAGTGCCAGGATCCAGGAGTAGAGGTCGCTCTGCTTGAGGACGCATGCACCTCCGGACCACATGGTGCACTAAGTGGTAAAAACTTTTTGGCTGTCACGCTTCTACCTTTGTGAGCAGACAATTATTGCATGAGTTTCCTCCCCCTGGGATTGGGGTAGAGGATGCCACAGTATACCCTGCTTTGTCTACCAGAAATGATTGGATGGTAATACATCTACTATAGGAATCACCTATTTTTCATTATATTACTAACACTGCAATATTAACATTCTATCTGTGTGGAAAGAGCTGCGTTGTTTTCTTCACTTTTCATTAACCCTCGACTAACTGGGTATAAGTGGAGACCACTACTAACAAGCAACTAATTCATACTAATAGGCTGTGACCAGCACTTTTTATTTCACGCTCCGTTATATCTTAATGTGTATGTTATAGGATAAGTATCTTGTAGAAATCTTTCTGAAGTATCTTCATATTGATAACAATTATTATTATATGGTGGAGCCGGCTCCATGCTTTATATTATGTGGCACTAAAGCCCAATTAACTATATTCATCTGCATTTCCATTATTTGATGTTTTTAATAGTGTTATATGTAATAAAATTACTAATAATTTTTTAAACCAGCAGCCGCTGTCAGCGCTCCCATTTCTTTTCCATATTTCCGATTTTGATTGCTATTAAGTGCATTTCCAGATCCACTGTGTGGGGGCAGCAGAAGTGGTATATACTTTTTTCAGCTTAATTGGTGACATACATTGGTAGCGCCTACTTTTTTCTTTCTTTTTGTGATATATATTATTCTTTATAATTGATAACTACGAGCGGCTGCGCATGACACGGTTTTTATATGAGAGCACACCGCTAAACTGGGGGACAGCATAAAATGTGGTTTTATTTAATAATGCCGACTTAACACCTTTTAAAAATATATTATATGTGTACATAAGACAAAGATAATTGCTCACATAACCAAGTTGCAGAAGTTAGATAATAGGTCACTAGGAATATAACAATAATAATAATAATAATAATAATAATTAGACAAGTTGGTATTCACTGACCAATGGGTTGAACTTATTTCCCCTTCATCCTAAGGACCTGGAAGTCACAAGGAGTGAGGGCGGAAGTGCGGTTCCATGCCCATAAAGGCCCAAAAAAAAGAAGATTTTTTTTCGCTCTCTATGCCCACGTGGATAGTAGGGCACGACGATGAACAATAACTGATCACGTCAGGGTCCACTCGGTGAAGGGCATCTACACACTACCCTGACCATTGTGCAGTCCATCAAGGAACACATTGAATGGAGCAGGGCCGGATTATAGGGGGGGTGGGGGGGGGGGGCGACAAGGGGGGTCATCCCGGGCCCCCACACCTAAAGGGCCCCCACACAGCAGCAGCACAAGAGCAGGCACGTTATTAAGCCCCGCCCACCTCGTGGCAAAATGTCGTGATTTGCGGGTCATTCGGCTGGAGGCGTAGCCAGTATGACGCATTACCATTACAATTGTGTCATTTGGCTCCACCCCTTTCCGATTAACCCGCGAATCGCGGCCAAAGCCGCGAGGGGGGTGGAGCTTAATAACATGGTGCCTTCCTGCCAGGTCCTTTGCCCATCCACAAAATGCAGTGCAGATGGTGCAAGGTAAGTGTGTGTGTGTGACTTGTGTGTATGTATGTATGTATGTGTGTAATGTACAGTATGTGTGACACATGCATGTGTGGTGTATATATGTGTTTCCTGTGTGACTGTATGTATGTGTGTGTAAGTATATAAATGTGTGTGTGTGGTGTATGTGTATATATAAAATTCAATATATACAATTATATTGATCGGGGCCCCCCACAAAGTTGTTGCCCCAGGGTCCCCTCAAACCTTAATCCGGCCCTGGAATGGAGTCATGTGACCCAAGTGGGTGGAGCTGGAGCATGTATCACACTAATGAACAGAATAAGGAGAGTGTGTGGCCTGTCTCCAGCCATTAACATGCGTCTCTGCTCAACATACTAGACAGAAGCATTGTACAGAGCGGGAAGTAACAGATTGTGGGGTCTATTTACTAAGCAGTGTTATGAGACAGAGTGAAAAGTGATAAGAAAGTGATAAGGTGCCAGCCAATCAGCTCCAAACTGTCATTTTGCAAACACAGCCTGTGAGATGACAGTTGGGAGCTGATTGGCTGGCACCTTATCACTTTCCACTCTGTCTCCTAACACTGCTAAGTAAATAGACCCCCTATAGGATCTATGTGCTAAACCTTGGCGTACCAACCAATCATTTCCTAATTGTCATTTTTCGAACGTAGGGGTCTATTTACTAGCCCTTGGATGGTGCTAAAGTACCAGCCAATCAGCTCCTAACTGCCATGCCATGGTTGACTGGTACTTTGTCTCCATCCACTTTATCTCAATCCAAGGCTTAGTACATAGACCCCACAGCCTGTAAAGTGACAGTTAGGAGCTGACTGGTTGTACTTTATCTATTTTCAAGGCTTAGTACATTGATCCCTATGTCACCAGGAACAATGTACTATAATGAAAGTGAAGCGCAGGTCACATAAACGTGTTTATTACAACTCAGCAAAGGGCAGGATGGATCTAGAGCCTCCCATTAGGTGCTCAGATGTGTGACCAGCAGGGCCACAAAACAACGCACCAAAATAAAAATCCCCTTCCATAACTCATGCATCACTTTAATATAATGCTAAATCCAAACGGGATGTTTTACTATCCAAACCCATACACCAATAAACGTGCTCTTTGCGAAACCTCAATGCGAATGGCTGACTGAAGGCCCGTCGCATATGACCAGACCAGGGCGTCTCCGGCATGACGGGATAGAGCGCGTGAAAGCTATTTGCGTATAATCCCCACGTGGGATCTCCGTGAAGTTCATTCATAAATTGTATCACAGTATGAAAACGCACATTTCACGCAGAAAGAAAAAAAATCAAATGGAATTACATCCAACGCTAATGACCCTCCCAACCACCTCACTGCAGAAGACGGCTGGAGCCCGACCGTCCGTCCTCCCCAAATACGTTGAGACCGCAGTGAATTTATAATTAAACCTTGTCCCAATGATTCTGGTCACTACTGGGGAGTGGGGGAGGAGACGGCACAATAGCGACATTATTGCGCAGAAGTGCGCCGACATTAATGCGCTCCACTGCACTACAGAGAGTTATGTACTGCAAGGAGCGGGGAGGGGGGACAGTATTACGCTATCTCCCTTATCCTGCCACTTACACTGCTGGGTGTCCCCTCTTTCAAAGCAGGTGCCCCCAGAGAAGTCATGGAGGAGGTATCACACTTTCTATAGAGATAAAGTGGAGAAGTTGCCCATAGCAACCACTTAGCCTCAGTCTTTTTACAGACCGTGCTAGATAAATGATGGGTGAGGTATGACTGGTCGTCAATTCATAATGTCAACACTGGTGGCCCAGCAGCAACTTGCCCGCTCCCAATGACATGTTGCCTGTTGACATTTTACCAATGTCGACATCGTATATCTTGACGAGATTTATAAACGTCGACCCATCGCAAAGCGATTGAGAGGAAGTGCCGTTTGTGGGAGGTGACAGGGTGGTCAGCGAAACGCAGGCGTGTCAGTGCTTTTGAACGCCGTTACAGGGGCGTGCATAAATTAGCCATTGCGATGCCATACGCAGTTTGAGGTTTCATAGCGTGCAATGAGGTCAGCAATTCCTGAGTGAGGTTAGAGCTTGTGCCAGTGTGCGTGAGGCTGCGATGGTACTCACTGTTACCGATGGTTTTGCAGACTTGCTAAGTATTACGGATGTGTGTAAGGTAAAGTGGGCGTGCCGTTATGTTTGGCTGCCACGATATATCAATTGCAGTCATTAGCATATTTTGGCAGTGAAACTGCGTGCGTCATCGCAACTGTGATCGGCGCGCAATAGCGATCCGTAATGAATCAGGCCCTAAGTTCAGAGACTGAGGGTAGAACAAACAATAGGCCACGTTATTAGTTATTTTATGGTGATTGCATGTGATTACACCCAACACTACACAAAGCCCCCATCCCTATGTAAAAAAACAGGGAGTTCCCTCATTTAATGCAGTAGTTTTTTCCCATTTGTATAGCTGCTAGGCAGGCAGTCTATGGGAACGGGGGGTTTTATCTTTCAAGTATAAGTCCAAAAAATGTTTAAATCATTAACAATCAATTATCAATGTACTAAGCAGGGGGTCAATGAAGTTGTACACTCAAGTTTCAATAATGAAACAAAGTAATTATTTTAAAACTGATGTTTTAAACATTTTACAGCAATGTGACAGATATCTAAGGCTGGGTACACATCTAAAACGACCGGCAATCGTGCCAATGTTCAGGGCGATTTGCCTTCACCCTGGACATCGCATGATTGCCGGTACACACTTAAAAGATTTAATGATCAACGGAACAATCACTGTCCTTCATTAATATGTACAGCCTTACGTGCAATATCGTGCGATTGGCCGTGGAGCACGGCCAATCACACAATAACATATGCGAAGCGGAAGCACGAAACAGGGCACACACTGCACGATATACCAGATTTGTCATTCCGATTTGGTCAAATCGGGCCGATATCGTTCAGGTGTGTACCCAGCCTAAGACTTTTATCTACCAAAATACCCGATGCAGGAAAATGTGTACATGCATAATAAAAATACATAGATAAATGCACATACACACACATATGTATGACACACATATTTAAACTTTGAATCAGGGGGCAAATATCCAGGACCCACTTTTCATCGCTGCTAGAAATCCGGGGGAATCATCTCTCACTTAAGTCATTTGTCAAACGCGATTGAAAGAATCTTAAAAACTCATTTGATGCCGTCACATCCCTCCTGCTACAAAACAGGACATAAAATTCCGGCATTCAGCCAGGGAGAGAGTAACCGTGATCAAACCATCTCAAACACTAACATTTACAGAACATACATAGCTTATTATTATTTTGCACATCTGCTATGTAACAGAGAACGACGCACAACTGCAAAAATACCCCTCAAAAAAAAAAAAAACACAAGTTAAAAAAATTCTAGCATATATTATAGGAAAAAAAAAAAAACACACTACAAATTAGAGATATATTATACTAACCCCATTAGCAGCAGCCATTTGAACTATAGTTTCAATAGCAAACTTGTTGAAATATCGGCCATCGCCACCGACGACCACGGTAGACCCCTGGCGATCTCGCAGATCAATGGAAAAAAAAAGGCTTTGAATGAAATTTTGAAGGTAGTTTGTCTTGGTCTCAAAAGAATAAGTCTTCTTCCTGAGACCGCTGGTTCCTGGTCTCTGGTCCTGGTACGGTGCTGTGGGCAGGGTCAACAAGGGAAGGGGACCGTCATCCATTCCTTTAAATCATCAGAGGCCACCAAAAGTAAACAAACGCAAAGTAAAAATTGAATAAAATGAGGATTACATGGAAGAAGCCAATTTAAGAAAGCAGCAATGACAAATCCACCAGTAAGACATTCAGCGAGGGGAGACCAAAAATAGCTCCCTGGTTCCTAAGTCAATGTGGTTCCCTAAGTGTAACTGAAGAACGTTTCATCCACATGTCCAAAACCATCACTGTCACAGGAGGAAATATTTAAAACATATACATAGCATTTTACGTTACACCTTAGCGAAGTAATTCAAAGCATTCTCTCCAAACAGATCCCCCAATTGTTTGGACTCTGTGCAAGTTGGGAAAGAGGCAAAGCCAGAGTGCGGTTCCCCCAGCGCCGACGGAAGGAAGGCCGAAAATGACAGGCATTCCAGGATTCATCCGGTAGCGCTGGTTCTCTGCCAGACTTTATCTAACCAACACGAGGCAGAGATTGTTTAAGGGTGACAAAATACATAGCAGACTGCAATTCACCTGCCCCCATCCTAGTCCCAACACAAGCTTAGGCATGATTAACCCCTGGCTTTTGCACCTATTCTGAACTACAAGTTCCAGCATGCCCACCTGAAAAAATATTTACTGTGCAGTGACAGCTCTGCCCTCCCTGCTCTGTAGAGTCATGGCATAAGGTGGCAGGTGTTTCACTGCCATGAGCGCTGTAGTCACCCTGCAGTGTGCCAGGTAGGCTGTGCCCTGCCCGGCGCTATAGTATCACGGCTCAATGTACAAAGTATTGGGCAGCGTTCCAGCTAATGACAGGTATTCTAGGCAGTGCTTTGCCAGCCCGCCCTGTGTACCAAGTAGGCTGGGTAATGTCCTGCCATCTAGTGACATGGTGCCAGGAATTCTGGGAACCGCCTTGCTCTCTAGCTTCGTTGGGCAAACAAGCAGTGTTGGTCCCTGGCACTTTGCCATGCAACATGCACGCAGGCACTGAAGGGAGGAATAGTCAGAAGGTCCAGCAACTTGTATACAGATTTTTATTGACTTGTTTGGGCTGCAGGAGGTTTTATAGGAGGTTTCTTGGTTCTAGACCATCAGCGCTCTCAGTAACATGGCGTTATCCGTTCCCTCCCAAGACTAGTGGGAATTTTGTACTAAAGAGACATATCATGTACTAATAATTAAGAGGTTGCAACCTGAAGGAATATTCAGAAGATTTATGCAGAGGATTCTGCTAGAACGGCAGGAGCTAAAAAAAATAAGTCTGCGCAAATTGTTCTGAAATTTGTGTGCGCTTCTGTTGCATCTGCGCATTTAGGGTAATGATGCTGGTGTACCGATAGGTGTCCGAATGTGAAACGACCGAGAGGCTCAAATACCACTTGGTGCCACGTTAGATACCACCATTGGGTGCCCCAACGGGTCTTACACCAATGCTAGGTGCAGATTCTCCGCGTCATTTGTACACAACCACTTCCAGCGACACGCACATAATCTCTGTGCTTCTGAATATCCAACCCCCCCACCCAATCATTAGCCAATACATTTCTAATACATGTCACAGACCGTGCACCTGAATAAGTAATGCGATCCTGTGTGCAGACGCATATGTGTGTGCGTCTCAGATGCATATGCAATAGATAAATATCGTAACACTTCCTCGCACATCGTCAGTGCGTGCGACCCAGAATCAGGCGTGCAGTGTCAGAAACGTAAAATCGATCATACATATAAAGCTGCGCGAGATCCCAATCTGGGACTTAAAATGCGCGTACGCCAAAATTGTGAAGACTTAAAGTCCTACTGCACTCACCGAATATGACAAATCAATAATATTAAAAGCTGCATTGTAAACATAATTGTATTAATTAGACTAAGGGCCTGATTCACTACCGATCGCAACTGTGATTGCGCACGCAATCGGCCGATTGTTGCGTTCTGCGCATGCATTGCAGTGTGCGAAGACTTGACTGCGATCGCAGTGACCACGCAGTCCCATCGCAGAGTGGTTGACAGGACGTGACCGTTTGGGTGGTGATGGGGGGGTGGGGGGGGGGTCGGCGAAACGCTGGCGTGCCAGTGTGTTTGAACGCCGTTACAGGGACGTGCATAAATTAGCCATTGTGATGCCATACGCAGTTTGGGCTTTCATTGCGTGTGATGAGGTTAGCAATTCCTGAGTAAGGTCAGAGCTTGTGCAAGTGTGCGTGAGGCTGCGATGGTACTCACTGTTACTGATGGTTTCACAGACTTGAAAAGTATTACGGATGTGTGTAAGGTAAAGTGGGTCTTACCATGTCAAGTGGGTCTCGCTAGTCTTTTTTAGCGTGTCGCCGCGCCCTGCCCGATCTCAAAAGGGCAGAATGCGCACTGTCCCTTTTGAAGGCGCCTCTCTAAAACAGCCGGCGAGTTCTGTCCCCAAACGCGGGCTGCAGTGTCCCGCGGGTGGGAAAAACTGTGGTGTAGCAATCACTGCCGGTGAAGAGATGCATGCGCCCGGCATCTGTTCACAGAGAAGGGAGAGCTTGGGGGCAGCCGGCATGTCCGTAAGTGCCGGGAACGCCCCTAAGAGTGATGAAAAGGGGGCGCGTATTAAGGACCCCTTTTCTTGTAGCCAGGTCAACTTTATGGAACGCGCGCTTGAATGCCCTTTCTCTAGGGCGTGCCGGACCTAGAGTGAATACTAAGGGGTAAATTTACTAAAGTGAAGGTTTTTAGAAGTGAGTTTTAAAAGTGATGTTGCCCATAGCAACCAATCAGATTCTACTTAACATTTAACTAGCACCTTCTAGAAGATAATAGCTAGAATCTGATTGGTTGCTATGGGCAACATCACTTTTAAAACTCACTTCTAAAAACTCACACTTTAGTAAATTTACCCCTAAGTGGGGGATGCAGATGAAAGGTCGACAGTCATTATGTCGGCACTGGGGTGATGGAGCAGCAGCACGGGCGTCCTGCAGGACGTCTAGCGCTGCCTACTCAATATAAAAAAAAAAGTACAGCTTCCATAGTGTGCCTCAGCACAGGCACCAACACAGAAAACTGAGGTGGATGGGGGGTGTGGGATATAGGGGGAAGGGGCTGTGCCTGACAAAGTTAACTGTGTGGTGCCCAGACTCCTTTCCATCAACCTATACCCAGCGTAAAGCCTGTGTCCCCTATGGAGGAAGAAGAAAAATATTTTATGGGTTTTTTTTTTCACCATTTTTAAGGTTAGGCACCAAGGGGAAGGTAAAGCACCAAGGGGAGGGCTATGGTGAAAATACAAAAAAAGAAAGTAATTATCGTTTTTGTGTCAACCATTTCAACCTGTAGACTTTTTGCACCCATTAACTAACTGTTGATCCTTTACAGGGCCGTAGCTAGGGTAGTGCGGCCGGTGCCATCGCACAGGGCACCACAGGTCAGGGGGCGCTGTTTGGGCCTGTCAAATCTCTGTTTATTATCATTTTTGCTTGTAGCTTCCTCTTATGTCATCCCCAGCATCTCCTGGCCTCCCCTATCTCTTCCCTGGCCCTTCCCCATGAGGCCATGGCCTTCTCTCAGGTGCACTGTATTATGTCCCTATTTATCCCCAGCATCTCCTGGCCTCCCCTATCTCTTCCCTGGCCCTTCCCCATGAGGCCATGGCCTTCTCTCAGGTGCACTATATTATGTCCCTATTTATCCCCAGCATCTCCTGGCCTCCCCTATCTCTTCCCTGGCCCTTCCCCATGAGGCCATGGCCCTCTCTCAGGTGCACTATATTATGTCCCTATTTATCCCCAGCATCTCCTGGCCTCTCCTATCTCTTCCCTGGCCCTTCCCCATGAGGCCATGGCCCTCTCTCAGGTGCACTATATTATGTCCCTATTTATCCCCAGTATCTCCTGGCCTCCCCTATCTCTTCCCTGGCCCTTCCCCATGAGGCCATGGTCCTCTCTCAGGTGCACTATATTATGTCCCTATTTATCCCCAGCATCTCCTGGCCTCTCCTATCTCTTCCCAAAAAGTCTAGTTACAGCTCTGATCCTTTATATCACGCTCGTCAAGCGAACCAGGGGTCCCCCACCCAGGGCCGTAACTAGGGGAGTGTGAGCAGTGGACAGCACTGTCGCTGCCCCGCACCCGTTGCTTCTGGCTAGCAGAGTGCGGCTGGCATCGCTGCAGGAGTGCCACCCGGAGCGTCTTTTGGAAATCTCCAGACAAGCACCCTGCAGTTTGAAAAGTCGATCGGAGCGCCCTCAGGAGCTGGCTGCTGCTGCACCCCAGAGGTGCTGATGTCATGCGCTTAGTGGACGGGGCCAGCAGAGGGCGCAGCTGACCAACCCCATCTGTCCATCTCCAATGGGCTGCGCCCACCCCACTTTGAGGGCCATAGTTTTGCCGCGATTGCATATTGTGAATTACATTTTTCCCAAAGTTAGTCTGACAAATAGGCCAACCTTCATGTCACATTTTTATAAAAACTGTATACAATCTTGACCCAAATCAAAAGGTTAATGCACAACAAAGTTGCAGCCGGTGCCAGTGGTGGCAAAACCAGTAAGGAGTAAGCACAAATAGCGGCAAATTGCGGGCGATGTGCCCTTAAAACACCGGCAAAGGCACCCGAAATGACACCAAATTTGCGTATTCCAGTTTGCAGCCCGATAGGGGTGTGCATTAAAATACACAATTTAGGGATTAGCACAATCGCGTTACAGGAACGCAATAAATCGTGGGCTTCTCCGCCATTTTTTTTGGTTTACCCCTTAAAAGGCATCGTATTTATGGGAGGGGGTCGTTATATAAGATTACAATGACGTGTTTCATGCTGTAGCGGACGACATGCCACTTCGACACAAGGAGCCATATGAACAAAACGCTTACTGAATCTTAACATTATTATATTCAAGTCATTAAAACTTGGGCGTTATTATCCCATTTTATGCCCAGTGTCACCGGTGAGCAGATTCTTGTTTCAGTGACCTTAATGAAATTAGAAAGGATTAAGTTACTGGATTTAGGAACTAAATACTGAAGCGTCCACCTATCCCCATCTCGTGGGCTCTGTGTAAAGGTCACTGTGGGGGGAGGGAGGGTAAGCAGGTGGTACGTTTGGGTCCTGTTACAGCGGGGCTCCAGTAAACGAAGACGTAACCTCTGCCAGACCCAAACTGTATTCGCTGAGAGAGTGTGAACATAGAGAGTGATTATAGGCACGTAATTCAATTAATGAGCACACAGGATATTTCTAGAAAGGAGCAGACATGCAGCAGAGCTGGACTGGCCAAATCCTACAGTGGCCCCACTAATTATGCCAGCCAGGGCCCAGCACCGACGTTCATGCAGGGATAAATCAGTGCTGCCTCTACACCAAGGGTAGGCAATGTGTGTCACTCCAGCTGCTATGGAACTACACATCCCAGCGTGCTCTGACACAGTTTTGCTGTTAGGGAATTCTGGGTTGTGTAGTTCCACAGCAGCTGGAGCTCCAAAAGTTGCTTTTGCCTCTCTACCATTGCTGGTAGCGTATGTGGCCAGATACCCGTCCCACGTGGCCAAGATGGCCCGATTAACCCGATGCTGCAGTGCCAAAAGGACCACCAACGCCAAAATAAACTCCCTGTATTATGTTATGAGCCGCAGACGTGAATCACCTATGGCGGTTGCGGCTATGCAGAGCGTTAACCCCCTGTGCGGGAGAGGGAGCCCGGTGCTGGTGTGTTGTAGCATGCTGAGGACTGGAGGAGTAGCTCCCGGTACTGCCAGCGACAGCATGTGACAAAATACCGTACAAATGTTTAAATAAAATATACTAAAATGACGGTGCACCGCAGTGCAGCCTTGGTGTATAATGCACAGGGTATATTTAACAGTCTGGTAACATTATTTAAATGTATTTATATTTAATGTAAAATGTGTATTTAAGAGTAACAATACACCTTTTCCATGGTGGTCTAAGCGGACCTGGAGCCCCCCATGGGCTACTGGTTTCCCCCAGCCCGCCTCCCAGGGAACTGGACTGTCTTCCCCTGCAGCTTCATGTCTCACAGTGAGGGCCTGATTCAGAGCCGCTCGTAAGCGGCCGCTCGTTCGCTCCGAGCGATGTTCGCACATCTGCGCATGCGTATGGGTTGCACATCTGCGCATGCAGTGCGGTCGGAAATCGTGTGCTCGCAAAATAGCGAGTGCCTGCTAATTTGAGTGACAGGATGAAGCGTTTGTGGGCGGTAACAGGGGAAGGTGCTTGAAAACGGGGAGTGGAGATCCGAACGCAGGCGAGCCAAACGGTCAAAACGGGCGTTTTAAGGGTGTGCATAATTAACAAAGCAGCGTCATCGACCACGTCACTTGGTTGTCTTTTAGCCTGAACTGCTCGCATGATTGCGGTAGGAAAATGTTACCACAAGAATTGCGAGCAGTTCATACGCCTTTCGATGTACTCGATTAATCAAATAAATAGCGGAGATGACGTATGATGCGAGCGGCCAGGGGGCGTCTTTACAAAATAGTGAGCGCATGTTTCGTTCGCTCGCTCAGACAGAGGCGTCAACAGACCGCAAAGAGCGAGCGCTCAATTTAAATAGCCAGCCCCTTTTTCTGATCGAGCGTCCGCAAATAGCGTCCGGCTCTGAATCAGGAGGTGCAGGGAGAGCTGGCCAGCACAGCCAGCTCATTTTTACTGCAGCTCCAAAGAGCTCCCACTCGTTGGCACGGAGACTGCTGCCTGGGGATTTTGTCACTCTGCCTCTGGAGTCCAAATTCGGCCAGGGAAGGTGATAAAGGTCCCCCAGCAGAATTCTGGAAATTAGTTTTGTAGAGAACCATCTCGTCCTCCAGACTTGCTGACACCTGGGGTGTGGTTACCTGTTCAGGCAAGGCTACGATGACTGTATTCAGAGTGAATCGCGTGAACACACCCCTGGAATGCCTACTTTCGCGACAGGGGGTCGATGGGGACTTGCCTAATCTTGCGGGGTGCCGAGAGTGGCACCCTATTTTTGGGGGGCTACAGGCAGTACCAGGAGAGTGGGTAAGTATGGTTAAGGGACCCATGATGGGCTTACCCCTGTGGTATTGTGCGTTACAACTGGATAAAAAGGAGGACCTGCGAGTCCTGGAGAAGGATTGTACTTCTGTGACATCTGTATGCTGTAATTGTCCCAAGCACATTTTGGGAGGGTCTTTTTGAAAGCATTGTAAGCAATGAACATCTTGCCTTAAGACGCCTGCATCCACTTGTATCCTGTGACTACCAGAATGGCACCAATTGCTACTCCAAACAGGTTGTTCCGGATTGAGCCCAGTGTCTCCAAGCTGAAGCCTTTTGCCAGCTACTCAGTGCACACTGGTCCGTAGTGTGGGGACAGTGGAAATTACGCGGCACTAGGTGTTGAAGCAGCGTATCCACGCATACCAAGAAGTAGTTCCAGGTGCCGGAGGTAGGTACCTGGATGGAATGAGCTGTCCCAGGTCCTGGTGGTGGCAGAGAGTTACCCATCCACTACGCAGTGGGAGGAGTCAGTAACAGGTAGTTACTGATGGCGAGAGGGAATCCCTAGGAGTAGTGAAGTAAGACCCCTCAGGATAGTCAGGGCTGGGTAACCTCCCTCTATTCCCTCAGTGGCACAAACCTGGGATCGCCTGGCGGAGCGAGGTTATCAGATCACAGATATCATTTATATCTAGCAGCAATCACAGCTTTTACAATTGTGTCCCTGTATATCACGCTTGACGACATTCTGGCTGCCCCCTCCAGAAGGGGACAGCCAGGTAGGCACATCGGTTGGGAGCGAGGGGGCGTAGCGCGACATAAGAGGGCAGTGTATAATGGCAATAGTACTGGCATTGTAAGATGAGGGGGCGTGGCTACGATTATGCGATTCGGCAATCCTGCCTGTCTACTTTAGTCGGGGGAGGGGGGTCGGGTCAGACTGGCAGGGGTCAATACGCGATACTTGTATGCCTTTCCAGGTGGCCGGGTGCGGCACATGATTTTCTCGAGCCTGTAAATATTCTTATATTTCAGTACTGATCAACTGTAGTGTTCATTCTATCACCCTGCACCTGTCACAACCCATGCAGTTCCTCCTTCCTGCCTGGGGTGTCGCTCTCTGCTCTGGTGCTTTTAGCACACTCTTGTCTGTAACTCGGCAGGTTTTTGCATCAGCTGAGTGTGCTAGAAGCACCAAAGCGACACCCCAGGAAGGAAAGAGAAAATATATTTTATATATATACATACACACAACCGTTCAAAAGTTTGGGGTCACTTAGAAATTTCCTTAATTTTGAAAGAAAAGCACTGTTTTTTTCAATGAAGATAACATTAAGTTAATCAGAAATACACTCTATACATTGTTAATGTGGTAAATGACTATACTAGCTGCAAACGTCTGGTTTTTAAAGGAATATCCACATAGGTGTATAGAGGCCCATTTCCAGCAACCATCACTGCAATGTTCTAATGGTACATTGTGTTTGCTAAGCGCGTTAGAAGACTCATGGATGATTAGAAAACCTTTGTGCAATTATGTTAGCACAGCTGAAAACGGGTTTGCTCGTAAGAGAAGCTATAGAACTGGCCTTCCTTTGAGCTAGTTGAGTATCTGTAGCATCACATTTGTGGGTTCGATTATACTCTCCAAATGGCCAGAAAAAGAGAACTTTCATGTGAAACTCGACAGTCTATTCTTGTTCTTAGAAATTAAGGCTATTCCATGTGAGAAATTGCCAAGAAACTGAACATTTCCTATAACGGTGTGTACTACTCCCTTCAGAGAACAGCACAAACAGGCTCTAACCAGAGTAGAAAGAGAAGTGGGAGGCCCCAGTGCACAACTGTGCAAGAAGACAAATACATTAGAGTCTCTAGTTTCAGAAATAGACGCCTCACAAGTCCTCAACTGGCAGCTTCATTAAATCGTAGCCGCAAAACGCCAGTGTCAACGTCTACAGTGAAAAGGCGACTCCGGGATGCTGGCCTTCTAGCCAGATTGGCAAAGAAAAAGGCATATCTGAGACTCTCCAATAAAAGGAAAAGATTCATATGGGCAAAAGAACACAGACATTGGACAGAGGAAGATTGGAAAAAAGTGTTATGGACAGACGAATCGAGGTTTGAGGTGTTTGGATCACACAGAAGAACATTTGTGAGACGCAGAACAAGTGAAAAGATGCTGGAAGACATCTGACAATCATGGTGGAGGTAATGTGATGGTCTGGGGCAGCTTAGGTGCTGGTAAAGTGGGAGATTTGTGCAAAGTAAAAGGGATTTTGAATAAGGAAGGCTATCACTCCATTTTGCAATGCCATGCCATACCCTGTGGACAGTGCTTGATTGGAGTCAATTTCCTCCTCCAACAGAACAATGACCCAAAGCACACCTCCAACTTATGTAAGAACTATTTAGGGAAGAAGCAAGCAGCTGGTATTCTGTCTGTAATGGTGTGGCCAGCGCAGTCACCAGATCTCAACCCCATTGAGCTGTTGTGGGAGCAGCTTGACCGTATGGTACGCAAGAAGTGCCCATCAAGCAGATCCAACTTGTGGGAGGTGCTTCAGGAAGCGTGGGGTGAAATTTCTTCAGAATACCTCAACAAATGAACAGCTAGAATGCCAAAGGTCTGCAATGTAATTGCTGCAAAAGGAGCATTCTTTGAAGAAAGCAAAGTTTGAAGGACAAAATTATTATTTCAAATAAAAATCATTATTTCTAACTTTGCCAATGTCTTGACTATATGTTCTATTCATTTTGCAACTCATTTGATAAATAAAAGTCAGTTTTCATGTAAATCACAAAATTGTCTTGGTGACCCCAAACTTTTGAACGGTAGTGTGTAAAATATATATATATATATATATATATATATATATATATATATATATACACACACACACACACACACACACACACACACACACACACAGGGTGGTACAGGTGAAGATACTCACATGGAATGGCATGATATAGATAGACAGCAGCACACACACTTCAGCAATATAAGGGAGGGTGCTCAGTCGTAAAGAGTTAAGGCCCCCATACATCAGCAATCGTGCAATTTTCAATCGATTGTGTATAAAAATCTTTCCCTTTTTCGATCGATTGTGGCAATTCTGCAATCGATCGAAAAAGGGAAAGATTTTTTTATACACAATCGATTGCAAATTGCTGCAATCAATCTCTGATGTATGGGGGCCATTAGGTGGAGATTCAATTAGCCCCATTCATTTTACAGGTGTGAAGAAGGGTGGTAGCCTCGGGCTTTAATGGCTGAAGCTATTTCAGTAGAGCCCCTTTTTCTCGCCCATTACAATACCATGGTAACAGGCGTTAAAACAGAGAACGTAGTTAACAGGCTATATATCGGGGATTTCTTTTAAGGTCTGATCATATCGAGAAAAAAAATCCCTGTTAGTGCAGCCTGCGGGCTGCCTTCGAGGATAATGGACTAGTTCCCTCACCAATAGCACATTGTGTCTGCGGCTCCATGAGGGCTAACAGAGGACAACACACCAATGTATCTGCAACAAAAGTCTCAACTCATTTATTTAAAGAAAGCTCAGAACCATAATTGTAACAAAGATACTGAGCAGAAGCAGAAGGAAGAGTTTGCCCCAGCCAGACTAGATCACATCTTCCTCAAGGGTCTGCTCAGAGTGTACTGGTGGCCCTGTGTTTAAAACAGCCACAAACAGCACCCACATTCGTCAGAGAAGTGGGCGGAATGACGGCACCCAGGTGCCACCACCTTTTATATGAGGAGAGGTCTGAATTTCTGAAACATTATCAAGTAGTTTAGTTCTAGAGTTGAAAGATTTCCAGCAAATGGTCTCCCCCTTGTGGTAGCAAGGCAGAACTGCAACGATGAAAAATTAAAACAGGAGTGTAAACTTTCATTTAAAGTGAACGCTTTGCCTACGCACAGTGGATGCAGCATGACTTGTGGGCTTTACATATATTCTTAAAAATGAAGTCTGCCGGCACCCCCAGTGCCCAGTCCTGCCCGCGGTCTAGTGGAACACTACATATGTTTATGCATTGTGAGGCGCTGCGGAACACTTGTGACGCCATATAAATAAATAATAATAATATACACACACAAATACTACTTGCCTTCTCTCCTGGACTGTCCAGGAGACTCATGAATTTCGAGGAGATCTCCTTGACTCCCTGGAAAGTAGTGAAGCCTCCCAGGTCTCGCCCACACCCCTAATGTACTGGGCAGAGCCTTGTTCACAATCCGCTGTGAATCACATCATCGCCCCGCCCCATGGAGTGGTGGTAGGGGGGTACAGGAGACAAGATTATGCAAATCACATGACACCGCACACACCTTTCAATTGCCACTTACTACTCTCCACAGGGAAATAGACTTTTTAATTGTTTCTTCATAATCACGGTACGCCCAATTACACCCCCTTGTTACACCAGTACATTATTATAACCTCTGAGTTTAAACAACATTTAAGCAGCTGACGGATACGGAAGGAGTGAATGTAGTTTTTGACAAATTTTTATTTTAGCACCATTCTTGAAATCCTTGCATTGTGCACTCAGATATATATACACTGAAGTGCTAAATGTTTTTCGATAGCAGTATGTAAAGGTAAATGGCATCACTGTATTGACACGTCTTGGAAATGCCCGGACCTGCAACAGTTTAATCTGACATCTCATGAGTCAGTTTGAACACCAGCTGCTAGGCTACGTGAATTATCAGAGTTCAAATGGGGCACGATAGTGGGTTCCCAAAGGATGGGACATTCCATATCCGAAGTTGTGTGGACATTCAACATTCCTCAATCTACGGTGTCACATGTGTACCAGGAATACCTAATGGAAGACATTACCACCCACCGTGGACAGTGCAGTGGCCGACCACGGGTGATTAAGGATCATAACCAGCGGCGTCTGGCAAGAATTGTCCGTGGTAACAGACAAGTGACACTGGCTCAAATCACATCCACATACAATGCCGGAGGTACCAGACTCATATTCAGCAGGTCAGTGCAGCGTTCTTTAGCTTCCATGGGATATAAGAGCTGAGGACCCACCAGAGTGCCCCTGTTAACACTACAACACCGGACACAGAGGTCCATTCATACCCAAGATTCTGCACCTACAAATATCAGGGATCTGTAGGAAGCTATCCAGACAGCATGGGTCAACATCTCTCCTGAGGTCTTCCGTCCACTTCGATGCCACGTCGAGTAAAGGGGGTCCTATACTATACTAGGCATCTATCCCATGACTGTTGACACTTCAGTGTATGAATCACAGCTTCTCACCAAGGCTAGACAAGTCTCTTGATCATACTCCAACGTGGCCTAATCATGACAGGCACCTGAGTCGCTACATGAATATCATACAGACAACGTGGCCTAATCATGACAGGCACCTGAGTCGCTACATGAATATCATACAGACAACGTGGCCTAATCATGACAGGCACCTTAGTCACTATATGAATATCATACAGACAACGTGGCCTAATCATGACAGGCACCTGAGTCACTATATGAATATCATACAGACAACGTGGCCTAATCATGACAGGCACCTGAGTCGCTATATGAATATCAGACAACGTGGCCTAAACATGACAGGCACCTGAGTCGCTATATGAATATCATACAGACAACGTGGCCTAAACATGACACGCACCTGAGTCGCTATATGAATATCAGACAACGTGGCCTAAACATGACAGGCACCTGAGTCGCTACATGAATATCATACAGACAACGTGGCCTAATCATGACAGGCACCTGAGTCGCTATATGAATAACAGCGACTGTAGATCTTCCCTGGTGCGTTAATAGATCCTGTTGGATCTCCAGGATTTCCCCTCCTTCGCAGGAACATTTGATACACTGATACAATGTTATTATTAGATTATTAATGAGACTGAGCGCGTCCTAGCTACATCCAATAATGGCCCAGACAAGGTCACAAGAGCGGAAGAACCGAATGAAGTAACACAGCCATTAAAATTGTACATAAACAATCTTTGGAATTACACGGCCAATAACTACTTTGTGTGGATAATCAGTAATATTTCTATCTTCTGTGCATCTGTCTCCTCTCACTATACAGCAAACATCAGGAACTTAGGGGCATATTTTAATATTTTGTGCGGTATGCCCCAGTTATTAAAGGTTCCTAATCGTCGCATTTTGCGGCAATTAGGAACCTTTGATTGCCGGAATGTATCATTATGTACAGAGACGCCTGGACTGGGGCTCCAAAAGAAGCCCGTCCCAGCGATCAGTAAGAAGAGAAGTACATATGCGATCACTTTAAATCCTGCTACCTATATTTATTTGTATACCTTCAGCGTGTACCTTTGCACTTTACAATTGAGATAAAACAAAAGACTGAGGTTACCCCAGGTTATTCCCCAGGTGCCGGTATTACTGTATACTGAATGAAGGTGCGGCACCTTCGCAAACAGAACAGGATCTGTATGAGCGACACACACAGTACTGGCTCCAAGCCGAGTAACTCAGGAGCCAAACACTGGATTATTCTGTAGAAGGCGCGGGATTGCTACTTGTGGATTCAGCACGGATTAGTGACACGGCCTAATGAGTATGCACCATGAATATAGAATATCAGGAATTTACATCCTGGGGACTCTGGGATCAGTGTATTAAGGCAACACAACTAAATGCAGCTCATACATATTAATAGAAGCATTTATGGAGAAACCTTCACTCTTATTTCACATATACAGACAGTATTCACATGCTCCTGACTATCAAACTAACATATATAGGATGTAATCCTCACCAAGGGCCTGATTCATCGGGTCGATGGCCCCCCACTGCGCATGCCCATGCCGGTGTGCGCATGCACGAGAACCGGCCAGCAACGGGCGCTCCGTCGCTACAGGTCTCGCACCAAAGCGGGGCAGCTATCAATGGTGATTGACAGCTTGCCCCGTTTTGGGGGCGGGCAGGGGAGGATGGCTGGGCAAACGGAGGCGTTCCTGCAGGAACGCTTGCCGTTTGTGGGCAGCCCTACTGACATCACTCGTAATGTCAGTAGGTGGACTTCCTGCTCTATTAGAAGTCCACTGGGGCTTGCGGCCACGAGACCCTACCACAAGGGTCTCGTCGCAAGCCCGAAGGTCGCGATGGTCTTGACCATCGCGACCATCACCTGGCCACTCGCATAAGCTGTGGGTGGTCACCCACAGCTATGCAAGTGGCCAGAAGGCAGTCTTTAAAAAAAGGGACGCCCTGATTCAGAGCGAGCGCTCTCAAAGAGCGTCCGGCTCTGAATCAGGCCCCAAGTATTATGGATAGAGAGAGGCAATTCACTAGCTATGTATATGTACAGGGAACTTACAGATCCACTAGAACAGAAATTCTCAAACTCGGTCCTCAGGGCCCCACGCAGGTCACGTTTTCCAGGTCTCCTGGCAGGTGCACAGGTGTGTTCATTACTCACTGACACATTTTACAAGATCCACAGGTGGAGCTAATTATTTCACTTGTGATTCTGTGAGGAGATTTGAAAAACATGCACTGTTTGGGGTCCTGAGGACAGAGTTTGAGAACCTGTGCACTAGAATAATAGTACTAACACAACTAGGGCCCCCCCTTACATGAGGTGAGGCAACAGCATCTTCTCTAGTGGCATAAACTCTGGGTTGGCATTGCCCCTAAAATGCTTCCTCTCCCCTCCAAGTAGCTCCAGTCACTGCACCCTACAGTAGTTGGTTGCAGGGAAAAGCACAGTGTGACGTGCAAAAGTCTGCTCTCTCTGCATTCAGGGGATGATGACTAAAAGCATGAGAGGAGCAACGTATCCCCCCCTCTTATGCCCCTGCTCGAGTGATGCAGCCTTCCCTAATGCCCCTACTCTAAAAGGCATCCTCCATCCAATGCTCCATGCTGGAGAGACATATTCTCCCTCTAATGTCCCTGCTCCATGCTGTAGTGATGTATTCTCCCTCTAATGCCCCTGCTCCATGCTGGAGTGATACATCCTCCCTCTAATGTCCCTGCTCCGTGCTGTAGTGACGTATCCTCCCTCTAATGTCCCTGCTCCATGCTGGAGTGATACATCCTCCCTCTAATGTCCCTGCTCCATGATGGAGTGATACATCCTCCCTCTAATGCCCCTACTTCCTCCTGGAGTGATGTATTGTCCCTCTAATGCCCCTGTTCCATGCTGGAGTGATACATCCTCCTTCTAATGCTCCTGCTCCATGCTGTAGCGATACATCCTCCCTCTAATGCCCCTGCTCCATGCTGGAGTGATGTATCCTCCCACTAATGCCTCTGTACCATGCTGGAGTGATACATCCTCCCTCTAATGCCCCTGCTCCATGCTGGAGTGATACATCCTCCCACTAATGCCTCTGTACCATGCTGGAGTGATACATCCTCCCTCTAATGCCCCTGCTCCATGCTGGAGTGATACATCCTCCCTCTAATGCCCCTGCTCCATGCTGGAGTGATACATCCTCCCACTAATGCCCCTGCTCCATGCTGGAGTGATACATCCTCCCTCTAATGCCCCTGCACCATGCTGGAGTCATACATCCTCCCTCTAATGCCCCTGCACCATGCTGGAGTCATACATCCTCCCTCTAATGCCCCTGCTCCATGCTGGAGTGATACATCCTCCCTCTAATGCCCCTGCTCCATGCTGGAGTGATACATCCTCCCTCTAATGCCCCTGCACCATGCTGGAGTGATACGGACTCAGAAAATATATTCCGAATATGTCAAACTGCCCCCTCCCCCAACAGTAAGATGGGCGCATAACCTGGGGTTAATAGTAGATGCTTTTGGTAAGTTGCATTTACATTTTGTTTACACCAAGAGCTGCAAATACAGGGGGACAAAAAGCAACGGATAACCAAAGAATTATACAAAGACCGGTCAACAAGAAATTGACAGTATAAAACAGAACACAGAATTTGCAGATGCAGCTATTGGCAAGACAGAGCGCTCGCTCTGAAACAGGGCGTCTTTTTTTTTTTTTTTTTATGGAGCGGCCTCCTGGCCGCTTGCATTGCTGTGGGTTGCCACCCACAGCTAATGCGAGCGGCCAGGATGATGGTCGCGATGGTCAAACCATCGCGACCATCGGGCATGCGACGAGACCCTTGTGGTAGGGTCTCGTGGCCGCAAGCCCCAGAGAGATTTCGGCTCAAACAGAGCCAAAAGCTCTCCCACTGACATCACTTGTTCTCATGGGAACGCCTCCATCTGGCCAGCCACCCCCCCCCGGCCCGCCCACCAAAGGGGGCGTGCTGTCACTCAACATCGACAGCACGCCCCCTTTGGTGCGAGACCCGGAGCGACGGATTGCCCGTCGCTATCCGGGTCTCGCGCATGCGCACGACGGAGTCGGCTCTGTCATGCGCATGCGCTCTGGGCCACCATCGACCCGGTTGCGAGCGCTCAGCGCTTGCGACCGGGTCTGAATCAGGCCCGGAGAGCAGCGGGCATAAGTGGCACACACGTGGTATAAAACAGTGCCCCGTGGCTTGGGCTTGAAAAACAGTGATCTTATATCTGTGCACATGGCTCGGACCGAGGAAGTGTCGCAAGATTTGGACACACATCCTCGCCCCCACCAGATTATGCAAAAGCCGTTTGCAACATTTTGGTCAAATGTTTCCACAATCTTCATATGAATCCATACACCCGAATATTATTATTCACCAGACTACATTACACAGAACTAGAACATAACACTATTACAGAAGATATTCATCAAATAAAAGATACCATGGGGCCTTTTTTTTTAATCAAAATACAGATGGTCACGGATCCTACATGTCCCTACAGAATGACCAGCCCTTTACTTACACGCATCAGGCAGTCCTGAGCCCCCAGTATCACACCTGTTCCCTCCTCTCCCATGTACACAAATGTCATATAAGATAGAAAATATCCTAAAGCATTCTTATCTACTATCCCATATATTGGGGAGTTCTCCCGCACTCCAGGGAGGGAACAGCAGCCTACCGGATCCTGGACTCTTTCCCAAAGTGCGCGGTCTGGGTGGTTAATGATGGGATTCGCAATAAACTACATCATCGCGAGCCCTCCCTGCCAACGTCACTAATCTCAGCATTGAGCAGAGGGTGGCAAGGCTATAATAACACTAATTGTTTCCCAGGCCCCCTCTCATCTCGACCAGTATTGTTTTATAGCAGTAATAAACAACATGTGGCACTCCGGCTGCTGAGGAACTACAACTCCCAGCATCTACTGTCACAGTTTTGCTGTTAGGGCATGCTAAAACTGTAGCAGGGCATGTTGGGATGTGTAGTACCACAGAAGCTGGAATGCCACAGGTAGCCCACCCCTGTTTTATAGTATGGAATGAAAATGGTACATGTGAGAAATAGCTTTGTTGATGCATCATGAACAATGAGTATTGCTTGTGAACATCCAGTATGTTCTGTTTTCTGTACAGTGATCGGATGGACATTCCCAAACTATTTCCCTGACTATTTGGGCCCCATAATTGCAGTGACATCACATTTCAGATGAGAGACAGATGTTTTTGCATTAGCTAATAATCTGCAGGGAGGGTCTGCGACAAACCCAAACGTTAAAAACACAAACGGAAGCAAGAGATGATATTACTGAGGGGACGCGGCAATACCTGCAAAGCACTACGTAACTTGTCGGTGGTATATAAATAATCATTAACTGATTTCTAGCATTGTAGCTGTACACAATAAAATAGGAGTTACCATTTTGGAATTTAATAATTCTACAGAATATCATTACCATCCTTTCAGAACAATATATATTACACACCAGGGCCGGCTCTAAGGGTGTTCGACCTGAGCGGTCGCAAAGGGGCGCCACCCATAGATGGCGTACCCCTCCCCAACATCCGGAAATCATTGGGACATTACTGTCCCGCTGTTCCATCCGTGGGCCGAAATGGCCCGCGGGTGGTTAAATCGTGAGGTCGGGGAGCCCCTCCGCCGCAGCTGTGCGCCGGACCCCGGAGACTGTGAATGGATGCTGCGCACGGCATCCATTCGGTGACGGGAGAGGGCTGGGGGAAGCCCAGCTAGTGAGGCTCCCCCCAGCCTGACGTTATTTGGAGGCGGACACGCCTACTAATAACGTCATGTAGGTGGTGTGGCCAACACACGCCCCCATTTTCGGCCACGTGCGAAGATAGGGCTCTCGAGAGGGCCGGCACAGGGTGCTCCGACCCCTGGAGTCGGCCCTGTTACATACACCCCTACACATTTTTGGATTGAGTGCTGCAATGCGTGTGCATACTTTGTGTATAAAGGCCGGGTTGTACCAACGGAAAAAATGCGATAAAAACCCCGGTTTCATATGTACTAAGCCCCGGCCGCCCGATTTTCGATGCAGACAGTAACCCCAGCTTTTTCTTGGCATTACCCTATAGAAGCCTATGGGCTTCTTACCGCATCCCGCTCCCCGCCGCGCCTCACACTGTCGGCCTCCCTCACCTCCTGCATACTCCAGGTGCTCCTCCTGGGTCCCCCACCTCCTTCTCCTATTCTTCCGGGGGCAGGGAGGAGGAGGAGCCCAGGACATCCTCGGAGGTCACCAATAGGAAGCTCCCGAGGCCAGGAGGGGGTGGAGAACCGCGGAGACCCCCTCACCCGGCGGCGGCAGCTTCGCAAAGGGCAGCTCCTACCGTAAAAGCTATCCTTTGCGATACTAATCGCATATGTTAGTGCACATGCGATAAGTATCGTTGCGGTGACTGGCGGATGTACTCCGCTCGGTTAGTACATCCCGCCCAAAGACTGTTCAGTGCTTTGTATTTTGACTTGTCAAACAGTGTTGCAGCAGTCCCCATGTATTTGCATAAATGGGTGTGTCTGAGACATTTTCATCCAATCAGGCACAGTCTGTCATCCTCATTAGTGAACAACTTACACCAGGATTTTAACACCCACAAGACCCCTCCAGGCAAACGCAATTGCGTCTATTTGCCATTTTATCCGCAATTCATGACTATACTCCCAGACATCGCTCGTAATTTGCTTTGGCCGCATCTGTATTTACCACTGCCTGCATCTGACTCTGCACGCCCATTCCTAATCCCGTCCCAGTCTCATAGGTATACACAGCCGCAAGATACGGCAACAGCTGAAAAAAGCACAGTGCGAAAAGACGTGTACAAAAGAAAAAAAAAAGTACAAATGGCGGCAAATAAAGCTGCAAACAGCGTTTACGTCCAATTCTGAATAAGGCCCATAACGGTCTATTGATCACATGTCCAGAAATGTCCTATGTCCTGTGCATTGTAGTCACCTTTGGTAGAGGCTGAGGTTTATATGACAATTCACAAGCAGCCTTTATGTTATACTGTACATATGCAAATGTCTGATCTCTGTTTAAAAAGACGACATTACCCAGCACAAGAAGAATGACAGGAGCCACAGGCGGCTGTAAGTGGAGACCTAATTTTGGATTCTTGCGAGGTCACTTGAAATGTCAAAGGTTACAGCAGTGGCAGCTCAAGGTTATTACAAGATCATGTTGTCTCAATAAGCTCCAAGCAAATCAGATGATCACTATCTCCAAGTGCTCCGAGCTTGGCTCTAAAATGCCTCATCATTTCAAATCTGGTGATAACCTACACATAGATCATTCCGTTATAATGCACTTATTGTACAGCAACATCCTTCCAATGTAAAATAGCATTTAAAGATAAAGATCTTGCAATGCAGATAGGGAGTTTCCTTAGCTGCCAATCAGCACATCCAGCCGGCAGAGACTGTGTAAATCTAAAGCAACAGATAAAGTAATATGTGGCCCTCTGGGAGCTGTAGAACTAGAAGTCCCAGCATACCATCTATGGTTAATATAAAAGATATACAGGCATGGTGCAGAAGAGGCTCCAGAACCTTGGGTGTGGGTTTGTTACAAACCCCTCTAGTGTCTGGGGACTGTGAGGACACAGGCACAAGGTTATCACAAGATAACAGTATATACCAGTTATAGGCAACCCCGATACACCTTGGGGGCCACATCAGGAGGCCCGAAAACATTCAAAAAGGACCACACATTACTCTTAATCTCAGTCAGTAAAATGAATACATTTAATCAATGAGTGTAAAGCCTATCTGTAATAACACATCGGCATGCCATTTAAACAGGTATAACATGCTACAACATACCAATATGACAACAAAACAGGAAGGAGCTTGGGGGTTGCAAACTTGCAAGTAAACGCTTTGAGCGCTGCGGGCGGCCTTAGAGACACCTGTCGCCCCTCAACAGTAGACTATGGGGTAGATGTATTAAGCAGTGAAAAGAGAGAAGTGGACCTGTGGAGAAGTTGCCCATAGTAACCAATCAGCTCTGAGATAGCATTTATCAAGTACATTCTTTAAAATGAGAGGTTGAAGCTGATTGGTTGCTATGGATAACTTCCCCATTCTATTCACTGCTGGATATAAACCTTTATATGTGAATATGGAATACAGACTCCCCATGGTAATATATTTATCATACTAATTTAAATGACATTTTCTATATAGTATTATTGCAAAATATTCACAATGTGTAATTACTTGCATAGCTAAACAAGAACCCCCATATTACAGCACCCCATTACTGCGTAATCACATCCCTAAATGAATGGTTCCATATCAGCACCTATTTTATTGCACATCCCCATCTTACTGCACCCCCACGTCACCAGCCCCATCTTACTGCACCCCCACGTCACCAGCCCCATCTTACTGCACCCCCACGTCACCAGCCCCATCTTACTGCACCCCCAAGTCACCAGCCCCATCTTACTGCACCAAGTCACCAGCCCCATCTTACTGCACCCCCACGTCACCAGCCCCATCTTACTGCACCCCCACATCACCAGCCCCATCTTACTGTATCCCCAAGTCACCAGCCCCATCTTACTGCACCCCCACATCACCAGCCCCATCTTACTGCACCAAGTCACCAGCCCCATCTTACTGCACCCCCACGTCACCAGCCCCATCTTACTGTATCCGCATGTCAACATGCACCTAATCTTACTTTACTGTACCCCAGATTAACAGCTCCATTTGATTGCATCCCCATGTCACCAGCCCCATCTTACTGCACGGGGGGTGTCAGCCTGCACCCAGCCATTGTCCCCCGTCACCATGCACCCAGCCATACTGCACCCATGTCACCCAACTCTACTGCTACCCATCACCCTGCACCCCAATGCCACCCTGCACCCATCTTAGTGTACCCCAATGCCACCCTGCACCCATCTTAGTGCACCCCAATGCCACCCTGCACCCATCTTACTGTAATCCCCATGCCACCCTGCACCCATCTTACTGTAACCTCCATGCCACCCTGCACCCATCTTACTGTAACCCCCATGCCACCCTGCACCCATCTTACTGTAACCCCAATGCCACCCTGCACCCATCTTACACCCCCGCCGGCCCTCTCACCCCATTAGCCGCAGCGATCTGTATGATGAGCTGGATGGCCTCCGTCATGTAGAAGCGGCCGTCTCCCCCCACCACCAGCGCCCCGTCCTGCCGCTCCCCGGGCTCCGTGCAGGAGATGATGCTCTGGATAAAGTTCTCGGCATAGTGCTGGTTCTTCTGGAAGACGGTGACCCGCTTCCTCAGCCCGCTGGTGCCCGGCTTCTGGTCCAGGTAGGGCTTGGTCTTTACGGTCTGTATCTTAGCCATAGTACCGGGGAGAGGAGGGTGAGTGAAGCTGCAGGAGCCCGGAGCTCGCTCTCTGACTGCAGGCCTCTTACTGGTGGAGGGACTGGGAACACAGCCTGACCAATGGGGATCACTTCCCAGTTACAGCATGTACTGGGGCACCTCCTGATATTGGTGTTGTCAGGTATCAGGAGGCTGCCAGCCCTCCCCTGACTCCCAGTTACAGCATGTACTGGGGGCACGTCCTCATACTGGGGTTTTCACTGGATTGGGAGGTGTCAGGGGGCTGCCAGCCCTTCCCTCTCTCTGTTACAGCATGTGTGCTGGGGGTACCGGGCACGTCCTCCTGATACTGACGCTGTCAGTACACTGGGCGGTGTTTGGAGGCTGCCAGCCCTCCCCCTGACTCCCAGTTACAGCCTGTACTGGGGGAACGTCCTCATATTGGTGCTGTCAGTGCACTGGTAGGTGTCAAGAGGCTGCCAGCCCTCCCCCTGACTCCCAGTTACAGCCTGTACTGGGGGCACGTCCTCATACTGGTGCTGTCAGTGCACTGGGAGGTGTCAGGAGGCTGCCAGCCCTCCCCCTGACTCCCAGTTACAGCCTGTACTGGGGGAACGTCCTCATATTGGTGCTGTCAGTGCACTGGGAGGTGTCAGGAGGCTGCCAGCCCTCCGCCTGACTCCCAGTTACAGCCTGTACTGGGGGCACGTCCTTATACTGGTGCTGTCAGTGCACTGGGAGGTGTCAGGAGGCTGCCTGCCCTCCCCCTGACTCCCAGTTACAGCCTGTACTGGGGGAACGTCCTCATATTGGTGCTGTCAGTGCACTGGGAGGTGTCAGGAGGCTACCAGCCCTCCCCCTGACTCCCAGTTACAGCCTGTACTGGGGGCACGTCCTTATACTGGTGCTGTCAGTGCACTGGGAGGTGTCAGGAGGCTGCCAGCCCTCCCCCTGACTCCCAGTTACAGCCTGTACTGGGGGCACGTCCTTATACTGGTGCTGTCAGTGCACTGGGAGGTGTCAGGAGGCTGCCAGCCCTCCCCCTGACTCCCAGTTACAGCATATACTGGGGGCACGTCCTCATACTGAGGCTGTCAGTGTACTGGGACTTGGAGGGGTCAGAGGGCTTAGGCCCCAAGCAATGGTCAGCATACTGTACTATGCCTCCTCCCAGTTCCAGCATGTATTGGAAATCTGTATCCTATACAGGACAGGCGTGTGGCCTCTGTTGACACTAACACACCCACTGGCAGTGCAATCTGGTGTAACGATAATGTATAATAAAGAAATTAAAAAATAAATGTGCCACCTCCAATAAATTAATTACCTTTCTTCTTCAGGGTCCACAGGGTTGACCTTGGGGTATAGGTTGGGAACCAAATCCGGACACCACGCAGTTAAAGCTTTCAGCTCCCAGGATGCATTGGGTCCACTCTCCCTATATCCCCGCCCCGAAGCCAGGAGCACCTCAGTTTAAGTTGGTACCCGGCAAGAGTCGGGTCACCGTTAGCACAGGGGGGCTGATTAGCAGCCCCTAAGCTTATTTTTGGAGTTTTTTATTTTTATGTATAACTTTAATGACTCGGACATCCAAGCTGTGGCTCCTACACCCCACCGGCGCCGCGTCGCCAGTACAGATCTGGGGATCACGGCAGGACCCCAGAGTCTGTGCTAGTCGGGCTCTGGGGGATCCCTAGACTGCTGCCGGATCGACGGGGACAGGTAAGATCGCTTGCAGTCTCCTGCCTCTGGTCTCTGGGGACAAACTGGAGGCGCTGGCAGTGGCGGCGGGCTCCCCCTCTCATGAGGTATACCCCTCGCGTCCACTAGACCACCAGGGATTAAGCGGCAATCAAGGTGCCGGGTCCCTTACAGGACCCCCTTGGGCAGTTTATCTCTCAAGACCCTGGCCTCCATTGCGGATCGCCTGGCGGCCCCCATAGTTTTAACCCACTTGGGGTTCCTTCAACATGCTACCCTTCCCTCTCAGGGTATCTCGCAGTTCTTGCAGTTTACCCCTGTGACACAGACTATCGCTCCCTACCGGGGTTTTTCAAATTCCCTCAGGTACCACAACAGTCTGTCATTTCCCTTGCAGGGATTACCACAACAGCCACGCTGGATGGATGTAGTTTCTAAGGAACACAAGATGGCGTAATAAACTCCCTGTGGTTACTTCCCAGTCTGCACTGCTGTCTATCACAGATAACGTCAGCCAAGGGTGCACTGGATGAGGTATCGGACTCCTATCCCTTTCACGAGGGGGAGCCTAAAACAAGTATTATTATCAGTCCCGCCATCAGGGGGGGACCGCCGGGCCTCGAGTCCCGGGCCCGGAGGGAGCAGAGAGAGAGAGGGGCCCGGGTGGCAGCGGTACTACACCAGCAGCCAGGGAGAATTGATAGAACGCCGGCCGCGAGACAGCAAGAGCTCGCGGACCGGCAGCCGCTCCTGATTGGTTGCCGGTCCGCGAGCTGTGATTGGCTCGCCGCCGGCGCCATATTTGACATGCATTCGTCGCTGGATTGCTGCTGGCTAGAACTGACTGGGAAAGCAGGAGGAGGGGCAAGGCCAGTGAGTGAACCATCGGCTCTGTTTTCACCCGGCTGGACCAGCTGGAAAAAAGTAAAAAGACTAAACCAGGTGCTATATAGTCCCTGAATTTACCCTATGCCCCCCAGTCAGCCAGCCTTCCGTTTTTCCCCAACTCCAGACAGCTTTCCCTGCCCTGTCCCCCCCCGTCCAGCCAGCCTGCCCTGTCCCACCCTAGTCTAGCTAGACTTCCCTGCCCTGTGCCTCCCCCCCAATCCAGACAGCTTTCCCTGTCCCCCTCCCCCGAGTCCAGACAGCCTTCCTAGCCCTGTGTACCCTAGTCCAGACAGCCTTCCCTGTCCTGTGTGTCACCCCTCCCCCCCCTAACCATGTCTAGCCATCCCTGTGCCCCCCAATAGGTGCAGCTCTCTCTGTCCTGCTCTTCCCTTCTGGCTTTTTATGTAGATCTGACATTCCAGTGTATTTTATGTGCATCTGGCTTATTTGATGTTTTATATGTGGTTTTGGCTGTTTCAATGTATGTTATGTGGTCCCTGCACTATATATATATATATATATATATATATATATATATATATATATATGTATATATATAATGTGTGTCTATATGTATGTAGGATCACCTTTGCTTTCCCTATAGACATTTATTATAGATTTTGGTTTTGTGTATAAACTTACAGCAGTTTTCTCTTGTGTAGTTTCATATATTATATTATATTTATATTATATGATAGTTTGACAAGTTATGATAACCACAGCCCAAACACTGAGAATTTTTAAACTGGTTTACGCAACAATTGATGTATCCCATCCCCCCCCAAGTGTAACTCCACCCACCTTTGCCCCATTCCCCCCCGGGGGGCCCTGCCTATTTTGTCAGTACCGGGCCCAACAATTTCTGATGGCAGCCCTGATTATTATCCCTGCTTGGGTAATGGTGGTCAAGTCCATTCTAGTTATAGAGGATGTTGAACCTGCACCTAAATCAAATCACCCTCAGTTTAAGCATTAAAGTGTCTTCGGCTGTTTCCCCCCTCTCTGACCAGCGGGTGGATCACATGGCGGGGGTATGGCAATCGCCAGATAAGCGGTATCACAAAAACATTTGGCCTCATGTTTCCCATTCCCTGAGGGTCATTGCAAGTAATAGGAATCACCTCCTGGGGTGGATCTTCATGTTACTCGTCTCATTAAGAGCGCTACTACGCTTCCTATCCCTGCCCGGACGGATTCTACAGGATACGTAGGTGGTAACTTTGCCTGAAATCAATATACTCGCTTTCAGGGGATGTTGCCTGTCCAACCATGGCTATCAAATGGGTGGCTAATGCTATTGAGTGCTGGGCTGATGCATTTGTAGAACCTTTTCCCTCAAAAACTTCTGGGAATCAGAGGCCTTTTTGCTGCACATATTCAAAATGCAGTTTCATATGTTGGAGTAACAACATTGGATGCCAGTCTCCTAACCTTCAGAGTTTCGGCTGCGACTGTATCCACCGCCATACCCTATGGCTGCGCTCATGGAAGGCAGAGATGGACTCCAAGATAGGCCTTGAAATGGATTACCCTATATTGGGTAGATCTTGTTTGGTCCTGACCTTGACAAGATTGTAGCAACGTGGGCAGTATCGCAAATTTCCACCTTCAGCTACTTCCACTACAAGGCCTCGGACTAAATCTGTTAAGTCTTTTTGTCTTCAGGGAAAGCCTAAAGGCCAGTGCATGAGGGCCGCCATGCCCGGAACCTAGCAGACCTTGAACTCCAGACGCCCCGCTTCTAAACCTGAGGATAAACCTTCAGCCTGACGGGACAGGCCTTCATCTGGGGGATCCCAGAGTGAGTTGCCGACTTTTTCAGTTCGCTCAGTGTTGATGTTAAACCACCACGGATGCTTGGGTAAGAGATGAGGTCTCTCACGGGTACACCCTCTCATTGCTCAGACGGCCTCCCCACCTGTTTTGCTACACAGGCCCTACTGCTGACCCGAACAAGGCCTTACAAATCCAGAAAGTACCATTCTACTTTCTTTCTAGTTCAGAGGCCGAATGGTCCTCATTGGCCAATCCTCAATCTCAAATCCCTGTACCAATTCCTAAACGGTGCCTCCGTTCAGGAGGGAACCACTACACTCGTTCATCAGAGCAGTGGATTCTGGGGACTTTATGGTATCGCTGGATATTCAGGACGCGTACCTACAGAGCCCTCTCCTCAGCGTTATCGCAGGTTTACTGTGCCACAGCAACACTTCAAATGTGCAGGCCCAGCCCTTTGGACTGTCCACAGCTGCGCCGAGGTTTGCCAGATTTATGACTTTTATGACAGTCCACCTGCTCAGGGTATCCAACGGCTCCTTTATCTGGACGGCCTCCTGCTCTTAGCAGGATCACCAGGGTACTTCAAAGCTATTTACAGTTAACCATTGCTTTCTTTCACAAGCACAGATGGTTAATCACCTGGGAAAGGGTCCTCTCTGAATCCCTCACAGGGTATGATTCATCTAGGAGCCCTGCTGGATTCTCAGAATCAGACGATCCTTATGACATCAGTCAAGATCTCCACTCTTCAACTGCGAGTGCGCAGATGTCTCCACAGTCGACGAGTGTCTTTACACTCAGTTATGCGGGTTTTGGAATCCATGATGTCTGCCTTTGGAATGGTAGAATATGCTCAGTTCCATTCCAGGTCTTTGCAAAAAAAAATGATCCTCTCCAGATGGAACAGGTTTCTCCATTGGCTCAATGTTCAGACGATGATGCTCTCTCCGGAGGTGCGTCTATCTCTATCTGGGTGGCTATGGCCATCTCATCTAATCAAGGGTCACCCCTTTTTGGATCCGGGACTGGGTATCCTTACAATAGACGCCAGTCTCTGGGGCGCAGTGACCTGTCCGCACTCCTCCTTTCAGTGAGGTTGGATGTCGGTCGATTCAACCTTGCAAATCAACTTATTAGAACTTCAAGTTGTCTTAGGGCCCTCACTCTGGCCTAACACATACTTTACGGTAAACCTGTAAAGGTTCAGTCTAACAATGTCACAACAGTGGCTTACATCTAGGAGACATTCGAAATTGGGCAGCAATGACAGAAGTGTCGCACATTCTGACATGGACTAAGGGTCTCCTCCCGGCCATCTCTGCAGTGTTCATTCCGGGAGTTCTCCAATGGGAAGCGGACTTCCTCAGCCGTCATGACGTGCATCCCGGGGACTGGCCTCTTCATCAAGAGATGTTTCAACTCCTAGTGAGCAGATGGAGCCTCCCAGAGGTGGTCCTCATGGTCTTCTGACTCAATCACAAACTGCTTGTGTTCGGGTCCAGTTCTAGTGATACCGAAGCAACTTTCGGTGACACATTGTCAGTTGAGTGGACCTTCCAGTTTGTGTACATGTTCCCTCTGGTCTCCTCGAGTTCTTGGAAGTTCAATCAGGACGGAGGTACTGTCCTGCTGGTGGCTGTAGATTGACCCAGACGTCACTGGTACTTAATTTTTCGGAGTCTCTCCATTGACACTCCGTTCCTGCTGCCTCAACGTCCGGACCTGTTGTCTTAAGATCCTTGCCTTTCCCTGGACCTGGATCGTCTGTCTTTGACTGCGTCCCTACTATAGTCAAAAAGGGTTATCTGGTTTTGTCATCATCAGGATGTTTAAAGCGCATAAGTCAGCTTCTGCTGGGATCTAGTGTGGCGTACATATTTCTTATGGTATCATACCTGTAGCTACGATCCTCAGGTGTTTAGGATTTCCGGAGTTCTGGCATTACTTCCAGCTGGATTGGGTCTAGTCCTCCACCTGGCCTCCCTGAAAGTGCAGGTCTCTGCACTGCCTGTATGGTTCGTATGTGGAATTGCTCTACTCCCGGGTGTACAGACCTTTCTTCAGTGTGTTCTTCTCTGGATTCTACCTCCCTTTATCCCCCCTAGGGGATCCTTGGGATTTGGCAGTAGTTTTTCGTGCCCTCCAGGGGCCTCCATTTGAACCACTAGTTTGGATAGCCCTTACATGGTTTATAGCTTAGACTCTCTTTCTTATGGCGTTTGCATCTGCCAGGAGAGTGTCGGAATTGGGAGCGTTCTTATGTGGCTCCCTCTTCTGGATATTTCACCAAGACAGGGCTGCGAGTTGCTCTCGCCCTGTGTTTCTTCCTAAAGTGTTTTTTTACGTTCCGTATTATTCAGGAACTAATTGTACTGACATTTCGGTCACCAGTCCTCTCGGATGGTGGGGTCTCATTGACTGTGGTCCGGTCTCTCAGGTTTTACGTGGACCGTACCAGTTCCTTCCGGAAATCAGACTCCTTTTTTGTGCTCTATGGATTTCACAGGAAAGGATGGCCAGCCAATCATTGGCTAGATGGCTTCGTATGACTATCTCAGGGGCCTACACACAGGAAGGCCTTTCTATTTCAGCTTCTGTTGATGCTTATTCTACTCGGGCTGTGGGCCCCTCATGGGCGGCTCGCTGTGGCGCCTCGGCTGTTCAGCCTTACAAGGTGGCCACGTGGTCTTCTGCCCAGACCTTTGAACTTCTGCAAATTTGAGTGACAGGATGAGGCGTTTGTGGGTGGTAACAGGGGAAGGTGCTTGAAAACGGGGGAGTGGAGATCCGAACGCAGGCGTGCCAAACGGTCAAAACGGGCGTTTTAAGGGTGTGCATAATTAACAAAGCAGCGTCATCGGCCACGTCACTTGGTTGTTTCTTAGCCTGAACTGTTCGCATGATTGCGGTAGGAAAATCTAACCACAAGCACTGCGAGCAGTTCAGACGCCTTTCGATGTACTCGATTAATGTAATAAATAGCGGAGATGATGTATGATGCGATCGGCCAGGGGGCGTCTTTACAAAATAGCGAGCGCATGTTTCGTTCGCTCGCTTAGACATAGAGGCGTCAACAGACCGCAAAGAGCGAGCGCTCAATTTAAATAGCCGGCCCCTTTTTCTGAACGAGCGAGCACAAATAGCGTCCGGCTCTGAATCAGGCCCTCAGGCCCTGGTTCAGAGCCGGACGCTCTGACAGAGCGCTCGCTCTGAATCAGGGCCGGGCTATTTTTTTTTTTTTAACGGCCTCCTGCCCGCTCGCATAGCTGTGGGTGACCACCCACAGCTATAGCGAGCGGGCCAGGAAGATGGTCGCGATGGTCAAGAACATCGCAACCATCAGGCTTGCGACGAGACCCTTGTGGTAGGGTATCGTTGCCGCAAGCCCTGGAGTGCTTTCGGCTCAAACAGCGCCGAAAGCACTCCCACTGACTTCACTTGTGATGTCAGTGGGGCCGGCCCTCAGATGGTAGGCGTTCCCATGGGAACGCCTCCGTCTGAGCAGCCACGCCCCCGGCATGCCCACCAAAGGGGGCGTGCTGTCACTCAACATCGACAGCACGCCCCCTTTGGTACGAGACCCGGAGCGACGGTCTGCCCGTCGCTATCCGGGTCTTGCGCATGTGCACTGGGCCAACATCACCCGCTTGCGAGCACTCAGCGCTCACGAGCGGGTCTGAATCAGGCCCACGGTCCTCGGATCTGAGATGCCGGCAGTAGGCGTCTTTGTCCATCATCGCTGCCGCGTCCGACAGCCCCTCAATCAAGACAACAGGATGGACTCATTTGTGCTGAATTAATCAAATGACTTGCAGAATTGCTTGATCCAAATCAGAGCTCTCTGGAAACTTCAACAGGGTTAATGTGAGGCAGAGTTCAAAGGCGGCAGATGGTGTATAGACACTAGCAGCAGCAGCAGCAGCAGACCAAACAGAACCAACAGGTGTAGGTCAGATTCCAAAGTTCAGCCTGGTCTATAAACAACCATGGTCAGCGACAGGCGTTCACACACAGAGCAGGTAGAGGCAAAGTGCCACAGCACAATGATCCGGCCACTGGCTACATGCCAGAGGTTTCCTAATAGGGCGATTTCAGGAAGTCAGGTCCTAATTCAGACCCGCTCGCAAGCGGGTCGATGTTGGCCCAGTGCGCATGCGCACGACGGACCCGGCTCAGTTGTGCGCATGCGCGAGACCCGGATAGCGACGGCCAAGCAGTCGCTATGGGTCTCGCTACAAAGGGGGCGTGCTGTCGATGGTGAGTGACAGTACGCCCCCTTTGGTGGGCATGCCGGGGGCGTGGCTGGCCAAACGGAGGCGTTCCCATAGGAACGCCTACCGTCTGGGGCCGGCCCCACTGACATCACAAGTGATGTCAATGGGAGTGCTTTCGGCTCTGATAGAGCCAAAAGCACTCCAGGGCTTGCGGCAACGAGACCCTACCACAAGGGTCTCGTCGCAAGCCCGATGGTCGCGATGGTCAAGACCATCTTCCTGGCTGCTCGCTATAGCCTCTGGCCCTGATTCAGAGCCGGACGCTCTGACAGAGCGCTCGCTCTGAATCAGGGTTCGTCCTTCTGTTTTTTTAGAACGGCCTCCTGGCCGCTCGCATAGCTGTGGCTGACCACCCACAGCTATAGCGAGCGGCCAGGAAGACCATCGCGACCATCGGGCTTGCGACGAGACCCTTGTGGAAGAGTCACGTTGCCGCAAGCCCTGGAGTGATTTTGGCTCTATCAGAGCCGATAGCACTCCCACTGACATCACTTGATGTCAGTGGGGTCGACCCATGGGAACGCCTCCGTCTAGCCAGCCACGCCCCTGGAACGCCCACCAAAGGGGGCGTGCTGTCACTCACCATCAACAGCACGTCCCCTTTGTAGCGAGACCCATAGCGACGGCTTGCCCGTCGCTATCCGGGTCTCGCGCATGCGCACGACGGAGCCACCTCCGTTGTGCACATGCGCACTGGGCTAACATCGACCCGCTTGGGTCTGAATTAGGCCCTCAGTTTCAACTGTAGGTAGGAAGGCAGGTAAGTGGAGCTGTGACTTCTGCACTGAGGGCCTGAATCACTAAGGATCGCAGAGTGCGAGGGCACCACTGCGATCGCACTGCGATCAAACAGACCACGCAGAGCCATCTCAGAGTGAGTGACAGGCAGTGAGCGTTTTCACTCACCCACGAGGGCCTGATTCAGACCCGATCGCAAGCGCTGATCGCTCGCAACCGGGTCGATGGTGGCCCAGAGCGCATGCGCACGACGGAGCCGGCTCCGTCGCGCGTATGCACGAGACCCGGATAGCGACGGGCAATCCGTCACTCCGGGACTCGTACCAAAGGGGGCAATGTTGAGTGACAGCACGCCCCCTTTGGTGGGGGCGTGCCGGGGGAGTGGCTGCCCAGACGGAGGCGTTCCCATGTGAACGCCTCCATCTGAGGGCAGCCCCACTGACATCACGAGTGATGTCAGTGGGAGAGATTTCGGCTCTGTTAGAGCCGAAATCTCTCTGGGGCTTGCGGCAACGAGACCCTACCACAAGGGTCTCGTCGCAAGCCCGATGGTCGCGATGGTCTTGACCATCGCGACCATCTTCCTGGCCGCTCACTATAGCTGTGGGTGGTCACCCATAGCTATGCGAGTGGCCAGGAGGCCGTTCTAAAAAAAAAATAGCCCGGCCCTGATTCAGAGCGAGCGCTCTGTCAGAGCGTTCGGCTCTGAATCAGGGCCAGAGTCCTTATACAAATGCAGCAGCTGATGGGCTTACTACTGAGACGCACACCAACTGTGGAGCTAATCCGCCGATGTGCGTATTAAGGGCCTAATTCAGCAAGGAACGCACGTTAGCAGATGCACGCACCCATCCGCTGCGAGAATATGCTAATCAATGCCTACGCACGGAGACCGCTACCCCAAGATGCAGACGCCCAGCCCCATATTAAGCTGCCCATCTGCCTTTACTCACAGCCTGATCAGCACGCAAGATAGCGCAAACATCGGTAACATTGAGAACCATCGGACTCATACGCACAATAGTGTTTGACCTGACCTGCCGCAGGATTTTGGCCGCTTCCTGTGTACAGCTTACGGTATGGCTGCGTATGCCACCACACTGCCTTAATTATGCTCGCCCCTATAACGGCGTTATAACGCCTGCTTTCGCCTGACCACCCCCCCCCGTCACCACCCACAAACGGCACTTCTTGTCAATCAACATTAGAGGGGTATGCGTACACGCTGCATACAGTCTGCGTACCCTAACCCAATCTCACTGGCTAGTTCGTGCAGACGCGCAGTGCGATGCATATGCATGCGCAGTGCAAAAACATTGGCCAAGTGCGTGCGTTCTCTCCTGTGCGTCCCTTGCTGAATCAGGCCCTAAGACTCCACATCGGAGATTGCGCCTATCCTGTGGCAGCTGAAATTTCTTTATCTGAACATGGCTGCCAGGGTCAGTGTTACTGGGTCTCTTTGGACGCAGTCATTGACCGCGACACGCCACCCAGAACCTCTCAGAAACGTCCACCAAAGTTGCATGGATCTGCGTGCAATTTCGTTCTCCGTCTTTATGCGAAACCATCGGATTGCATGTGCAGTTCAACTCGGCAGACTGAAAGTATCGTTCGCTTGTGTGTAACATCGATATTACGTACAGCTCTGAATCCAGCCCAGTGTGTGCCCTCCAGCTGTGCCTTGCCAGTGGGACTGTATATCAGACAGTTGGAGGCTGATGCTTAATGGCCACTAAGACAGTTGTTGGTGCACAAATTCCCTCGGCGCATGCTCAGAACTGTGCCCGCTTACTTATTGGCAGATCCGTACAGCACCAATGCTGCTTTGTGATGTTGCACGCCTGGACTTGCAGGCTGATGGCGGTATCTGCAGAAGTGCGCAAGGTTGTAACCTCTGTTCGGGGACAGATCTTTGACAATACATTGCTTAGCGTCCATTAAGGGGAAGAGGCATTTAAGGGGCAACGTTCTGCTGCCCCTCCCCCCTCGGCAAGTTTCCCTGCGCACTTTGATGTGGATGGATGGCATTAAGGGCCTGATTCAGAGCCGCTCGTAAGCGGCCTCTCGTTCGCTCCGAGCGATGTTCGCACAACTGCGCATGCGTACGGGTCGTAATGCGCATGCGCCAACCAGTCATTGCGGTCGGAAATCGAGCGCTCGCAAAATAGCGAGTGCCTGCTAATTTGAGTGACAGGATGAGGCGTTTGTGGGTGGTAACAGGGGAAGGTGCTTGAAAACGGGGAGTGGAGATCCGAACGCAGGCGTGCCAAACGGTCAAAACGGGCGTTTTAAGGGTGTGCATAATTAACAAAGCAGCGTCATCGACCACGTCACTTGGTTGTCTCTTAGCTTGAACTGTTTGCATGATTGCGGTAGGATAAACCTACCACAAGCACTGCGAGCAGTTCAGATGCCTTTTCGATGTACTCGATTAATCTAATAAATAGCGGAGATGACGTATGATGCGAGCGGCCAGGGGGCGTCTTTACAAAATAGCGAGCGCATGTTTTGTTCGCTCGCTCAGACATAGAGGCGTCAACAGACCGCAAAGAGCGAGTGCTCAATTTAAATAGCCGGCCCCTTTTTCTGAACGAGCGAGCGCAACTAGCATCCGGCTCTGAATCAGGCCCTAAATCCCTACCCAATAGAGTTTCCCTGATGTATGGAGGGTTTAAGCCAGTGCCTGCCCGTTCTGTACATCCATGTGACCAGAGCCATCAGAACTACTGTAGTGTATGTTACATATTAAACATTTATTATTCTGAAAATGTGTGATTAGAAGTTTCCTGTACTGGAGTTTAGAAACTGTTTGATTTGTTTTACTTAGACGGATTTTAATAGTAGTTTGAGGTCTGAGGGGCTAATTCAGCTGGACGCAGATTTCCGATGATCGATTATTGCGAATGTGCAGAACGGATCCTACGTGATTGCAAGCAGCCCCTGCTATGCCTCTGCCTGATTGGCAGGCAGAGGCATTTAAGGGGCGATGTGGGGGCGGCCAGCGTTCCCGGAAACGTGTCGGGCCTGTTTTCCAGGAGTGGCAAGGCCATGGGCTGCGTTTCTGTCCTAAGCTGAATCACCCCCTGAGACAATACCCATGAATATCCAGCCTATTACTAGACAAGAACCACTGACGTCAATGAAGCACTCCCTTAATGTGTAGGCAGCATTGTAATGAATTATAGCTGCCTGAGGTGTGGAGGTCAATGCTTCTCCAATCCAGTCATCGGGACACACTAAGGGGTAAATTTACTAAAGTGAGAGTTTTTAGAAGTGAGTTTTAAAAGTCACGTTGCCCATAGCAACCAACCAGATTCTACTTAACATTTAACTAGCACCTTCTAGAAGGCAATAGCTAGAATCTGATTGGTTGCTATGGGCAATATCACTTTTAAAACTCACTTCTAAAAACTCACTTTAGTACATTTACACACATACACACACAACGATTTTAGTAAACGATTTTTTCCCTTGAAAAAAATGAACGAAAATAGGTTACTAAAATTGTTCATTTACTAAATGTAATGAACGATTTTTATGAACTACAAAAGATTGTTGCATATTAACTTACTGAAAATCGTTCAGTTGACAAGTCTGACTGAACTACCAACTACAAACTACAAACATGAACGCGCATGAACGATAATCGTTCATCGTTTGACTCAGAAAGTGAACGATTTTTAGAAACGATTATCGTTAAACAATATTGTTTAACGTTAATCGATCAAAAAATCATTGTGTGTGTATGCACCTTTAAGCTGCATACACACACAACGATTGAGTTAATGAACGATTTTAGTAAACGATTTTCTACCTTGAAAAAATGAACTAAAATTGTTTACTAAAGTTGTTCATTTACTATGTTCATTTAAATGTAATGAACGATTTTTATGAACTACAAACAATTTTTGCATATTAACTTAATGAAAATCGTTGAGTTGACAAGTCTGACCGAACTACAAACTACAAACGTGAACGCGCATGAACAGTGATCATTCATCGTTTGACTCAGAAAGTGAACGATTTTTGATATCGTTAAACAATAATCGTTCAAAAAATCGTTGTGTGTGTATGCACCTTTAGAAGTACATTTTCCAGGTCTCCTCACAGAATCATAATTAGTGCGCCAACAAAGAGGACATTCTTTTCTTTTCTTTTGTTTATTAGTACTCCTCACAGAATCACCTGTAATAATTAGCGTCACCTGTGGATCTTTTCAAATGTGCCAGTCAGTAATGGTTACACCTGTGCTCCAGCAGGGATATATGGAAAACATTGTTAGGGGGGAATCCAATTATACCCCTCTTACACCAGAGCTAGAACCCGGGTTATTGCAGGAATAACCCTGTAGCTCCTTGGTGTAAAAGGGGACAGAGGCCCCGATTCAGAGCCGGACGCTCTGACAGAGCGCTCGCTCTGAATCAGGGCATCGTTTTTGTTTTTTTATGGCGCGGCCTCCTGGCCGCTCGCATTGCTGTGGGTTGCCACCCACAGCTAATGCGAGCGGCCAGGTTGATGGTTGCGATGGTCAAGATCATCGCGACCATTGGGCTTGCGACGAGACCCTTGTGGTATTGTCTCGTGGATGCAAGCCCCAGAGAGCTTTCAGCTCAAACAGAGCCGAAAGCTCTCCCACTGACATCACTAGTGATGTCAGTGGGGCGCCCCCAAACAGTAGGCGTTCCCATGGGAACGCCTCCGTCTGGGCAGCCACCCCCCCGTCCCGCCCACCAAAGGAGACGCGCTGTCACTCAACATCGACAGCACGCCCCCTTTGGTGCGAGACCTGGAGCGACGGATTGCCCGGCGCTATCTGGGTCTCGCGCATGCGCACGATGGAGCCGGCTCCTTCGTGCGCATGCGCTCTGGGCCACCATCGGCCCGGTTGCGAATGCTCAGCGCTTGCGACCGGGTCTGAATCAGGCCCAGAGTTGGATTCCTGGGTCGAGTGACCCAGCAATCCAACCCAGGTAAATTGCAGGGTTTAACACGGGAATGAACCGTGAAACCCTGCCGTGTAAACGGCGTGATTTGGGTCACGATGACCTGGAGTGCGCCGCATACCGGCCAATGACATCATCTCCAAGCATCCACTTCCACACCGGAAGTGTCAGGTCACTGCAGACTCGGTTCCGGTGTGAACGGCGCCGACTTCTGAATATCCTGGGTCGGGTAAATTCCGTGTCTGATCCGGTTTGGAACCCAGGGCCTGATTCAGATCCGGACGCAAGGCTGCGTTCGCACGCAGCCGTCCACAGCCAAAGTATGCAAATCTCGCAATCGCTAGCAAGACAGCACGCCCACTATGTATTGCCGCGTGATCGCGGTATAAAATTAGACGCCCACCAGCCTGATACAAGACGCCCACTTTCCCCTAGTAACAGATGTCATCTCCAGGAAGTGTATTAAACAATCGGTAACATCGGCTGACATCGGACCCATACGCAGCACTTGTGGATGACCATACCCTACCGCAAGCACTGCGAGTGCTGCTGTGTGTAATTCTGCCATATGACGTGTACGCTGATGATGCGTCTTAATTATGCATGCCCCTGAAATGTCGTTCAAACGCACAGACACGCCCGCATTCACACCACGACACCCCTGTTATCATCGACCACCCCGTCACCACCCACAAATGGCACGTCCTGTCACTTATGCTTGCGGAGCGTCTGTGTACTGGCTGTGAACGCTTCCCGATCAGAGGCGGAAGTCCCGGAGACAATGGAGTCATTTTCTGCCGGGTGCCAGCCCTGAAGGGGGCTGTTCCGGGCACTGCTGAGGAGGAGCTGCATGGAATAGGAGCGCCACTGATCGGCGCTCCACCTCCAGTGGCGTAACTATGGAGGGTGCAGGGGGTGCGAACGCAGCCTTGCGACCGAGTCTGAATCAGGCCCCCTGTTCCAACATCCGGGTGAGACTCGGAATTTATGTATAAAAGCGGTACAAGTTGCAGGAATTGCATCTCCCGGGTGTAACTTCCGAAGCTGTTCAATTAGCGACGTGTTCTCACGCGGTAACCCGTAGATTCCAGTGTCCAGAGCTATGAGTTAACCACTCGCGGGAAGCCGTGGTAAGCACCGAAATCCCTAATTACCGTGGATTTCTGTTCACACCTTAGGAGACTGTGAATAGCAATCCGCGTTAGCCCCTGGCACTTAACTCCAGACCTACAAGCTCACGGTACTTGAATTCGGCGCTTAGTGTGTCCTGGGGACTGGATTTGAGAAGTACTGGTGTAGGGGATGAATGCGGGAGACCAAGGCTCTCCAAAAATAAATATACAACAGACAGTCACAATACAGTAAGGACTTGATTCCCGAGTGATTGTTACTAAGATTCTTTTGGGGGTTATAACCTATTACACATACTTGTTATGGGTATTCTATCATTTGTAGGCACGGATCGCTAGCAGAATAATGTGGTTCTTTAGCAGTGAAAATGTGACACACAGTAAAGAGGAAATTTGCTGCTTTTCACGAGGTGAAGCTGCTATTTGTGATTTATATGCGATCGCATCAGGCAGTAGAAAAATAAAAGTCAGTGTCATCTTCTAGAGTCAAGTCCTATTACCCAGCTGACATTTACAGGCCGGGATTCTATTACATTCACGGAGCAGAGGTCGGTGCATGACAAAAATAGCAGCGGTCCTGCTGGCTGCGCCCTTAGAGAAGGTTACACAAATAATGTGTGTTTAACCCAAAGCTACTAGTGAATCCTAATGACTGACCCTTGTTTTACCGCAGAGATTAAAGTGACATGATCACCATCTACCAGCACAGCAGTATCACAAGGAAGCTAAGACCTGTCCCCGGAATGGAAGAATGAGCTGAACACAGTGGTGCAGATGTACTAAGCTCTGGGAAGTGTTAAAGTGGAGAGTGATAAACGACCAACCAATCAACTCCTAACTGTCATTATTCAAACACAGCCTGTAACATGACAGTTAGGAGCCGATTGGTTGGTTGTTTATCACTCTCCACTTTATCACTTTCCAGAGCTTAATTCATCTGCCCCAGTGTCTGTTACTGCTCTCTGGTGGTGGAGACGGGATGAGTTACTGGGATACAACAAGGGGAGATGTATCAAGCCTTGAAGAGAGATAAAATGAAGAAATTGCCCAAAGCCAACGATCAGCTTCTAACTTTCGTTTCAAAGACTGTGCTAGATAAATGACAGTTCTAAGCGGATTGGTGGCTTTGGCAAATTCTGCTCTTTATCTCTCTCCAAGGCTTGATACATCTCCCCCAAAGAGATGCAACAGCCTATAGTGCAGTGATAGGCAGCCAGATGCTCTTTAAGGGCCGCACATTACCATACATTTCAGTAATAAGGAAAGAGACACTATCAGTAACAACGGGATGAAGTTACCATCCTGGTGGTCAGAAAGTCGGCGGCGGAATCCCAACCGCCCGAATCTTGCCGGCAAGTATCAGGGTTAGGTTAAGGGGCTAGGGTTAGGCTGCAGAAGGGGGGGAAGGGTCAGACTTCTGGGGGGGGGGGGTTGAAGGGAGGGGGTTAGTGTTAGCATACACTAACATACTAGGTAACAAGTATTACCTGCTGTAACAACATATTAGGTAATAAGTATCACCTGCTGTAACAACATACTAGGTAATAAGTATCATCTGCTATAACAGCATATTAGGTAATAAGTATCACCTGCTGTCACAACATATTAGGTAATAAGTATCACCTGCTGTAACAACATATTAGGTAATAAGTATCACCTGCTGTAACAACATATTAGGTAATAGGTATTACCTGCTGTAACAATATATTAGGTAATAAGTATCACCTGCTGTAACAGCATATTAGGTAATAAGTATCACCTGCTGTAACAACATATTAGGTAATAGGTATTACCTGCTGTCACAACATATTAGGTAATAAGTATCACCTGCTGTAACAACATATTAGGTAATGAGTATCACCTGCTGTAACAACATATTAGGTAATAGGTATTACCTGCTGTAACAATATATTAGGTAATAAGTATCACCTGCTGTCACAACATATTAGGTAATAAGTATCACCTGCTGTAACAGCATATTAGGTAATAAGTATCACCTGCTATAACAGCATATTAGGTAATAAGTATCACCTGCTGTAACAGCATATTAGGTAAAAAGTATTACCTGCTGTAACAACATATTAGGTCATAAGTATCACCTGCTATAACAACATATTAGGTAATAAGTATCATCTGCTATAACAACATATTAGGTAATAAGTATCACCTGCTGTAACAACATATTAGGTAATAAGTATCACCTGCTGTAACAGCATATTAGGTAATAAGCATCACCTGCTGTAACAGCATATTAGGTAATAGGTATCACCTGCTGTAACAACATATTATGTAATAAGCATCACCTGCTGTAACAACATATTAGGTAATAGGTATCACCTGCTGTAACAACATATTAGGTAATAAGTATCACCTGCTGTAACCGCATATTAGGTAATAAGCATCACCTGCTGTAACCGCATATTAGGTAATAAGCATCACCTGCTGTAACCGCATATTAGGTAATAAGCATCACCTGCTGTAACCGCATATTAGGTAATAAGTATCACCTGCTGTAACCGTATATTAGGTAATAAGTATCACCTGCTGTAACCACAAATTAGGTAATAAGTATCACCTGCTGTAACAGCATATTAGGTAATAAGCATCACCTGCTGTAACAACATATTAGGTAATAAGCATCACCTGCTGTAACAGCATATTAGGTAATAAGCATCACCTGCTGTAACAACATATTAGGTAATAAGTATCACCTGCTGTAACCACATATTAGGTAACAAGTATCACCTGCTGTAACAGCATATTAGGTAACAAGTATCACCTGCTGTAACAGCATATTAGGTAATAAGTATCACCTGCTGTAACAGCATATTAGGTAATAAGTATCACCTGCTGTAACAACATATTAGGTAATAAGTATCACCTGCTGTAACAACATATTAGGTAATAAGTATCACCTGCTGTAACAACATATTAGGTAATAAGTATCACCTGCTGTAACAACATATTAGGTAATAAGTATCACCTGCTGTAACAACATATTAGGTAATAAGTATCACCTGCTGTAACAACATATTAGGTAATAAGTATCACCTGCTGTAACAACATATTAGGTAATAAGTATCACCTGCTGTAACAACATATTAGGTAATAAGTATCACCTGCTGTAACAGCATATTAGGTAATAAGTATCACCTGCTGTAACAGCATATTAGGTAATAAGTATCACCTGCTGTAACAACATATTAGGTAATAAGTATCACCTGCTGTAACAACATATTAGGTAATAAGTATCACCTGCTGTAACAGCATATTAGGTAATAAGTATCACCTGCTGTAACAACATATTAGGTAATAAGTATCACCTGCTGTAACAACATATTAGGTAATAAGTATCACCTGCTGTAACAACATATTAGGTAATAAGTATCACCTGCTGTAACAGCATATTAGGTAACAAGTATCACCTGCTGTAACCGCATATTAGGTAACAAGTATCACCTGCTGTAACAGCATATTAGGTAATAAGTATCACCTGCTGTAACAACATATTAGGTAACAAGTATCACCTGCTGTAACAACATATTAGGTAACAAGTATCACCTGCTGTAACAACATATTAGGTAACAAGTATCACCTGCTGTAACAACATATTAGGTAATAAGCATCACCTGCTGTAACAGCATATTAGGTAATAAGTATCACCTGCTGTAACCACATATTAGGTAACAAGTATCACCTGCTGTAACAGCATATTAGGTAACAAGTATCACCTGCTGTAACAACATATTAGGTAATAAGTATCACCTGCTGTAACAGCATATTAGGTAACAAGTATCACCTGCTGTAACCGCATATTAGGTAACAAGTATCACCTGCTGTAACAGCATATTAGGTAATAAGTATCACCTGCTGTAACAACATATTAGGTAATAAGCATCACCTGCTGTAACAGCATATTAGGTAATAAGTATCACCTGCTGTAACAACATATTAGGTAACAAGTATCACCTGCTGTAACCGCATATTAGGTAATAAGCATCACCTGCTGTAACCACATATTAGGTAATAAGCATCACCTGCTGTAACCACATATTAGGTAATAAGTATCACCTGCTGTAACAGCATATTAGGTAATAAGTATCACCTGCTGTAACAGCATATTAGGTAATAAGCATCACCTGCTGTAACAACATATTAGGTAATAAGTATCACCTGCTGTAACAACATATTAGGTAACAAGTATCACCTGCTGTAACAACATATTAGGTAATAAGCATCACCTGCTGTAACAGCATATTAGGTAATAAGTATCACCTGCTGTAACCGCATATTAGGTAATAAGTATCACCTGCTGTAACAACATATTAGGTAACAAGTATCACCTGCTGTAACAACATATTAGGTAATAAGTATCACCTGCTGTAACAACATATTAGGTAACAAGTATCACCTGCTGTAACAACATATTAGGTAATAAGTATCACCTGCTGTAATAGCATATTAGGTAACAAGTATCACCTGCTGTAACAACATATTAGGTAATAAGTATCACCTGCTGTAACAACATATTAGGTAATAAGTATTACCTGCTGTAACAAACAAATCTGATAATAAAGCAAGATGACGCTGGGGAATGAATGTGACAGCTTGGGGGGGCCGCCAGCTGCCCATCACAGCCCTACAGAGGTGACTGCATATCTAGGGAAGAAATGCATTAGAATCATAAAGTTAAAATATATAGTGTTTTTTATTCACCCAAATCATTGCAATCACAATAAAAAAAATGTATAGAAAAGATATTTATTTCCCAGTTTCAGTCCCCAAACACTTCCTGCCTTGGTGGAAAATGATGAGATGGAGCAGGGGGGAAAGTAGGTACATTTGTACTATGTAAGGTGCTGCGGAACACTTGTGGCACCATATATATATAAAGGATAATAATAATAACTTGTGTTTCTAGCTTTGGGAAGCAAGATGAGTGAAATGCAGGGGTGGAATGCACTTTTTAGGGGCTTTGTGTTGTAGAGGGATGTACAGTAATGCCGAATTCTGTGCTGGCGGAGGTAAGGTCTCCTTCTCTACCGTGAATGGGGCGATTGGCATCTTCACCAGAGACGCTAATTTCCAGGTGCACTTTGGCCAACGTACAAACAAACTTCAAAAGGTGCAAAACAAATGTCCCCACTTTAGAAGGACATCCCCAGCGTCTCCTCTCTCCACCCGACATTGATGGGACTGGCACACTATTGCACTGTGCAGGTGTGAGGCTTATTCCTCCCCCGCGGCAGCCTTGGCGCTCTTACAGATGGCTGAGGCCGCTCCCATTAAGCGCGGTATGAGGACGGTCTAGGTCAAGTCATTCAGTAATTAGTAAAAAATTCATAGAATAGAAACACTATGCTGCGTGGAATATGGCACTTGCTTATTTTATCCAAATCTTTGGCAAAATGCGTCAAGTTCTTAAATCACAGAATATTAGCAACGTCCACTATAGTAATCACACATCGTCGTCCGGGTCACCATTATCCCGATTTATGCCAGGACGTTCTGCACGCAGTTATACACCCACTCCTGCCTCTCGTTCATGGCCATGACGTGTTGTGACACCTGCAGTCAGAAAAGATCACGTTAGTTCACTGTATCGTATCCACAGCCACAGATATGATGTCATAGTGATGTCAGGGGAGAGCCACAATAGGGTTTTTGGTTCATTCCACTCAGGAGGGCCGGTACCAAGCTTCGCGGGGGATGGGGGGAGAACGACCCTGAATACCACATACTCAGTGGAGTTATCCTTTAATCAGTCCATATAAATACTCCTCTAGCAGATTTTACTACATGGCTTCAGAAGATGACAATGGTTATCTTGTATTAGGATACATCTATCAATCTATTGTGGCTACCTACCTGCTTCCCCCTGGGCCAAAGGTCGCTGACTCTGCCTGTATCAGACTCCTAGGATGCGGGAATTATTTATATGCACATACAGTACATACGTACACAAGTACAGACACAGGTGGTGCAAAAGTTTTATAATTGGTAAAACGCGTTTGGTAACAATGAGGATAGAAATAGATTCTGAATTCCTTTTACCATAGTTGATCTTGCGGCCACTTCTACCGCAAACACGCTCAGTCCCCGACTGCTGGTACAGTTCTTGCTCTGATCATTGTTTACCTGAACCACAATCTTCTTATCGGACTGCCAGGGGGGAGAGAAATAGATCTAGTGTTACTGTCTAGAATAATGTATCTCACATCTCCATAGTCCCTGCTAATAACTGTATAATCCACAGTAACATCGATAGCTTGGATCGCAGTTGCTAATGTGTATGCAATCAGTCGATTGTTGCGTATGTGCAGTACGCATGAATCACAGCACATAAACTCGCCATTGCAAACGCACAGACACCACGGACTCCACGCAGGGCATTAGCAGATTGATTGACAGGCAGAGAGCTTTTGGGAGTAGTGATGGGGGGTGGTCGGTGAAACGCAGGCGTGCCACCTGTGCGTTTGAACGCCATTGCATGGGCGTGCATAAATTAGCCTGAGCTTTCCACATGACCTGGAAAGTTAGCAATTTGTGAGTAAGGTCTGACCTGCCGCAATGTTGGGTGTAGGTTCGATGTCCTTCGATGTGTCCGATGTTTGGCCTGGTTTGGGCGGTGTTATGAATGTGAGCGTAGGGCCATAGTTGCATAAAATTGGATTTAATTTTTTTTTTTAAATTTAAAAAAAAAAAACGGATTTATTTGATTTAAATAAGATTTTTTGGATTTAAATAGGATTTTTTATTTACATTTTTTTTAATTAAACGTTTTAATGTTTAAACGTTTATTTAAAAAAAATTTTTTTATAAAAAATTCTATTTAAATCAAATAAATCGTTCTTTATTTATTTTTTTTAAATCCAATTTTATGCAACCCTGGCGTAGGCAGAGGGCATGTGTATGTTAGCCGTGCGACAGCACTGCGAATGCAGCATTTGCATACATTCGCCTAAGACCTGCCCCCAGAATTGCACACAAGTTAGCAACTGCGATCCAAGCTGAATCCGGCCCCTAACGTACAGACATTAGCAACGAGTGGTCCCAACATTACAAATACATTGTTATCGCTTTCAGTACCATCAGTGTAGGTTTTATATAGCTTAGTGCGTCTGTGAGCTGTGAGGCGCAATTCCTAATTAGGCACATAAGGAAACGGATAGCCAGGTTATGCCCAAAGCATAGTGCAATGTATGCTACAGCGCACATATGTGACAGTCTTATAAATGTTATACCATACAGAATACAATAGGGGGCATATTTCATGGGTCATATTCATTTTGTGGAGCGATCTAACAAAAATGCGCAATTTTAAAAATTCTTAGTATTTTCCCCTGTATAACGCCCACACATTAATGAGATATTTGCTCGGCTATAATACCAAAAGAAACCCCTGTGTATCCTGTGCTGTCCTGAGAGCCAGCGTCACAATGAAGGGTTTGCGAGTGGTGCTGCTGCCTAGGGTGCAAAGCCAAGGGAGTGTCACGATGGCCGCCCTAGTGGTGCCCTTGCCTGGAGAGGCTTGCAAAACACAGTAGTGCCCCATGTAATAAAGAGAAAGCCTGTGGTACTATAGTGGTAGCAGGTTAGGCTGTGATGCACCGCCTCAGATTTTCCCACTTTTCCGCACACCTGTGCGCACACTGCCATACAGCGGACCTCGATGGGCGTTCTGCGCTGCGTACTGAATATGACTTCCAGCACAGGCGGAATGACACTGACCTTGTAGTATTACTGATTCATTTAATTATTCTTTTCAGCCATAAAGGAGCAAAAACATATATAAAAATGTTGCATGTCATATGAGCAACTGGAAGATATGAATTGTGAATGGGGCTGAACAATTCCTTTTTAATGGCTGAAGGAAGAGATGATCCCACCCCACAACTAAGCACCAGCAGAAAGTAGAAAGGCTCCGTAAGACCCATCTGGTTATAGTTACTGAATCTCCTGCCGCTCTACGGAATCGCTACATTAATATCTACTGTACCTTATTCTCAATGACAGAACTGATCCGGGTGTCGTTCTTGTAGGTGTAGATGATGGCGTTTTCGTAGCCGTCCATGGGTTTGGCATCTCCCTTGAGTATGACAGATTTACACAGCGCCTTCTGCAGCTGCCGACTACTGGACCCAAGACTCACAGCCTTCAGTTTGGGTTTGCACTTCTCAGCATAGACGTCGATAATGAAAGGACAAGCCTACAATGTAATGAGAAAAAGAAAACTGTTCCCTTCCCTTTTTACAGCACAGTGGCAAAGCGGGAAATGTTATATCTCATTTGCTGACCTACACTCACATATTTGCAGTGGCGAACCCAGAGTTGGCAAAATAGCAGAGCCCCGCCCCCTCGTCAATAACCAGCACCTTCAACCAATCAGTGTGCTACTGTGACGGCACACATCTAGGCTGCGCCTGAGAGCAGGCAGAGGACACTGGGCCTGATTCAGACCAGCTCGCTAAGATGCATACTCTGGCTGCTGCTGATGGTAATTTATAGTTCCTGGAATAATGCCTTAGGCAAACTGTTGATGTGGTCCTACAACGCCAATGTGCCTGGGAGGCTTCCTACAGGCTTATGGTAACACAGGACGTTTCTCATTAGTTCGCAGAGCACACTCATATTAATAGCCAAAAGGTGGCTATGGGGGAGATGTGCTAAGCTTTGGAGAGAGATAGTGTGGAGAGAGATAAATTACCAACCAATCAGCTCCAGTCATTTTTTATTAAACACAGCCTGTAGCATGACAGTTAGCAGCTGATTGGTTGGTACTTTATAATTTTTTACATTATCTCTCTCTCAGTCTTAGTAGATCTCCCCCCCTATAGGAGAAACAATACAAGTATAACACACAGTAAATGCATCAATTGCTTATTTAGCTAGTTAATGTGTCACACTGCAGGCGATATGGGTCAACCGACCAATATCACAGCACCTATGTGCAGCAGCCCAATAATATACATCGGATGATTACCAGGCATGTCGGTAAATGCATGTTTGGCTATTATGTATGCGGCCCAATCAGATAGTGGCCCCATAGAGCGGAAGGAATGACCAATGTTTCACTAATGCTGGGCATCCACTATACAATTATCTGTCAGATATCTGTCCAATCTGGCTGGTTGGAATGAAAACCTGGTCATTTATTGGCGCAAATGACAGTCGATCATATGGTTTTAAACACTGAAAAAAAGGACAAAAAAATGTGTTCAAATTGGTTAAATTTGTGTGTTTTAACCAATTTGTTTGGACAACCATTTTTGCCTATTTTCCAGTGTTTTTGAGCAAATGGACAATTGTCATTTACTCCCATAAATTACCAGGTTTTCATTCCAATCGCCCAGATTGGACAGATCTCTGACAGAAAATTGTATAGTGGATGCCCAGCTTAACCTAATGTAATTAATTAAGCCAGGACATGCCCCCTACCAACCTTAAATCTCTGCGCATTTATGCGTCAACAGATACCGCAAGCAAACAGGCATGAGGAGGACAATGGCTGTGCCAACAATAGGGGCAAGGCGGGCTGAAGGTTGCTTATAATGGTTTCCTTTTTTTTCCAGTGAATCCCAGGAGTCACTTTGTCATAGAAAGTTGGTTAGAGCAGTGGTTCCCAAACTGTGTGCCGCGGCTTAGGGGGTACTGTGAAAACAATGCTGATACTCTTGGGCGCCGTGATTCAAAAAAGTTTGGGAACCCCTGGGTTAGAGGGAAGTTTGGGGGACACAGTAGTTCATGTACCGTAGGTCTTATCACTAGAATCTGTACATCCGGACATCAGGCCTTATTCAGATTTAGGTGGAAGAGCAGAAAAAAAGAAAAACATTTTGTTGTGGCGGATAGAACAGTTGTGGCGGATAGAACAGTTGTGGCGTATAGAACAGTTGTGGCGGATATAACAGTTGTGGCGGATATAACAGTTGTGGCGGATATAACAGTTGTGGCGGATATAACAGTTGTGGCGGATATAACAGTTGTGGCGGATATAACAGTTGTGGCGGATATAAAATGTGTAGAGAGATTTATAATTGGTAGTTTTATTCATTTCATACAGCTGCCCAGTATTTGTGGGCTACATGCAAAAGCAGCCGGTATTTACCCTGCAAGCAAAACAATAAATGTTTTGTGCAAATGTTTATTCCAGGAGCAAATTGCACTTTTTTTTTGCACATACCCATAGCTGAATAATTCCCCAGGTCTATTAATAATAATATACAGTAAGTTTGTGGCATTAGATGGTTACCTCGGTCATTTCCAGCGCCTTGTTGTAGCCCATGGCTAGTACTGTCACCCAGAGGTCACTGGGATCTCCCTCTCGGTCATTCGCCTCCATGAGGTTGAGATCCATAAACCCTTTCCTTGTTAACTCGTTTCTCTTTGTTTCAAAGTTCTCTGTTTGTAAGAAAAGTATAAATCACGTTAGATATAAAGAATCACAAGTAAAAGACACATTTACGTCTGGGGGGATGTCTGAGGGGCGTTTTCTCCCCCTCGCTCTTACAGCGAGTATATGTAATAAATAAAATATATTTCCAACACTGCTCCATTTCAGTACTGAGATGACAATGACAACTTGCTACATACGAGATACCGCGTGCGTCCTCTGTGCTCAGACACTCGGCAGCGCCCGGAGGTAATGGAGTGGCGTTTGTCTACAGTGGATGTTCTGGCTCAGTGCCAAGTACCAGGACATATAGCAATGCCCACAAAGTGTTGTTTAAATCAGTCTGTGGGTCTGTGGGTAGCCAGGTATGGCTTCAGCATCTGGTTGTTAAAGCCTATACCCACCCTATCCTTGTTGTCTATGTGACTACATATGAGTTTCTGTGTTCCTTGTGCCACACTGGGCTCATTGCCACCTATCCTTAGATTTTACAGCTGGCTGCTGAGACCGGAAGGCGATCCCCTCTCCATGCTGTAGTGACAATGTGGCGTAGAGCGATGCGCGATGCCCTCATTGTGCTACAGTGTGTTTGTAGGGTTTTTTTAAACAGTGAAACACTTGTGTTGTTCAGTCACAGATAGTAACTAATGGCGAAATAAGGTCCCAGGGTTTCTCATCAGTGCCCATATAAGCTGACAATCGGTGCCCATATAAGTGCCTGTGCCCATATAAGCTAACAACCGGTGCCCATATAAGCTGACAACCGGTGCCCATATAAGTGCCTGTGCCCATATAAGCTGACAACCGGTGCCCATATAAGTGCCTGTGCCCATATAAGCTGACAACCGGTGCCCATATAAGTGTCTGTGTCCATATAAGCTGACAATCGGTGCCCATATATAAGTGTCTGTGCCCATATAAGCTGGCAATCGGTGCCCATATATAAGTGTCTGTGTCCATATAAGCTGACAATCGGTGCCCATATAAGTGCCTGTGCCCATATAAGCTGACAACCGGTGCCCATATAAGTGCCTGTGCCCATATAAGCTGACAATCGGTGCCCATATAAGTTCCTGTGCCCATATATGCTGACAATCTTTTCCCTCATAAACCCAACAAGAATGGCTGTAGTTAGTATCGCTCCACCATCATATGTATATACCACATTGTTACATTGTTTTACATCTAGTCAGCATGTTTACAACTGTCCTTATTGTTTTCTTGCGCCAGAAACTAACCAATAAAGATGCTGATTAACATGCGATCATAGCTGTCTAGTTCCGGTATATGTGACCGACAATCACTAATCATTAGCATTGATTTAATATTTTCCGCTGGTGAGCGATAGTCATAAGTGTACTGTAGAGAGACCTAAGCATGATGTGATATATATGAATAGTGTGATTTCCAGATAGAGACAAAAACAGTCCCAATACCTTAATGTAGTTTAATCAGGGAAACACTTATTATGTCTGTTCAAAATTAAAGGAGGATGAAGATTTCCCCCATATGATAATAAGATGATCTGCACTTCTCTGCAACCCGTGCGGAAGTTAATACAAAATCCCAGGGGGTGTGAGTGAGTGAGTAGGGGGTGTGAGTGAGTAGGGGGTGTGAGTGAGTAGGGGGTGTGAGTGAGTAGGGGGTGTGAGTGAGTAGTGGAGCTCAGTGGCATCAGAGAGCTGAGACATCTAACTTTCCAAACTAAGCGCCTGATTCATTAAGGATCGCAACTGCAACAGCGCTCGCAGCTGGCCGATTGTTGCGTACTGTGCATGCGCACCACTGCGATCAAGCAGACCACGCAGAGCCATCGCTGAGTGATTGACAGACAGTGAGCGTTTGGTTGGTGGTCGGAGAAACGCAGACGTGTCCGTCCGTATGAACGCCATTGCGTGGGCGTGCATAAAGTAGCCATTGCGATTGCATACGTACTCACTGCGTGCAGCGACGTTAGCAATTTCTAAGTAAGGTCAGGGCTGCTGCAATTGTGCACGAGGGACCGATGGTACTCGATGTTACCGATTATTATGAACGTTTGCATGGTATTACGGATGTGAGATAGGCAGTGGGCGTCTCTATGCTGGCATTGCGATAGCATTCATTAGCATATTTGCGCGGTAGATCTGCGTATGATTACGGAGCTGCGATCGCAATAGCGATCCTTAATGAATCAGGCCCCTAAGTTTATACATGCCGGCTGAAATCTCAAACACGTAAGTAGTTTGTCAGGAATCACTTATATCGATGCTTATTTCTCCACGTGAAATGTTTAGAAAATGGAACGGAAACATTGCTTAGTGAATCTCTCCAGATTTCCAATGTTGGAGAAACTACAAGTCTACTGAATTATTTCTTTGAACAAGAGAGACTGCAAAGATTTCCCATCGTCTTATCGGCACATTTTCTGATGAAAGCGCAATTAATACGAGTAAATGATGTTACGTTTTTCTCAGCAACGTCCAAGGAAACAGCCGTACTGCTAGCAGGTGATATTAAGGTCATATTATAATAAATGTTAGAAGCGCGTGGCCTTTATACTAAGGGGTTTTTTTTTCAACATCTTGCTGAAAGGTTAAAAGAAAAGTAATTCAGTTCTAATGCATTCTTAATAGAAACCATAAAAATGCTAATCTTTTGCTCAGAATTAGTGGACTTTTTACGGCTGGTAATATACCATGTAGTATCGGGAAGATAGTGCTACATATTTAAATCTGTTCCAAATTATCTCCCAATAACAGACTTTTTTTCTGTTAAACAACTGTATTAAGTGACTTCATTAATATAAAAGCGACAAATCTTATGGAGATGTAGGAAACGCACAATAGGAAATCACGCACCTTTACAAACCTCCCAGGCATCCTCATCGCACTTCTCACCGCTGGTCCTCAGCTCAAAGAAATTATATTCCTCCAGGTCCAGGGAGCCATTGCCATCTAAATCAATGATGTCATATATGTCTGACAAGGCCGATCTAACGTGCGCATACGGAGGAAGGTGGGAAAGGATACAGAACTCGTTATATAAAAGAAATACATTTAATTCTGCAGTCTCTATGGCACGCTGATAAAATGAATACCCTGGACATTGCTCTTCTTAGAGTGGAGTCTCCATAACAGGTCGTGTTATCCTGAGATGTCTCATTAATGCAGGGTCATTGGACAACGTACTGTTCTTTATATGCTTAAAAAAGGCAGTCACTCTTAGAGTACATCCGTCACCCACATGCAGTGCTGGCGAGCGATTTCGTGCCCAGAATCAATATCATTACCATGCAGGCTGCCAATTGACTAGGAGCCTGTGACATCAATAGCAATGCTTCAATAATAACAGGGGAATTGAGCAAGTGCGCCTGGTTTTGCGCAGAAATACATGGCGCAGAACAAAAACCGGCAAGATTCTGGTTAGCGTCTAGTCCACATGTAAATGAGATGTACTTAGAGGTCAGCTGCAGGAGTTACATGTGGGTTTGCAAACTTGTGCCTGAGCCAAGATAAAAGGCAGACAAATGAAATACATCTGCCAGTTTCAAGTAACACATTATACCTTAGACTGGCATCTTAACTCTAAGGGGCATATTCAATTAGATGCGAAAAGTCTATTGCTGGGCTTATCGCCGACATTGGAGTATCGCGCTCGTTCCCACGTATCCCCATATTCAATTCCAAATCGGTGAAAATGGGACCCGGCGAAAACGGACTGAGCGAAAAGTGCTGTAATTTTTGGGGAAATCAGCCTGACACCCCAAAAGATGCTGTGACATCGGGGTTCATTATGGGTACCCCCGAATAGCCCTGCTGAAGGTATTTAGGATGTTGAAATGGTCTCAATAGGTGCTGATTAGCGTCTTTGAAAAAGTGATGAAGAATAGCATTTAGCAAGTTGTTTTTGGGGAAAAATGAGTAGTCCCAGCAAATATGGGGTACATGAAAATGGGTGCAAGCATATTTCATAGTGGCTAATGTGAACTTTTAAAAATCTTGAAAAATCTACCTGCAATAAATAAAACACCTGGGGCACACTTGGGGACCCCCCTGAGTCTATTTCGCTAATTTAGAAGTTTGTCCCCCAACTTTGGGGATTTTTCGCCCCCAAAATGAAAGTACTTTTTTGGGGTGTCCTGGGTAACTTAAAAAATTTTTTTTTTACACAGTTTACCTTTAGGGGACAGTCTAAAGTGTGCTGGGTGAATTCTGGAAGTATGTACCCCAAAACCCCAATTCTGCACTTTTTTTTTTGCCACCTATTCATAGGTGATACTTTTTCGCAGGGTTCTATCCATTGTCTTTCCGCACCGGCGTAAAGTCGGAAGAATTGAGTCCAGATTGGCGAAAATGACGTCATCCGCAAAAAAGTGACGTTGATAACGGCTTTTCACCGGCAATTGAATACGGCCCTTAATGACGTAAGTGGTGTAAAAGTTGCTTGCATGGCAGGCATAGAACTTGCACCTACTTTCTGTAGGCGTAAAATAATATGCATAGAATAAATATGTGTGCAGTGTACAACATGCCCCCACTGTGTACTTTTGTATGAGACAGTCTCTGTTCTGCTTCTTGAAACACAAAGGTCTGCAAGAATTAGACACGTACTGGCATCCAACATTAAATCCGCACATTTATCAAACCAAATCCAAACTTGTCATGTTGCTGTACAAGGGGGCAAACGTCATTTACTTAGCATTGCAGGGAAAATACTACCTGACTCTGGGCCTGATTCAGAGCCGGACGCTATTTGCGGTCGTTCGTTCTGAAAAAAGGGGTGGCTATTCAAATGAACCGTTCGCTCTTTGTGGTCTGTTCACGCCTCTATGTCTGAACGAGCGAACAAAACTTGCGGTAGTTTTTTTTGAAACTACGCCCCCTGGCCGCTCGCATCCTACGTCATGTCCGCTATTTATTAGATTAATCGAGTACATCGACCAGCGTATGAACTGCTCGCTATTCTTGTGGTTGGTTTTTCCTACCGCAATCTTGCGAGCAGTTCTGACTATAAAATAACCCAGTGACGTGGTCAATGACGCTGCTGTATTAATTATGCACACCCATAAAACGCGTTTTGACCTTTAAGCACGCCTGCGTTCGGATCTCCACTCCCCGTTTTCAAGCACCTTCCCCTGTTACCACCCACATACGCCTCATTCTGTCACTCAAAATAGCAGGCATTCGCTATTTAGCGAACAAACGATTTTCGGCCGCACCGACTGGTTCGCGCATGCGTATTACGATCCGTACGCATGCGCAGTTGGGCAAACATTGCTCGGACCGAACGAGCGGCCGCTTACGAGCGGCTCTGAATCAGGCCCTCTGCACGATGTCCCCAGCACTGGGCAGCTCTGTATTTAGGCTGCATACATGGGCATTTCGATATGAACTAGGACATTTCCAGCCTCCTCCTAACTCAGGGCCTCATTCAGGTCCGGATGGTGCTGCGAGTCTTCTTGCAGTTTTAGTCAATCATGCTGCGGTGTTTTGGGGGGCGTGCCTTGGCCAGTTTTCCCGCAAAGGGGGGAGTGTCACCCCCGTTTTCTGGGAGGGACGAGGCAAGGGTCTGCGTCGGTGGACGCAGATTTCCAGGCCTCGCAGGCTGCTATCCTGAGTAACCTGCTGCTAACACAGACCGTCCGGTGTTGCCGCCATTGCGACCGATGGTCGTGGCGGTGATCCGAAGCAACGTTTACGTATGCAGCACTCGGATCGCTATTGCTGCCTAGAGGCGTCTGCTTCCTACAGGCATCTCCTGCAGTATTTGAATATTTGATGGACGGTGTTGCACAGCCACTCTTGCGCCTGCGCAATACCGTCTCCACGTTTTAAATTAGTCCCCCCACCTTTCAGCGCAACATGGTTTTGACAAGGTGCAAATCAGCAAATTCTAGCTGCCATCTCTCCTTGTGATTTGTGATATTAAACATTTTATATTGCAAATATTTAATTAAAGATGCCCAATATTGGAGTCAGCAGTTACTATTGATGTAACTACAGTCTGTGGCACGGTCTATGGGTTTATTTACAGAAGCGTTGGCTGCAAAATCCGGCGTTTCTGATCGTGTTAATGACCGAAATATTTAAAAGAGCAATGCTTTTACTAGCCGTGTCTTACTAGCCGTGTCTTACTGGCCGTGTCTTGCTGGCCGTGTCTTGCTGGCCGTGTCTTGCTAGCCGTGTCTTGCTGGCCGTTTCTTGCTGGCCGTTTCTTGCTGGCCGTGTCTTGCTGGCCGTGTCTTGCTGGCCGTGTCTTGCTGGCCGTGTCTTGCTGGCCGTGTCTTACTAGCCGTGTCTTGCTGGCCGTGTCTTACTGGCCGTGTCTTGCTGGCCGTGTCTTGCTGGCCGTGTCTTGCTGGCCGTGTCTTGCTAGCCGTTTCCTGCTAGCCGTTTCCTGCTAGCCGCTTCTTACTAGCTGTTTCTTGCTAGCCGTATCTTGCTAGCCGTGTCTTGTTAGTAAAAGCATTCAGTATGAACACGATCGGAAGTGCCGGGAGCTGTGATTAAAGGAATTATAATAAAGCTCATATAGAAAGACTGAGAAAAATGTGATTAATTTACATTTACAGCCTCAACTGTATTTTGGTGTTAGTTCTCCCAAATGGAGGTGGTGGTGTCTGTAAGGGGTTTTCCGTGATTCAATGTTTAGGAAATTTTGGCAGGTGGCTTCTGTGTGTTATGCTGTGAAGAGCACAAATTACTGTTACAGTGTACAGCACTGAGATGTCTGTTCTCCTGGAATAAAGGGCTAAATTGCCTATTGACGCTGGAGACTGTGGCTGTCTCAGAACTGATGCCCGTGATCAATGGAACTCCCTGTCCTGCACTTAGGAGTCCAGAGACTAATCAGATTGTCTGCAAGTGGCTATTCTGATGCCTGAGTTATGCCCGGAATACCCAGTAGGTAAACCACTGACACATACATAGATAGCGATCAGGGGCGTATTTACCCATTGGCCAGGATGGCACTCGATAGGGGCGCCGGCCAGCGGCGGCTGTCTGTTTGTTATAGCAGCCAGCCAATGAGAGTCAGACAGACTCTCATTGGCTGCTGTGTCCCCGGAGGGAGCCGGCTGGAGCTCACCTCACTCATGAGCTCCATCTTCCGGCTCCCCCCCCACAGCGGGTGATGGGAGAGACGTCATGACATCTCTCCCATCCCATAGTGCAGAGCAAGAGCGGGCCCGGAGGAGCGGACAGCGGCGGACGTCGGCAGGAGCGGGGATCAGGTAAGTTACTTTTTTATTTTTTTTCTGTGTGTTTGTGTATTTGTTTCTGGTACAGCACAGGGGGGCTACTAGAGGGCACTGTATAGGGGGGTAGCCGGTACTGAGGGCACGTTATGTGGGGGGATGGACGCTACTGGGGGCACTGTATTGTGGGTGCCGCTACTGAGGGCATGTTATGGGGGGGGGTGGATAGCTGCTATAAGGGGGACTACTACTGAGGCACTGCATAGGGTGGGCTACTACTGGGGGCAATGCATAGAGGGGACTACTACTGGGGGCAATGCATAGAGGGGACTACTACTGGGGGCACAGCATAGGGGGGACTACTACTGGGGGCACTGCATAGGGGGGACTACTACTGGGGGCACTGCATAGGGGGGACTACTACTAGAACTCTATTCTCTATTTCGGATATGTGCCCTGTCTACGGACAAATAGACCTGGAAACTCACCGAAATTCCGGAGTCAGAACTAAATCCTCATTGGCGTCTCTATAAACCAGCTGGGCTTCTTTAGCCACCTGCTTCTTGCTCTTTCTCAGCCTGCAGCCGGTGGTAAATGGTATCAGGGTGTACGAGCCAACAGCGAGCTCCCCTTTCCAGGCATATGTCTGTGGGCAGAGGATATAAAGAAGAACATAGGTAATCATTGACCTGTAATATACTATGGAGTAATGCTATAGATGGGTATTACAGCTGTATAAGGGATGGTGCAAGGTAATCACTGACCTGTAATATACTATGGAGTAATGCAATAGATGGGTATTACAGCTGTATAAGGGATGGTGCAAGGTAATTACTGACCTGTAGTATACTATGGAGTAATGCTATAGATGGGTATTACAGCTGTATAAGGGATGGTGCAAGGTAATCACTGACATGTAGTAAACTATGAAGTAATGCTATAGATGGGTATTACAGCTGTATAAGGGATGGTACACGGTAATCACTGACCTGTAGTATACTATGGAGTAATGCTATAGATGGGTATTACAGCTGTATAAGGGATGATGCAAGGTAATCACTGACCTGTAATATACTATGGAGTAATGCTATAGATCGGTATTACAGCTGTATAAGGGACGGTGCAAGGTAATCACTGACCTGTAATATACTATGGAGTAATGCTATAGACGGGTATTACAGCTGTATAAGGGATGATGCAAGGTAATTACTGACCTGTAATATACTATGGAGTAATGCTATAGATGGGTATTACAGCTGTATAAGGGATGGTGCAAGGTAATCACTGACCTGTAATATACTATGGAGTAATGCTATAGATGGTATTACAGCTGTATAAGGGATGGTACACGGTAATCACTGACCTGTAGTATACTATGGAGTAATGCTATAGACGGGTATTACAGCTGTATAAGGGATGATGCAAGGTAATAACTGACCTGTAATATACTATGGAGTAATGCTATAGATGGGTATTACAGCTGTACAAGGGATGGTGCAAGGTAATTACTGACCTGTAATATACTATGGAGTAATGCTATAGACGGGTATTACAGCTGTATAAGGGATGGTGCAAGGTAATTACTGACCTGGAATATACTATGGAGTAATGCTATAGATGGTATTACAGCTGTACAAGGGATGGTGCAAGGTAATTACTGACCTGTAATATACTATGGAGTAATGCTATAGATGGTATTACAGCTGTATAAGGGACGGTGCAAGGTAATCACTGACCAGTAATATACTATGGAGTAATGCTATAGACGGGTATTACAGCTGTATAAGGGATGGTGCAAGGTAATTACTGACCTGTAATATACTATGAAGTAATGCTATAGATGGGTATTACAGCAAGGTGCAAGGTAATTACTGACCTGTAATATACTATGGAGTAATGCTATAGACGGGTATTACAGCTGTACAAGGGATGGTGCAAGGTAATTACTGACCTGTAATATACTATGGAGTAATGCTATAGACGGGTATTACAGCTGTAAAAGGGATGGTGCAAGGTAATTACTGACCTGTAATATACTATGGAGTAATGCTATAGACGGGTATTACAGCTGTATAAGGGATGGTGCAAGGTAATTACTGACCTGTAGTATACTATGGAGTAATGCTATAGACGGGTATTACAGCTGTACAAGGGATGGTACAAGGAAATTACTGACCTGTAATATACTATGGAGTAATGCTATAGACGGGTATTACAGCTGTATAAGGGACGGTGCAAGGTAATTACTGACCTGTAATATACTATGGAGTAATGCTATAGACAGGTATTACAGCTGTATAAGGGACGGTGCAAGGTAATTACTGACCTGTAGTATACTATGGAGTAATGCTATAGACGGGTATTACAGCTGTACAAGGGATGGTGCAATGTAATTACTGACCTGTAATATACTATGGAGTAATGCTATAGACGGGTATTACAGCTGTATAAGGGATGGTGCAAGGTAATTACTGACCTGTAGTATACTATGGAGTAATGCTATAGATGGGTATTACAGCTGTATAAGGGATGGTGCAAGGTAATTACTGACCTGTAATATACTATGGAGTAATGCTATAGACGGGTATTACAGCTGTAAAAGGGATGGTGCAAGGTAATTACTGACCTGTAGTATACTAGGGAGTAATGCTATAGACGGGTATTACAGCTGTATAAGGGATGGTGCAAGGTAATTACTGACCTGTAGTATACTAGGGAGTAATGCTATAGATGGATATTACAGCAGTTTAAGGGATGGTGCAAGGTAATTACTGACCTGTAGTATACTATGGAGTAATGCTATAGACGGGTATTACAGCTGTATACGGGATGGTGGACGGTAATTACAGACCTGTAGTATACTATGGAGTAATGCTATAGACTGGTATTAAAGCTGTATAAGGGACAGTGAAAGGTAATTACTGACCTGTAGTATACTATGGAGAAATACTATAGATGGGTATTACAGCTGTATAAGGGACGATGCAAGGTAATTACTGACATGTAGTATACTATGGAGTAATGCTATAGATGGGTATTTAAGCTGTATAAGGGAAGGTGCAAGGTAATTACTGACCTGTAGTATACTATGGAGTAATGCTATAGATGGTATTACAGCTGTATAAGGGATGGTGCAAGGTAATTACTGACCTGTAATATACTATGGAGTAATTCTATAGACGGGTATTACAGCTGTATAAGGGACGGTGCAAGATAATTACTGACCTGTAGTATACTATGGAGTAATGCTATAGACGGGTATTACAGCTGTATAAGGGATGGTGCAAGGTAATTACTGACTTGTAATATACTATGGAGTAATGCTATAGATGGGTATTACAGCTGTAGAAGGGACGGTGCAAGGTAATTACTGACTTGTAATATACTATGGAGTAATGCTATAGATGGGTATTACAGCTGTATAAGGGACGGTGCAAGGTAATTACTGACCTCTAGTATACTATGTAGTAATGCTATAGATGGGTATTACAGCTGTATAAGGGACGGTGCAAGGTAATCACTGACCTGTAATATACTATGGAGTAATGCTATAGATGGATATTACAGCTGTATAAGGGATGGTGCAAGGTAATTACTGACCTGTAATATACTATGGAGTAATGCTATAGATGGGTATTACAGCTGTATAAGGGACAGTGCAAGGTAATTACTGACCTGTAGTATACTATGGAGTAATGCTATAGATGGGTATTACAGCTGTATAAGGGATGGTGCAAGGTAATCACTGACCTGTAGTATACTATGGAGTAATGCTATAGATTGTATTACAGCTGTATAAGGGATGGTGCAAGGTAATTACTGACCTGTAATATACTATGGAGTAATGCTATAGACGGGTATTATAGCTGTATAAAGGATAGTGCAAGGTAATCACTGACCTGTAGAATACTATGGAGTAATGCTATAGATGGGTATTACAGCTGTATAAGGGATGGTGCAAGGTAATTACTGACCTGTAACATACTATGGAGTAATGCTATAGATGGGTATTACAGCTGTATAAGGGATGGTGCAAGGCAATTACTGACCTGTAATATACTATGGAGTAATGCTATAGATGGGTATTACAGCTGTATAAGGGATGGTGCAAGGTAATCACTGACTTGTAGTATACTATGGAGTAATGCTATAGATGGGTATTACAGCTGTTTAAGGGATGGTGCAAGGTAATTACTCACCTGTAATATACTATGGAGTAATGCTATAGATGGGTATTACAGCTATATAAGGGATGGTGCAAGGTAATCACTGACCTGTAGTATACTATGGAGTAATGCTATAGATTGTATTACAGCTGTATAAGGGATGGTGCAAGGTAATTACTGACCTGTAATATACTATGGAGTAATGCTATAGACGGGTATTATAGCTGTATAAAGGATAGTGCAAGGTAATCACTGACCTGTAGTATACTATGGAGTAATGCTATAGATGGGTATTACAGCTGTATAAGGGATGGTGCAAGGTAATTACTGACCTGTAACATACTATGGAGTAATGCTATAGATGGGTATTACAGCTGTAAAAGGGATGGTGCAAGGCAATTACTGACCTGTAACATACTATGGAGTAATGCTATAGATGGGTATTACAGCTGTATAAGGGATGGTGCAAGGTAATTACTGACTTGTAGTATACTATGGAGTAATGCTATAGATGGGTATTACAGCTGTATAAGGGACGGTGCAAGGTAATTACTCACCTGTAATATACTATGTAGTAATGCTATAGATGGGTATTACAGCTGTATAAGGGATGGTGCAAGGTAATTACTGACCTGTAGTATACTATGGAGTAATGCTATAGATGGGTATTACAGCTGTATAAGGGATGGTGCAAGGTAATTACTGACCTGTAGTATACTATGGAGTAATGCTATAGATGGGTATTACAGCTGTATAAGGGACGGTGCAAGGTAATCACTGACCTGTAATATACTATGGAGTAATGCAATAGATGGATATTACAGCTGTATAAGGGACGGTGCAAGGTAATTACTGACTTGTAGTATACTATGGAGTAATGCTATACATGGGTATTACAGCTGTATAAGGGATGGTGCAAAGTAATCACTGACCTGTAGTATACTATGGAGTAATGCTATAGACTGGTATTAAAGCTGTAGAAGGGACAGTGAAAGGTAATTACTGACCTGTAGTATACTATGGAGAAATACTATAGATGGGTATTACAGCTGTATAAGGGACGATGCAAGGTAATTACTGACCTGTAGTATACTATGGAGTAATGCTATAGATGGGTATTATAGCTGTATAAGGGATGGTGTAAGGTAATTACTGACCTGTAGTATACTATGGAGTAATGCTATAGATGGTATTACAGCTGTATAAGGGATGGTGCAAGGTAATTACTGACCTGTAATATACTATGGAGTAATTCTATAGACGGGCATTACAGCTGTATAAGGGACGGTGCAAGATAATTACTGACCTGTAGTATACTATGGAGTAATGCTATAGACGGGTATTACAGCTGTATAAGGGATGGTGCAAGGTAATTACTGACCTGTAATATACTATGGAGTAATGCTATAGACTGGTATTAAAGCTGTATAAGGGACAGTGAAAGGTAATTAGTGACCTGTAGTATACTATGGAGAAATACTATAGATGGGTATTACAGCTGTATAAGGGATGGTGCAAGGTATACTGACCTGTAGTATACTATGGAGTAATGCTATAGACGGGTATTACAGCTGTATAAGGGATGGTGCACGGTAATTACTGACCTGTAATATACTATGGAGTAATGCTATAGATGGGTATTACAGCTGTATAAGGGATGATGCAAGGTAATTACTGACCTGTAATATACTATGCAGTAATGCTATAGATAGGTATTACAGCTGTATAAGGGACGGGGCATGGTAATTACTGACCTGTAGTATACTATGTAGTAATGCTATAGATGGGTATTACAGCTGTATAAGGGATGGTGCAAGGTAATCACTGACCTGTAGTATACTATGAAGTAATGCTATAGATAGGTATCACAGCTGTATAAGGGATGGTGCAAGGTAATCACTGACCTGTAGTATACTATGGAGTAATGCTATAGATGGGTATTACAGCTGTATAAGGGATGGTACAAAGTAATCACTGACCTGTAGTATACTATGGAGTAATACTATAGATGGGTATTACAGCTGTATAAGGGATGGTGCAAGGTAATTACTGTCCTGTAGTATGCTATGGAGTAATGCTATAGACGGGTATTACAGCTGTATAAGGGATGGTGCAAGGTAATTACTGACCTGTAGAATACTATGGAGTAATGCTATAGATGGGTATTACAGCTGTATAAGGGATGGTGCAAGGTAATTACTGACCTGTAGTATACTATGGAGTAATGCTATAGATGGGTATTACAGCTGTATAAGGGACAGTGCAAGGTAATTACTGACCTGTAGTATACTATGGAGTAATGCTATAGATGGGTATTACAGCTGTATAAGGGATGGTGCAAGGTAATCACTGACCTGTAGTATACTATGGAGTAATGCTATAGATTGTATTACAGCTGTATAAGGGATGGTGCAAGGTAATTACTGACCTGTAATATACTATGGAGTAATGCTATAGACGGGTATTATAGCTGTATAAAGGATAGTGCAAGGTAATCACTGACCTGTAGTATACTATGGAGTAATGCTATAGATGGGTATTACAGCTGTATAAGGGATGGTGCAAGGTAATTACTGACCTGTAACATACTATGGAGTAATGCTATAGATGGGTATTACAGCTGTATAAGGGATGGTGCAAGGCAATTACTGACCTGTAACATACTATGGAGTAATGCTATAGATGGGTATTACAGCTGTATAAGGGATGGTGCAAGGTAATTACTGACTTGTAGTATACTATGGAGTAATGCTATAGATGGGTATTACAGCGGTATAAGGGATGGTGCAAGGTAATTACTCACCTGTAATATACTATGGAGTAATGCGATAGATGGGTATTACAGCTGTATAAGGGATGGTGCAAGGTAATTACTGACCTGTAGTATACTATGGAGTAATGCTATAGATGGGTATTACAGCTGTATAAGGGATGGTGCAAGGTAATTACTGACCTGTAGTATACTATGGAGTAATGCTGTAGATGGGTATTACAGCTGTATAAGGGACGGTGCAAGGTAATCACTGACCTGTAATATACTATGGAGTAATGCTATAGATGGATATTACAGCTGTATAAGGGATGGTGCAAGGTAATTACTGACCTGTAATATACTATGGAGTAATGCTATAGACTGGTATTAAAGATGTATAAGGGACAGTGAAAGGTAATTAGTGACCTGTAGTATACTATGGAGAAATACTATAGATGGGTATTACAGCTGTATAAGGGATGGTGCAAGGTATACTGACCTGTAGTATACTATGGAGTAATGCTATAGACGGGTATTACAGCTGTATAAGGGATGGTGCACGGTAATTACTGACCTGTAATATACTATGGAGTAATGCTATAGATGGGTATTACAGCTGTATAAGGGATGATGCAAGGTAATTACTGACCTGTAATATACTATGCAGTAATGCTATAGATGGGTTTTACAGCTGTATAAGGGACGGGGCATGGTAATTACTGACTTGTAGTATACTATGTAGTAATGCTATAGATGGGTATTACAGCTGTATAAGGGATGGTGCAAGGTAATCACTGACCTGTAGTATACTATGAAGTAATGCTATAGATAGGTATCACAGCTGTATAAGGGATGGTGCAAGGTAATCACTGACTTGTAGTATACTATGGAGTAATGCTATAGATGGGTATTACAGCTGTATAAGGGATGGTACAAAGTAATCACTGACCTGTAGTATACTATGGAGTAATACTATAGATGGGTATTACAGCTGTATAAGGGATGGTGCAAGGTAATTACTGACCTGTAGTATACTATGGAGTAATGCTATAGACGGGCATTACAGCTGTATAAGGGATGGTGCAAGGTAATTACTGACCTGTAGAATACTATGGAGTAATGCTATAGATGGGTATTACAGCTGTATAAGGGATGGTGCAAGGTAATTACTGACCTGTAGTATACTATGGAGTAATGCTATAGATGGGTATTACAGCTGTATAAGGGACAGTGCAAGGTAATTACTGACCTGTAGTATACTATGGAGTAATGCTATAGATGGGTATTACAGCTGTATAAGGGATGGTGCAAGGTAATCACTGACCTGTAGTATACTATGGAGTAATGCTATAGATTGTATTACAGCTGTATAAGGGATGGTGCAAGGTAATTACTGACCTGTAATATACTATGGAGTAATGCTATAGACGGATATTATAGCTGTATAAAGGATAGTGCAAGGTAATCACTGACCTGTAGTATACTATGGAGTAATGCTATAGATTGTATTACAGCTGTATAAGGGATGGTGCAAGGTAATTACTGACCTGTAATATACTATGGAGTAATGCTATAGACGGGTATTATAGCTGTATAAAGGATAGTGCAAGGTAATCACTGACCTGTAGAATACTATGGAGTAATGCTATAGATGGGTATTACAGCTGTATAAGGGATGGTGCAAGGTAATTACTGACCTGTAACATACTATGGAGTAATGCTACAGATGGGTATTACAGCTGTATAAGGGATGGTGCAAGGCAATTACTGACCTGTAATATACTATGGAGTAATGCTATAGATGGGTATTACAGCTGTATAAGGGATGGTGCAAGGTAATCACTGACTTGTAGTATACTATGGAGTAATGCTATAGATGGGTATTACAGCTGTATAAGGGATGGTGCAAGGTAATTACTCACCTGTAATATACTATGGAGTAATGCTATAGATGGGTATTACAGCTGTATAAGGGATGGTGCAAGGTAATCACTGACCTGTAGTATACTATGGAGTAATGCTATAGATTGTATTACAGCTGTATAAGGGATGGTGCAAGGTAATTACTGACCTGTAATATACTATGGAGTAATGCTATAGACGGGTATTATAGCTGTATAAAGGATAGTGCAAGGTAATCACTGACCTGTAGTATACTATGGAGTAATGCTATAGATGGGTATTACAGCTGTATAAGGGATGGTGCAAGGTAATTACTGACCTGTAACATACTATGGAGTAATGCTATAGATGGGTATTACAGCTGTAAAAGGGATGGTGCAAGGCAATTACTGACCTGTAACATACTATGGAGTAATGCTATAGATGGGTATTACAGCTGTATAAGGGATGGTGCAAGGTAATTACTGACTTGTAGTATACTATGGAGTAATGCTATAGATGGGTATTACAGCTGTATAAGGGATGGTGCAAGGTAATTACTCACCTGTAATATACTATGTAGTAATGCTATAGATGGGTATTACAGCTGTATAAGGGATGGTGCAAGGTAATTACTGACCTGTAGTATACTATGGAGTAATGCTATAGATGGGTATTACAGCTGTATAAGGGATGGTGCAAGGTAATTACTGACCTGTAGTATACTATGGAGTAATGCTATAGATGGGTATTACAGCTGTATAAGGGACGGTGCAAGGTAATCACTGACCTGTAATATACTATGGAGTAATGCTATAGATGGATATTACAGCTGTATAAGGGACGGTGCATGGTAATTACTGACTTGTAGTATACTATGGAGTAATGCTATACATGGGTATTACAGCTGTATAAGGGATGGTGCAAAGTAATCACTGACCTGTAGTATACTATGGAGTAATGCTATAGACTGGTATTAAAGCTGTAGAAGGGACAGTGAAAGGTAATTACTGACCTGTAGTATACTATGGAGAAATACTATAGATGGGTATTACAGCTGTATAAGGGACGATGCAAGGTAATTACTGACCTGTAGTATACTATGGAGTAATGCTATAGATGGGTATTATAGCTGTATAAGGGATGGTGTAAGGTAATTACTGACCTGTAGTATACTATGGAGTAATGCTATAGATGGTATTACAGCTGTATAAGGGATGGTGCAAGGTAATTACTGACCTGTAATATACTATGGAGTAATTCTATAGACGGGTATTACAGCTGTATAAGGGACGGTGCAAGATAATTACTGACCTGTAGTATACTATGGAGTAATGCTATAGACGGGTATTACAGCTGTATAAGGGATGGTGCAAGGTAATTACTGACCTGTAATATACTATGGAGTAATGCTATAGACTGGTATTAAAGCTGTATAAGGGACAGTGAAAGGTAATTAGTGACCTGTAGTATACTATGGAGAAATACTATAGATTGGTATTACAGCTGTATAAGGGATGGTGCAAGGTATACTGACCTGTAGTATACTATGGAGTAATGCTATAGACGGGTATTACAGCTGTATAAGGGATGGTGCACGGTAATTACTGACCTGTAATATACTATGGAGTAATGCTATAGATGGGTATTACAGCTGTATAAGGGATGATGCAAGGTAATTACTGACCTGTAATATACTATGCAGTAATGCTATAGATAGGTATTACAGCTGTATAAGGGACGGGGCATGGTAATTACTGACCTGTAGTATACTATGTAGTAATGCTATAGATGGGTATTACAGCTGTATAAGGGATGGTGCAAGGTAATCACTGACCTGTAGTATACTATGGAGTAATGCTATAGATGGGTATTACAGCTGTATAAGGGATGGTACAAAGTAATCACTGACCTGTAGTATACTATGGAGTAATACTATAGATGGGTATTACAGCTGTATAAGGGATGGTGCAAGGTAATTACTGACCTGTAGTATGCTATGGAGTAATGCTATAGACGGGTATTACAGCTGTATAAGGGATGGTGCAAGGTAATTACTGACCTGTAGAATACTATGGAGTAATGCTATAGATGGGTATTACAGCTGTATAAGGGATGGTGCAAGGTAATTACTGACCTGTAGTATACTATGGAGTAATGCTATAGATGGGTATTACAGCTGTATAAGGGACAGTGCAAGGTAATTACTGACCTGTAGTATACTATGGAGTAATGCTATAGATGGGTATTACAGCTGTATAAGGGATGGTGCAAGGTAATCACTGACCTGTAGTATACTATGGAGTAATGCTATAGATTGTATTACAGCTGTATAAGGGATGGTGCAAGGTAATTACTGACCTGTAATATACTATGGAGTAATGCTATAGACGGGTATTATAGCTGTATAAAGGATAGTGCAAGGTAATCACTGACCTGTAGTATACTATGGAGTAATGCTATAGATGGGTATTACAGCTGTATAAGGGATGGTGCAAGGTAATTACTGACCTGTAACATACTATGGAGTAATGCTATAGATGGGTATTACAGCTGTATAAGGGATGGTGCAAGGCAATTACTGACCTGTAACATACTATGGAGTAATGCTATAGATGGGTATTACAGCTGTATAAGGGATGGTGCAAGGTAATTATTGACTTGTAGTATACTATGGAGTAATGCTATAGATGGGTATTACAGCGGTATAAAAGGGATGGTGCAAGGTAATTACTCACCTGTAATATACTATGGAGTAATGCTATAGATGGGTATTACAGCTGTATAAGGGATGGTGCAAGGTAATTACTGACCTGTAGTATACTATGGAGTAATGCTATAGATGGGTATTACAGCTGTATAAGGGATGGTGCAAGGTAATTACTGACCTGTAGTATACTATGGAGTAATGCTATAGATGGGTATTACAGCTGTATAAGGGACGGTGCAAGGTAATCACTGACCTGTAATATACTATGGAGTAATGCTATAGATGGATATTACAGCTGTATAAGGGATGGTGCAAGGTAATTACTGACCTGTAATATACTATGGAGTAATGCTATAGACTGGTATTAAAGATGTATAAGGGACAGTGAAAGGTAATTAGTGACCTGTAGTATACTATGGAGAAATACTATAGATGGGTATTACAGCTGTATAAGGGATGGTGCAAGGTATACTGACCTGTAGTATACTATGGAGTAATGCTATAGACGGGTATTACAGCTGTATAAGGGATGGTGCACGGTAATTACTGACCTGTAATATACTATGGAGTAATGCTATAGATGGGTATTACAGCTGTATAAGGGATGATGCAAGGTAATTACTGACCTGTAATATACTATGCAGTAATGCTATAGATGGGTTTTACAGCTGTATAAGGGACGGGGCATGGTAATTACTGACTTGTAGTATACTATGTAGTAATGCTATAGATGGGTATTACAGCTGTATAAGGGATGGTGCAAGGTAATCACTGACCTGTAGTATACTATGAAGTAATGCTATAGATAGGTATCACAGCTGTATAAGGGATGGTGCAAGGTAATCACTGACTTGTAGTATACTATGGAGTAATGCTATAGATGGGTATTACAGCTGTATAAGGGATGGTACAAAGTAATCACTGACCTGTAGTATACTATGGAGTAATACTATAGATGGGTATTACAGCTGTATAAGGGATGGTGCAAGGTAATTACTGACCTGTAGTATACTATGGAGTAATGCTATAGACGGGCATTACAGCTGTATAAGGGATGGTGCAAGGTAATTACTGACCTGTAGAATACTATGGAGTAATGCTATAGATGGGTATTACAGCTGTATAAGGGATGGTGCAAGGTAATTACTGACCTGTAGTATACTATGGAGTAATGCTATAGATGGGTATTACAGCTGTATAAGGGACAGTGCAAGGTAATTACTGACCTGTAGTATACTATGGAGTAATGCTATAGATGGGTATTACAGCTGTATAAGGGATGGTGCAAGGTAATCACTGACCTGTAGTATACTATGGAGTAATGCTATAGATTGTATTACAGCTGTATAAGGGATGGTGCAAGGTAATTACTGACCTGTAATATACTATGGAGTAATGCTATAGACGGATATTATAGCTGTATAAAGGATAGTGCAAGGTAATCACTGACCTGTAGTTTACTATGGAGTAATGCTATAGATGGGTATTACAGCTGTATAAGGGATGGTGCAAGGCAATTACTGACCTGTAATATACTATGGAGTAATGCTATAATATGAGATATGGTAAGAACTTACCCTTGTTATCTCTATTTCTACGAAGTCCATAGGGTTCCACAGGATACCTTGGGGTATAGGTGATGACGTCAGTCTTCAGGCACCACAGAGTTAAAGTTTTCAGCCTCCCAGGATGCATCTGGGTCCCTCTCCTATACCCCGGCCCCGGGCCAAGGCATCTCAGTTACGTCACAAGCCATAGGCCGGAGGAGGAGAAGAAAGAGAGAGAAGAAAAAAATCTGGACACTCACAAGAATCACATTCTCACCATAGGGAGACGGAAAAAACGGTGACCAGAATAAAGCCCATCTGCAGTACAGGTGCGACAGGGCGGGAGTCCTGTGGAACCCTATGGACTTCGTAGAAATAGAGATAACAAGGGTAAGTTCTTACCATATCTCATATTTTCTACTTCAGGGTCCATAGGGTATCCACAGGATACCTTGGGGATGTCCCAAAGCAGTATCCTTTAAGGGTGGGGACGCTCCTGTGCTGAGAGGAGAATCCGACGCCCGAAGGAAGCATCCTGAGAGGCAAAGATGTCAAAAGCGTAATACCTCACAAAGGTATTGACAGAAGACTACATAGCAGCCTTGCAGATCTGAACTGCAGAGGCACCACGTCTAGCTGCAAACGAAGGACCCACAGACCTAGTGGAATGAGCCCTCACCAAGGAGGGAACTGGAAGACCTTCATGAAGATAAGCTTCTGAAATTGCCATACGAATCCAGCCTGCCAAAGTCTACTTTGAAGCAGGCCAACCCTTTTCACGGAAGCCATAGAGGACAAACAAGGCGTCCGACTTCCTAAAAGAAGAAGTGCGATCAACATAAATTCTCATATTTTCTACTTCAGGGTCCATAGGGTATCCACAGGATACCTTGGGGATGTCCCAAAGCAGTATCCTTTAAGGGTGGGGACGCTCCTGTGCTGAGAGGAGAATCCGACGCCCGAAGGAAGCATCCTGAGAGGCAAAGATGTCAAAAGCGTAATACCTCACAAAGGTATTGACAGAAGACTACATAGCAGCCTTGCAGATCTGAACTGCAGAGGCACCACGTCTAGCTGCAAACGAAGGACCCACAGACCTAGTGGAATGAGCCCTCACCAAGGAGGGAACTGGAAGACCTTCATGAAGATAAGCTTCTGAAATTGCCATACGAATCCAGCCTGCCAAAGTCTACTTTGAAGCAGGCCAACCCTTTTCACGGAAGCCATAGAGGACAAACAAGGCGTCCGACTTCCTAAAAGAAGAAGTGCGATCAACATAAATTCTCAAGTCCAGGTGAATTGAAAGCCGGCACAACAATTTCTTCATTGATGTGAAAACTGGATACCACTTCGGGAAGGAATCCCGGACGAGTGCGAAGCACCGCCCTATTCCTATGAAAATTCAGAAAAGGGGGTCTACAAGAGAGAACCCCTAAATCCGACATCCGTCTGGCCGAGGCAATGGCCAGAAGGAATATGGTTTCAACTGTAAGCCATTTAAAGTCCACTGAGTCCAGTGGTTCAAACGGCGGTCCCTAGAGAACTCTCAGGACCACAGCCCAATTCCAAGGCGCCACCGGTGGAACAAAAGGTGGCTGAATGCGAAGAACACCTCGCATAAAGGTGTGCACATCAGAGAGCGCAGCAATCCTACGATGAAACCAGACTGACAGGGCAGACACCTGCACTTTCAGAGAAGCCAGGCGAAGCCCATGATCCAGTCCAGCCTGTAGGAAAGCCAACACCCTAGACAGGCGGAACTCCCTAAGGGAATAACCTCTAGGTCTACATCACCGGAAGAAAGTATGCCACACACGATGGTAGATTCTTGCCGAGGAAGGTTTACAAGCTCTTAGTATGGTTTGCACCACGGAGCTAGAAAAACCCTCTGGACCTTAGCATGACCGTTTCAACAGCCACACCGAGTCAGGTCCGGGTGAAGACAAGGACCCTATGACAGCAGATTCGGTCGTAATGGTAACCTCAGAGGAACGTCTACTGACAGACTCTGGAGGTCGGAGAACCAGTGCCGTCTGGGCCACTCGGAAGCTATCAACAGTAGCGTACCTCCTTCTTGATTTGAATTTCCGTAATACCCGCGGAAGAAGGGAAAACGGAGGGAAAAGGTAGGCAAACTGGAACATCTACTAGACGGACAGGGCATACACCAGAGACGCCTTTTTGTCTCATGTTCGAGACCCGTACACCGGCAACTTGTTGTTGTGCCGGGACGCCATGAGGTCTATCTCTGGAAGACCCCACTTGTCCACCAGACTCTGAAAGACGTCCTGGTATAAAGACCACTCTCCCGGTTCCTCCTTGCTGGTTTAAATAGGCCACCGTGGTGGCGTTGTCCGACGGGACCTGCACAGGGTGACCCTGGAGAACCGGCTGTGTCCGCTGGAGAGCTCTTGACACCGCATGGAGCTCCAGAATGTTTATTGGAAACTCCGCTACCGCCCGAGTCCACCTGCCCTGAAACAAGTGTGGACCCGTGACAGCTCCCCAGCACCGGAGACTGGCGTCCGTTGTTAACAGGACCCAGTTCGCCACCCAGAACGGGCGTCTGCAAACACCAGGTTAGAGACAGGCGAACATCCGGAGTGAGCCCCAACGTCTGGGACTTGAGACACTGAGGCAATCCATTCCATCTGGACCGGATCAATAGCAGCAGAGGTTTGGAGTGAAATTGGGCGTACTCCACCATGTCGAATACCGACACCATTGAGCCCAATAATCTCTTTGCCAAGTGTGTCGACACTCGACGACACTGCAGACAACTGCGCACCCTCAACTACAAAGCAAGGATCTTTTCCTCCGTCACAAAGATCCACTGCTGCCTGGAGTCCAATAAGGCCCCGAGGTGCAGGATCCTCTGAGACGGGGTGAGAGTGGACCTCTGCCAGTTTGTCAACCAGCCGTGACGTTGCAGTACCGCAATCGTCAGATCCAGATGGTGTAAAAGAAACTCTGGAGACCCCGCTATCAACAGGAGGTCGTCCAGATAAGGCAACAGTCGGACTCCCTGCGTCCGCAGGAGAGCCGCCATGACCGCCATGACCTTGGTGAATACCCGTGGAGCAGTCACCAGGCCAAAAGGCAGTGCCCGGAACTGGAAATGTTCGTTGCAGATTGCCAATCTGAGGAACTGCTGATGGCGCAAAAAAATAGGGACATGCAGGTAAGCGTCCTGGATGTCCAATGACACCATGTAGTCCCCAGAATAATGGACCGCAGGGTCTCCATCCGAAACAGAGGCACCCTCAAGGACTTGCTGAGGGCCTTTAGGTTTAGTATTGAACGGTAAGACCCATTGGGTTTCTGCACCAAAAATAGAATGGAATAGAAACCCAGGCCCCTCTGGGAAATTGGAACATGCACTGCGACCAGCACCGGGCGAACTGAAGCAGGCGCCCCCCACTTTGGGGTCCCCCAAAAGGAGGCCTGGACCGTCAGGCCGCAGGTTTGTTATCTGACCTAGGAGCCGGACATCTGGTACTCCAGACCTGATTCTTGGGCTTGGACAATTTCTTGGCCCCAGCCTGCCATGGACAGGACTGTACTTTAGGCCTACCTTGGGCCCTGTGAGGCCAAAAGGACGACCCACCAGCACTAGAAAGAATCGTAGCAGACAGAAGACATGCAGATTTTGCTGCTGCCAACGTAACTACAATTTTGTCCAGATCTGGACCAAATAGTACCTGTCCAGACCTTCTAATCCCTTTTTGGAATCCGCGTCCGCTTTCCAAGAACGCAACCATAAGGTGCGACGAGCAGCCACGGCTGCAGAGGAGATCCTAGAGGTGAGTATACAAATATCTAAGGCCGCTTCATTAATGTAAGTGGCCGAGTCTCGGAGATTGCCCACCAACTCGGTCTGTTCAGCCGAACAGTCAGAGTCCAAAGACGCCTCCAAATTATCCGCCCAGCGCTCCATAGCTCTGGCTACCCAAGACACGGCCAGAGCCGGTCTGGATGCTTCCCTGCAAGGGAATAAACGGCTTTGAGGCAGATCTCCACCTTGCGGTCAGTGACATCCTTCAAGGATGACATCGAAGGCATAGGCAATGTGGCACTTTTGACTAGGCGTGTGACATGTGAATCCACTTGCGTAGGGGATTCCCGCTTAGAAAAATAATTGACCGCAAACGGATAAGCCACGGCTAAGCGTCTCTGGGGCTGAACCGTTTACCTGGATTTTTCCACGCCTCCTCTAAATGATCCACTAATTGATCAGAAAGAGGGAACACCGTAGCCTCACCCTTAATATCCTTAAAAAGGCATATATGAATGTGGCCACCAAAGGATCAATATCCTCAATAACTAAAGCCGAGCGGACCGCTCGAATAAGACCAGGGATATACACCTTGGACTTAGCGTCCGGCTCTTTGGTACGGAGAGGTTCTTGGTCAGATAGATCCAGAATCTCCCCATGATCTGACGTCTCATCGTCATCCCCATAAGGAGCAGATAAAGACGCCACCGGCCGTTATGAGGCCGCAACACAGACTCCCCCTGTAAAACATCGGACAAATGCTGAACCGATGTAGTTAAGAGTATTAACCCACGCAGGCTCCAGAGAAACCTGGGAAGGGACAGGGAGACTGTGGGGTACCATCAATTGTCTCGGGAACTCCCGCATGGGTGACGACACCACTGACTGCTGGGACAAACCCGTCTGGGTAAACGCAGGTGGCGGAGCTAGCTGGCCCACAAGGGTTGTAAGCGCCTTAGCGAAACAAGCCCAGGGAGGTTCCTGTACCGGGACCGTGACCATAATCGGCCGTGACAGTGCCAGGCACTGGGGGCATAACCCCTCCGCGTTACCCTCTCCCTCCGCTATTGGTACCTTACATTTAGTACACATGAGCTGGAGAGGAAAATCAGTCTCAGACATGATGGTAAGTATGTGACACTCACACCTATACGTATTGGTATAGTGTGAATAACACCCTGCACACCGCGCACCGCAAGGGCTTTGAGCAGAGCAAGATCAGGGACAGTAATAAAGCTGACAGTAGAAAGTGAAAGTACAGACAGCAGGCTAGCAGTTCAGTCACATACAATGCAGAAGAAACAAATCCCTGCACTATTAGCGCTGATTCTCAACTACTCAGACCCTCAGGCTGGTAGGACTCAGCGCTGCATACACTGACCTGTGACAAACAGAGGAGAGGTATGCTGGGGGACCCAGACCGCAATGCCACCGCTCACAGGCTTCCAGCAGTGTTCACCATGCTTTAAAGATGGCCACCGAGGAGCAGAAGATGAAGGAGGCCGGCCTGGGGAGGACAGCTGACACACTGTGGCCAATCAGGCAGAGCAGAGAGGCTGTGTGCAGCAGGGGAGGCGCCGGCTGTGAGACAGGGAAAGTGCGCTCCCCTGGCATGCATTTAACCCCTGGGACGCCGCAGCGCATGCCGCTCAGCAGCGGCCCGCTGTCCCAGGGGGTAGTGGAAGCGCAGGTTGGTCGCCTGGCTCCACGCTGCAGCCAGTCCCCAGGGAGCCCCCTGCCTGGGGACTCAGGACCATGTGACCAGCAGGGACCCACCGCGGGACCCCGCTGCTTACCTGCATCCCCTTGGATCCGGCCATGGTCCAAAACATCTGGGGACACCGCTAGCCGTGACCCCAGATGTCTACCAGCATCCCCGGATCAGTACCGGCGTTCTGGTACCGGCGGGGTGTAGGGGAGACGGCATGGACGTCAGTACTGACTGTCCATGCTGTACTCCCAGATGTGCAGCCAGCGCTGCCTTTAAAAGAAACTTCAGGGGCTCTTCATAGCCCCCCTCTGCACAGTGCCTCCGACTCCGGCCAGGCACCGACGAAACTGAGATGCCTTGGCCCGGGGGCGGGGTATAGGAGAGGGACCCAGATGCATCCTGGGAGGCTGAAAACTTTAACTCTGTGGTGCCTGAAGACTGACGTCATCACCTATACCCCAAGGTATCCTGTAGATACCCTATGGACCCTGAAGTAGAAAGATGGGTATTACAGCTGTATAAGGGATGGTGCAAGGTAATTACTGACTTGTAGTATACTATGGAGTAATGCTATAGACGGGTATTACAGCTGTATAAGGGATGGTGCACGGTAATTACTGACCTGTAATATACTATGGAGTAATGCTATAGACGGGTATTACAGCTGTATAAGGGATGGTGCACGGTAATTACTGACCTGTAGTATACTATGGAGTAATGCTATAGATGGGTATTACAGCTGTATAAGGGACGGGGCATGGTAATTACTGACTTGTAGTATACTATGTAGTAATGCTATAGATGGGTATTACAGCTGTATAAGGGATGGTGCAAGGTAATCACTGACCTGTAGTATACTATGAAGTAATGCTATAGATAGGTATCACAGCTGTATAAGGGATGGTGCAAGGTAATCACTGACCTGTAGTATACTATGGAGTAATGCTATAGATGGGTATTACAGCTGTATAAGGGATGGTACAAAGTAATCACTGACCTGTAGTATACTATGGAGTAATACTATAGATGGGTATTACAGCTGTATAAGGGATGGTGCAAGGTAATTACTGACCTGTAGAATACTATGGAGTAATGCTATAGATGGGTATTACAGCTGTATAAGGGATGCTGCAAGGTAATTACTGACCTGTAGTATACTATGGAGTAATGCTATAGACGGGTATTACAGCTGTATAAGGGACAGTGCAAGGTAATTACTGACCTGTAGTATACTATGGAGTAATGCTATAGATGGGTATTACAGCTGTATAAGGGATGGTGCAAGGTAATCACTGACCTGTAGTATACTATGGAGTAATGCTATAGATTGTATTACAGCTGTATAAGGGATGGTGCAAGGTAATTACTGACCTGTAATATACTATGGAGTAATGCTATAGACGGGTATTATAGCTGTATAAAGGATAGTGCAAGGTAATCACTGACCTGTAGTATACTATGGAGTAATGCTATAGATGGGTATTACAGCTGTATAAGGGATGGTGCAAGGTAATTACTGACCTGTAACATACTATGGAGTAATGCTATAGATGGGTATTACAGCTGTATAAGGGATGGTGCAAGGCAATTACTGACCTGTAACATACTATGGAGTAATGCTATAGATGGGTATTACAGCTGTATAAGGGATGGTGCAAGGTAATTACTGACTTGTAGTATACTATGGAGTAATGCTATAGATGGGTATTACAGCTGTATAAGGGATGGTGCAAGGTAATTACTGACCTGTAGTATACTATGGAGTAATGCTATAGATGGGTATTACAGCTGTATAAGGGATGGTGCAAGGTAATTACTGACCTGTAGTATACTATGGAGTAATGCTATAGATGGGTATTACAGCTGTATAAGGGACGGTGCAAGGTAATCACTGACATGTAATATACTATGGAGTAATGCTATAGATGGATATTACAGCTGTATAAGGGATGGTGCAAGGTAATTACTGACCTGTAATATACTATGGAGTAATGCTATAGACTGGTATTAAAGATGTATAAGGGACAGTGAAAGGTAATTAGTGACCTGTAGTATACTATGGAGAAATACTATAGATGGGTATTACAGCTGTATAAGGGATGGTGCGAGGTATACTGACCTGTAGTATACTATGGAGTAATGCTATAGACGGGTATTACAGCTGTATAAGGGATGGTGCACGGTAATTACTGACCTGTAATATTCTATGGAGTAATGCTATAGATGGGTATTACAGCTGTATAAGGGATGATGCAAGGTAATTACTGACCTGTAATATACTATGCAGTAATGCTATAGATGGGTATTACAGCTGTATAAGGGACGGGGCATGGTAATTACTGACTTGTAGTATACTATGTAGTAATGCTATAGATGGGTATTACAGCTGTATAAGGGATGGTGCAAGGTAATCACTGACCTGTAGTATACTATGAAGTAATGCTATAGATAGGTATCACAGCTGTATAAGGGATGGTGCAAGGTAATCACTGACCTGTAGTATACTATGGAGTAATGCTATAGATGGGTATTACAGCTGTATAAGGGATGGTACAAAGTAATCACTGACCTGTAGTATACTATGGAGTAATACTATAGATGGGTATTACAGCTGTATAAGGGATGGTGCAAGGTAATTACTGACCTGTAGTATACTATGGAGTAATGCTATAGATGGGTATTACAGCTGTATAAGGGACAGTGCAAGGTAATTACTGACCTGTAGTATACTATGGAGTAATGCTATAGATGGGTATTACAGCTGTATAAGGGATGGTGCAAGGTAATCACTGACCTGTAGTATACTATGGAGTAATGCTATAGATTGTATTACAGCTGTATAAGGGATGGTGCAAGTTAATTACTGACCTGTAATATACTATGGAGTAATGCTATAGACGGGTATTATAGCTGTATAAAGGATAGTGCAAGGTAATCACTGACCTGTAGTATACTATGGAGTAATGCTATAGATGGGTATTACAGCTGTATAAGGGATGGTGCAAGGTAATTACTGACCTGTAACATACTATGGAGTAATGCTATAGATGGGTATTACAGCTGTATAAGGGATGGTGCAAGGCAATTACTGACCTGTAATATACTATGGAGTAATGCTATAGATGGGTATTACAGCTGTATAAGGGATGGTGCAAGGTAATTACTGACTTGTAGTATACTATGGAGTAATGCTATAGACGGGTATTACAGCTGTATAAGGGATGGTGCACGGTAATTACTGACCTGTAATATACTATGGAGTAATGCTATAGATGGGTATTACAGCTGTATAAGGGATGATGCAAGGTAATTACTGACCTGTAATATACTATGCAGTAATGCTATAGATGGGTATTACAGCTGTATAAGGGACGGGGCATGGTAATTACTGACTTGTAGTATACTATGTAGTAATGCTATAGATGGGTATTACAGCTGTATAAGGGATGGTGCAAGGTAATCACTGACCTGTAGTATACTATGAAGTAATGCTATAGATAGGTATCACAGCTGTATAAGGGATGGTGCAAGGTAATCACTGACCTGTAGTATACTATGGAGTAATGCTATAGATGGGTATTACAGCTGTATAAGGGATGGTACAAAGTAATCACTGACCTGTAGTATACTATGGAGTAATACTATAGATGGGTATTACAGCTGTATAAGGGATGGTGCAAGGTAATTATTGACCTGTAGTATACTATGGAGTAATGCTATAGATGGGTATTACAGCTGTATAAGGGATGGTGCAAGGTAATCACTGACCTGTAGTATACTATGGAGTAATGCTATAGATGGGTATCACAGCTGTATAAGGGATGGTGCAAGGTAATCACTGACCCGTAGTATACTATGGAGTAATGCTATAGATGGGTATTATAGCTGTATAAGGGACGGTGCATGGTAATTACTGACCTGTAATATACTATGCAGTAATGCTATAGATGGGTATTACAGCTGTATAAGGGATGGTGCATGGTAATTACTGACTTGTAGTATACTATGGAGTAATGCTATACATGGGTATTACAGCTGTATAAGGGATGGTGCAAAGTAATCACTGACCTGTAGTATACTATGGAGTAATGCTATAGATGGGTATTACAGCTGTATAAGGGATGGTGCAAGGTAATCACTGACCTGTAGTATACTATGGAGTAATGCTATAGATGGGTATTACAGCTGTGTAAGGGATGGTGCAAGGTAATTACTGACCTGTAATATACTATGGAGAAATACTATAGATGGGTATTACAGCTGTACAAGGGACGGTGCACAGTAATTACTGACCTGTAGTATACTATGGAGTAATGCTATAGATGGGTATTACAGCTGTATAAGGGATGGTGCAAGGTAATTACTGACCTGTAGTATACTATGGAGTAATGCTATAGACGGGTATTACAGCTGTATAAGGGATGGTGCAAGGTAATAACTGACCTGTAATATACTATGGAGTAATGCTATAGATGGGTATTACAGCTGTATAAGGGATGGTGCAAGGTAATTACTGACCTGTAGAATACTATGGAGTAATGCTATAGATGGGTATTACAGCTGTATAAGGGATGGTGCAAGGTAATTACTGATCTGTAATATACTATGGAGTAATGCTATAGATGGGTATTACAGCTGTATAAGGGACAGTGCAAGGTAATTACTGACCTGTAGTATACTATGGAGTAATGCTATAGATGGGTATTACAGCTGTATAAGGGATGGTGCAAGGTAATCACTGACCTGTAGTATACTATGGAGTAATGCTATAGATGGTATCACAGCTGTATAAGGGATGGTGCAAGGTAATCACTGACCTGTAGTATACTATGGAGTAATGCTATAGATGGGTATTACAGCTGTATAAGGGATGGTACAAGGTAATCCCTGACCTGTAGTATACTATGGAGTAATACTATAGATGGGTATTACAGCTGTATAAGGGATGGTGCAAGGTAATTATTGACCTGTAGTATACTATGGAGTAATGCTATAGATGGGTATTACAGCTGTATAAGGGATGGTGCTAAGTAATTACTGACCTGTAGTATACTATGGAGTAATGCTATAGATGTGTATTACAGCTGTAAAAGGGACGGTGCAAGGTAATTACTGACCGGTAATATACTATGGAGTAATGCTATAGATGGGTATTACAGCTGTATAAGGGATGATGCAAGGTAATTACTGACCTGTAATATACTATGCAGTAATGCTATAGATGGGTATTACAGCTGTATAAGGGACGGGGCATGGTAATTACTGACTTGTAGTATACTATGTAGTAATGCTATAGATGGGTATTACAGCTGTATAAGGGATGGTGCAAGGTAATCACTGACCTGTAGTATACTATGAAGTAATGCTATAGATAGGTATCACAGCTGTATAAGGGATGGTGCAAGGTAATCACTGACCTGTAGTATACTATGGAGTAATGCTATAGATGGGTATTACAGCTGTATAAGGGATGGTACAAAGTAATCACTGACCTGTAGTATACTATGGAGTAATACTATAGATGGGTATTACAGCTGTATAAGGGATGGTGCAAGGTAATTATTGACCTGTAGTATACTATGGAGTAATGCTATAGATGGGTATTACAGCTGTATAAGGGATGGTGCAAGGTAATCACTGACCTGTAGTATACTATGGAGTAATGCTATAGATGGGTATCACAGCTGTATAAGGGATGGTGCAAGGTAATCACTGACCCGTAGTATACTATGGAGTAATGCTATAGATGGATATTATAGCTGTATAAGGGACGGTGCATGGTAATTACTGACCTGTAATATACTATGCAGTAATGCTATAGATGGGTATTACAGCTGTATAAGGGACGGTGCATGGTAATTACTGACTTGTAGTATACTATGGAGTAATGCTATACATGGGTATTACAGCTGTATAAGGGATGGTGCAAAGTAATCACTGACCTGTAGTATACTATGGAGTAATGCTATAGATGGGTATTACAGCTGTATAAGGGATGGTGCAAGGTAATCACTGACCTGTAGTATACTATGGAGTAATGCTATAGATGGGTATTACAGCTGTGTAAGGGATGGTGCAAGGTAATTACTGACCTGTAATATACTATGGAGAAATACTATAGATGGGTATTACAGCTGTACAAGGGACGGTGCACAGTAATTACTGACCTGTAGTATACTATGGAGTAATGCTATAGATGGGTATTACAGCTGTATAAGGGATGGTGCAAGGTAATTACTGACCTGTAGTATACTATGGAGTAATGCTATAGACGGGTATTACAGCTGTATAAGGGATGGTGCAAGGTAATAACTGACCTGTAATATACTATGGAGTAATGCTATAGATGGGTATTACAGCTGTATAAGGGATGGTGCAAGGTAATTACTGACCTGTAGAATACTATGGAGTAATGCTATAGATGGGTATTACAGCTGTATAAGGGATGGTGCAAGGTAATTACTGATCTGTAATATACTATGGAGTAATGCTATAGATGGGTATTACAGCTGTATAAGGGACAGTGCAAGGTAATTACTGACCTGTAATATACTATGCAGTAATGCTATAGATGGGTATTACAGCGGTATAAGGGACGGGGCATGGTAATTACTGACTTGTAGTATACTATGTAGTAATGCTATAGATGGGTATTACAGCTGTATAAGGGATGGTGCAAGGTAATCACTGACCTGTAGTATACTATGAAGTAATGCTATAGATAGGTATCACAGCTGTATAAGGGATGGTGCAAGGTAATCAATGACCTGTAGTATACTATGGAGTAATGCTATAGATGGGTATTACAGCTGTATAAGGGATGGTACAAAGTAATCACTGACCTGTAGTATACTATGGAGTAATACTATAGATGGGTATTACAGCTGTATAAGGGATGGTGCAAGGTAATTATTGACCTGTAGTATACTATGGAGTAATGCTATAGATGGGTATTACAGCTGTATAAGGGATGGTGCAAGGTAATCACTGACCTGTAGTATACTATGGAGTAATGCTATAGATGGGTATCACAGCTGTATAAGGGATGGTGCAAGGTAATCACTGACCCGTAGTATACTATGGAGTAATGCTATAGATGGGTGTTATAGCTGTATAAGGGACGGTGCATGGTAATTACTGACCTGTAATATACTATGCAGTAATGCTATAGATGGGTATTACAGCTGTATAAGGGACGGTGCATGGTAATTACTGACTTGTAGTATACTATGGAGTAATGCTATACATGGATATTACAGCTGTATAAGGGATGGTGCAAAGTAATCACTGACCTGTAGTATACTATGGAGTAATGCTATAGATGGGTATTACAGCTGTATACGGGATGGTGGACGGTAATTACAGACCTGTAGTATACTATGGAGTAATGCTATAGATGTGTATTACAGCTGTATAAGGGATGGTGCAAGGTAATTACTGACCTGTAGTATACTATGGAGTAATGCTATAGATGGGTATTACAGCTGTATAAGGGATGGTGCTAAGTAATTACTGACCTGTAGTATAATATGGAGTAATGCTATAGATGGGTATTACAGCTGTATAAGGGACGGTGCAAGGTAATTACTGACCGGTAATATACTATGGAGTAATGCTATAGATGGGTATTACAGCTGTATAAGGGATGGTGCAAGGTAATTACTGACCTGTAGTATACTATGGAGTAATGCTATAGACGGGTATTACAGCTGTATAAGGGATGGTGCAAGGTAATAACTGACCTGTAATATACTATGGAGTAATGCTATAGATGGGTATTACAGCTGTATAAGGGATGGTGCAAGGTAATTACTGACCTGTAGAATACTATGGAGTAATGCTATAGATGGGTATTACAGCTGTATAAGGGATGGTGCAAGGTAATTACTGATCTGTAATATACTATGGAGTAATGCTATAGATGGGTATTACAGCTGTATAAGGGACAGTGCAAGGTAATTACTGACCTGTAGTATACTATGGAGTAATGCTATAGATGGGTATTACAGCTGTATAAGGGATGGTGCAAGGTAATCACTGACCTGTAGTATACTATGGAGTAATGCTATAGATGGTATCACAGCTGTATAAGGGATGGTGCAAGGTAATCACTGACCTGTAGTATACTATGGAGTAATGCTATAGATGGGTATTACAGCTGTATAAGGGATGGTACAAGGTAATCCCTGACCTGTAGTATACTATGGAGTAATACTATAGATGGGTATTACAGCTGTATAAGGGATGGTGCAAGGTAATTATTGACCTGTAGTATACTATGGAGTAATGCTATAGATGGGTATTACAGATGTACAAGGGACGGTGCACAGTAATTACTGACCTGTAGTATACTATGGAGTAATGCTATAGATGGATATTACAGCTGTATAAGGGATGGTGCAAGGTAATTACTGACCTGTAATATACTATGGAGTAATGCTATAGACTGGTATTAAAGCTGTATAAGGGACAGTGAAAGGTAATTAGTGACCTGTAGTATACTATGGAGAAATACTATAGATGGGTATTACAGCTGTATAAGGGATGGTGCAAGGTATACTGACCTGTAGTATACCTTGGAGTAATGCTATAGACGGGTATTACAGCTGTATAAGGGATGGTGCACGGTAATTACTGACCTGTAATATACTATGGAGTAATGCTATAGATGGGTATTACAGCTGTATAAGGGATGATGCAAGGTAATTAATGACCTGTAATATACTATGCAGTAATGCTATAGATGGGTATTACAGCGGTATAAGGGACGGGGCATGGTAATTACTGACTTGTAGTATACTATGTAGTAATGCTATAGATGGGTATTACAGCTGTATAAGGGATGGTGCAAGGTAATCACTGACCTGTAGTATACTATGAAGTAATGCTATAGATAGGTATCACAGCTGTATAAGGGATGGTGCAAGGTAATCAATGACCTGTAGTATACTATGGAGTAATGCTATAGATGGGTATTACAGCTGTATAAGGGATGGTACAAAGTAATCACTGACCTGTAGTATACTATGGAGTAATACTATAGATGGGTATTACAGCTGTATAAGGGATGGTGCAAGGTAATTATTGACCTGTAGTATACTATGGAGTAATGCTATAGATGGGTATTACAGCTGTATAAGGGATGGTGCAAGGTAATCACTGACCTGTAGTATACTATGGAGTAATGCTATAGATGGGTATCACAGCTGTATAAGGGATGGTGCAAGGTAATCACTGACCCGTAGTATACTATGGAGTAATGCTATAGATGGGTGTTATAGCTGTATAAGGGACGGTGCATGGTAATTACTGACCTGTAATATACTATGCAGTAATGCTATAGATGGGTATTACAGCTGTATAAGGGACGGTGCATGGTAATTACTGACTTGTAGTATACTATGGAGTAATGCTATACATGGGTATTACAGCTGTATAAGGGATGGTGCAAAGTAAATACTGACCTGTAGTATACTATGGAGTAATGCTATAGATGGGTATTACAGCTGTATACGGGATGGTGGACGGTAATTACAGACCTGTAGTATACTATGGAGTAATGCTATAGACTGGTATTAAAGCTGTATAAGGGACAGTGAAAGGTAATTACTGACCTGTAGTATACTATGGAGAAATACTATAGATGGGTATTACAGCTGTATAAGGGACGATGCAAGGTAATTACTGACCTGTAGTACACTATGGAGTAATGCTATAGATGGGTATTATAGCTGTATAAGGGATGGTGTAAGGTAATTACTGACCTGTAGTATACTATGGAGTAATGCTATAGATGGTATTACAGCTGTATAAGGGATGGTGCAAGGTAATTACTGACCTGTAATATACTATGGACTAATTCTATAGACGGGTATTACAGCTGTATAAGGGACGGTGCAAGATAATTACTGACCTGTAGTATACTATGGAGTAATGCTATAGACGGGTATTACAGCTGTATAAGGGATGGTGCAAGGTAATTACTGACTTGTAATATACTATGGAGTAATGCTATAGATGGGTATTACAGCTGTAGAAGGGACGGTGCAAGGTAATTACTGACTTGTAATATACTATGGAGTAATGCTATAGATGGGTATTACAGCTGTATAAGGGACGGTGCAAGGTAATTACTGACCTGTAGTATACTATGGAGTAATGCTATAGATGGGTATTACAGCTGTATAAGGGACGGTGCAAGGTAATTACTGACCTGTAACATACTATGGAGTAATGCTATAGATGGGTATTACAGCTGTATAAGGGATGGTGCAAGGCAATTACTGACCTGTAATATACTATGGAGTAATGCTATAGATGGGTATTACAGCTGTATAAGGGATGGTGCAAGGTAATTACTGACTTGTAGTATACTATGGAGTAATGCTATAGACGGGTATTACAGCTGTATAAGGGATGGTGCACGGTAATTACTGACCTGTAATATACTATGGAGTAATGCTATAGATGGGTATTACAGCTGTATAAGGGATGATGCAAGGTAATTACTGACCTGTAATATACTATGCAGTAATGCTATAGATGGGTATTACAGCTGTATAAGGGACGGGGCATGGTAATTACTGACTTGTAGTATACTATGTAGTAATGCTATAGATGGGTATTACAGCTGTATAAAGGATGGTGCAAGGTAATCACTGACCTGTAGTATACTATGAAGTAATGCTATAGATAGGTATCACAGCTGTATAAGGGATGGTGCAAGGTAATCACTGACCTGTAGTATACTATGGAGTAATGCTATAGATGGGTATTACAGCTGTATATGGGATGGTACAAAGTAATCACTGACCTGTAGTATACTATGGAGTAATACTATAGATGGGTATTACAGCTGTATAAGGGATGGTGCAAGGTAATTATTGACCTGTAGTATACTATGGAGTAATGCTATAGATGGGTATTACAGCTGTATAAGGGATTGTGCAAGGTAATCACTGACCTGTAGTATACTATGGAGTAATGCTATAGATGGGTATCACAGCTGTATAAGGGATGGTGCAAGGTAATCACTGACCCGTAGTATACTATGGTGTAATGCTATAGATGGGTATTATAGCTGTATAAGGGACGGTGCATGGTAATTACTGACCTGTAATATACTATGCAGTAATGCTATAGATGGGTATTACAGCTGTATAAGGGACGGTGCATGGTAATTACTGACTTGTAGTATACTATGGAGTAATGCTATACATGGGTATTACAGCTGTATAAGGGATGGTGCAAAGTAATCACTGACCTGTAGTATACTATGGAGTAATGCTATAGATGGGTATTACAGCTGTATAAGGGATGGTGCAAGGTAATCACTGACCTGTAGTATACTATGGAGTAATGCTATAGATGGGTATTACAGCTGTGTAAGGGATGGTGCAAGGTAATTACTGACCTGTAATATACTATGGAGAAATACTATAGATGGGTATTACAGCTGTACAAGGGACGGTGCACAGTAATTACTGACCTGTAGTATACTATGGAGTAATGCTATAGATGTGTATTACAGCTGTATAAGGGATGGTGCAAGGTAATTACTGACCTGTAATATACTATGGAGAAATACTATAGATGGGTATTACAGCTGTACAAGGGACGGTGCACAGTAATTACTGACCTGTAGTATACTATGGAGTAATGCTATAGATGTGTATTACAGCTGTATAAGGGATGGTGCAAGGTAATTACTGACCTGTAGTATACTATGGAGAAATGCTATAGATGGGTATTACAGCTGTATAAGGGATGGTGCTAAGTAATTACTGACCTGTAGTATACTATGGAGTAATGCTATAGATGGGTATTACAGCTGTATAAGGGACGGTGCAAGGTAATTACTGACCGGTAATATACTATGGAGTAATGCTATAGATGGGGATTACAGCTGTATAAGGGATGGTGCAAGGTAATTACTGACCTGTAGTATACTATGGAGTAATGCTATAGACGGGTATTACAGCTGTATAAGGGATGGTGCAAGGTAATAACTGACCTGTAATATACTATGGAGTAATGCTATAGATGGGTATTACAGCTGTATAAGGGATGGTGCAAGGTAATTACTGACCTGTAGAATACTATGGAGTAATGCTATAGATGGGTATTACAGCTGTATAAGGGATGGTGCAAGGTAATTACTGATCTGTAATATACTATGGAGTAATGCTATAGATGGGTATTACAGCTGTATAAGGGACAGTGCAAGGTAATTACTGACCTGTAGTATACTATGGAGTAATGCTATAGAAGGGTATTACAGCTGTATAAGGGATGGTGCAAGGTAATCACTGACCTGTAGTATACTATGGAGTAATACTATAGATGGGTATTACAGCTGTATAAGGGATGGTGCAAGGTAATTATTGACCTGTAGTATACTATGGAGTAATGCTATAGATGGGTATTACAGATGTACAAGGGACGGTGCACAGTAATTACTGACCTGTAGTATACTATGGAGTAATGCTATAGATGGGTATTACAGCTGTATAAGGGATGGTGCAAGGTAATCACTGACCTGTAGTATACTATGGAGTAATGCTATAGATGGGTATTACAGCTGTGTAAGGGATGGTGCAAGGTAATTACTGACCTGTAATATACTATGGAGAAATACTATAGATGGGTATTACAGCTGTACAAGGGACGGTGCACAGTAATTACTGACCTGTAGTATACTATGGAGTAATGCTATAGATGTGTATTACAGCTGTATAAGGGATGGTGCAAGGTAATTACTGACCTGTAGTATACTATGGAGAAATGCTATAGATGGGTATTACAGCTGTATAAGGGATGGTGCTAAGTAATTACTGACCTGTAGTATACTATGGAGAAATGCTATAGATGGGTATTACAGCTGTATAAGGGATGGTGCTAAGTAATTACTGACCTGTAGTATACTATGGAGTAATGCTATAGATGGGTATTACAGCTGTATAAGGGATGGTGCAAGGTAATTACTGATCTGTAATATACTATGGAGTAATGCTATAGATGGGTATTACAGCTGTATAAGGGACGGTGCATGGTAATTACTGACTTGTAGTATACTATGGAGTAATGCTATACATGGGTATTACAGCTGTATAAGGGATGGTGCAAAGTAATCACTGACCTGTAGTATACTATGGAGTAATGCTATAGATGGGTATTACAGCTGTATACGGGATGGTGGACGGTAATTACAGACCTGTAGTATACTATGGAGTAATGCTATAGACTGGTATTAAAGCTGTATAAGGGACAGTGAAAGGTAATTACTGACCTGTAGTATACTATGGAGAAATACTATAGATGGGTATTACAGCTGTATAAGGGACGATGCAAGGTAATTACTGACCTGTAGTACACTATGGAGTAATGCTATAGATGGGTATTATAGCTGTATAAGGGATGGTGTAAGGTAATTACTGACCTGTAGTATACTATGGAGTAATGCTATAGATGGTATTACAGCTGTATAAGGGATGGTGCAAGGTAATTACTGACCTGTAATATACTATGGACTAATTCTATAGACGGGTATTACAGCTGTATAAGGGACGGTGCAAGATAATTACTGACCTGTAGTATACTATGGAGTAATGCTATAGACGGGTATTACAGCTGTATAAGGGATGGTGCAAGGTAATTACTGACTTGTAATATACTATGGAGTAATGCTATAGATGGGTATTACAGCTGTAGAAGGGACGGTGCAAGGTAATTACTGACTTGTAATATACTATGGAGTAATGCTATAGATGGGTATTACAGCTGTATAAGGGACGGTGCAAGGTAATTACTGACCTGTAGTATACTATGGAGTAATGCTATAGATGGGTATTACAGCTGTATAAGGGACGGTGCAAGGTAATCACTGACCTGTAATATACTATGCAGTAATGCTATAGATGGGTATTACAGCTGTATAAGGGACGGGGCATGGTAATTACTGACTTGTAGTATACTATGTAGTAATGCTATAGATGGGTATTACAGCTGTATAAGGGATGGTGCAAGGTAATCACTGACCTGTAGTATACTATGAAGTAATGCTATAGATAGGTATCACAGCTGTATAAGGGATGGTGCAAGGTAATCACTGACCTGTAGTATACTATGGAGTAATGCTATAGATGGGTATTACAGCTGTATAAGGGATGGTACAAAGTAATCACTGACCTGTAGTATACTATGGAGTAATACTATAGATGGGTATTACAGCTGTATAAGGGATGGTGCAAGGTAATTACTGACCTGTAGTATACTATGGAGTAATGCTATAGACGGGTATTACAGCTGTATAAGGGATGGTGCAAGGTAATTACTGACCTGTAGAATACTATGGAGTAATGCTATAGATGGGTATTACAGCTGTATAAGGGACAGTGCAAGGTAATTACTGACCTGTAGTATACTATGGAGTAATGCTATAGATGGGTATTACAGCTGTATAAGGTATGGTGCAAGGTAATCACTGACCTGTAGTATACTATGGAGTAATGCTATAGATTGTATTACAGCTGTATAAGGGATGGTGCAAGGTAATTACTGACCTGTAATATACTATGGAGTAATGCTATAGACGGGTATTATAGCTGTATAAAGGATAGTGCAAGGTAATCACTGACATGTAGTATACTATGGAGTAATGCTATAGATGGGTATTACAGCTGTATAAGGGATGGTGCAAGGTAATTACTGACCTGTAACATACTATGGAGTAATGCTATAGATGGGTATTACAGCTGTATAAGGGATGGTGCAAGGCAATTACTGACCTGTAATATACTATGGAGTAATGCTATAGATGGGTATTACAGCTGTATAAGGGATGGTGCAAGGTAATTACTGACTTGTAGTATACTATGGAGTAATGCTATAGACGGGTATTACAGCTGTATAAGGGATGGTGCACGGTAATTACTGACCTGTAATATACTATGGAGTAATGCTATAGATGGGTATTACAGCTGTATAAGGGATGATGCAAGGTAATTACTGACCTGTAATATACTATGCAGTAATGCTATAGATGGGTATTACAGCTGTATAAGGGACGGGGCATGGTAATTACTGACTTGTAGTATACTATGTAGTAATGCTATAGATGGGTATTACAGCTGTATAAAGGATGGTGCAAGGTAATCACTGACCTGTAGTATACTATGAAGTAATGCTATAGATAGGTATCACAGCTGTATAAGGGATGGTGCAAGGTAATCACTGACCTGTAGTATACTATGGAGTAATGCTATAGATGGGTATTACAGCTGTATATGGGATGGTACAAAGTAATCACTGACCTGTAGTATACTATGGAGTAATACTATAGATGGGTATTACAGCTGTATAAGGGATGGTGCAAGGTAATTATTGACCTGTAGTATACTATGGAGTAATGCTATAGATGGGTATTACAGCTGTATAAGGGATGGTGCAAGGTAATCACTGACCTGTAGTATACTATGGAGTAATGCTATAGATGGGTATCACAGCTGTATAAGGGATGGTGCAAGGTAATCACTGACCCGTAGTATACTATGGTGTAATGCTATAGATGGGTATTATAGCTGTATAAGGGACGGTGCATGGTAATTACTGACCTGTAATATACTATGCAGTAATGCTATAGATGGGTATTACAGCTGTATAAGGGACGGTGCATGGTAATTACTGACTTGTAGTATACTATGGAGTAATGCTATACATGGGTATTACAGCTGTATAAGGGATGGTGCAAAGTAATCACTGACCTGTAGTATACTATGGAGTAATGCTATAGATGGGTATTACAGCTGTATAAGGGATGGTGCAAGGTAATCACTGACCTGTAGTATACTATGGAGTAATGCTATAGATGGGTATTACAGCTGTGTAAGGGATGGTGCAAGGTAATTACTGACCTGTAATATACTATGGAGAAATACTATAGATGGGTATTACAGCTGTACAAGGGACGGTGCACAGTAATTACTGACCTGTAGTATACTATGGAGTAATGCTATAGATGTGTATTACAGCTGTATAAGGGATGGTGCAAGGTAATTACTGACCTGTAATATACTATGGAGAAATACTATAGATGGGTATTACAGCTGTACAAGGGACGGTGCACAGTAATTACTGACCTGTAGTATACTATGGAGTAATGCTATAGATGTGTATTACAGCTGTATAAGGGATGGTGCAAGGTAATTACTGACCTGTAGTATACTATGGAGAAATGCTATAGATGGGTATTACAGCTGTATAAGGGATGGTGCTAAGTAATTACTGACCTGTAGTATACTATGGAGTAATGCTATAGATGGGTATTACAGCTGTATAAGGGACGGTGCAAGGTAATTACTGACCGGTAATATACTATGGAGTAATGCTATAGATGGGGATTACAGCTGTATAAGGGATGGTGCAAGGTAATTACTGACCTGTAGTATACTATGGAGTAATGCTATAGACGGGTATTACAGCTGTATAAGGGATGGTGCTAGGTAATAACTGACCTGTAATATACTATGGAGTAATGCTATAGATGGGTATTACAGCTGTATAAGGGATGGTGCAAGGTAATTACTGACCTGTAGAATACTATGGAGTAATGCTATAGATGGGTATTACAGCTGTATAAGGGATGGTGCAAGGTAATTACTGATCTGTAATATACTATGGAGTAATGCTATAGATGGGTATTACAGCTGTATAAGGGACAGTGCAAGGTAATTACTGACCTGTAGTATACTATGGAGTAATGCTATAGAAGGGTATTACAGCTGTATAAGGGATGGTGCAAGGTAATCACTGACCTGTAGTATACTATGGAGTAATACTATAGATGGGTATTACAGCTGTATAAGGGATGGTGCAAGGTAATTATTGACCTGTAGTATACTATGGAGTAATGCTATAGATGGGTATTACAGATGTACAAGGGACGGTGCACAGTAATTACTGACCTGTAGTATACTATGGAGTAATGCTATAGATGGGTATTACAGCTGTATAAGGGATGGTGCAAGGTAATCACTGACCTGTAGTATACTATGGAGTAATGCTATAGATGGGTATTACAGCTGTGTAAGGGATGGTGCAAGGTAATTACTGACCTGTAATATACTATGGAGAAATACTATAGATGGGTATTACAGCTGTACAAGGGACGGTGCACAGTAATTACTGACCTGTAGTATACTATGGAGTAATGCTATAGATGTGTATTACAGCTGTATAAGGGATGGTGCAAGGTAATTACTGACCTGTAGTATACTATGGAGAAATGCTATAGATGGGTATTACAGCTGTATAAGGGATGGTGCTAAGTAATTACTGACCTGTAGTATACTATGGAGAAATGCTATAGATGGGTATTACAGCTGTATAAGGGATGGTGCTAAGTAATTACTGACCTGTAGTATACTATGGAGTAATGCTATAGATGGGTATTACAGCTGTATAAGGGACGGTGCAAGGTAATTACTGACCGGTAATATACTATGGAGTAATGCTATAGATGGGGATTACAGCTGTATAAGGGATGGTGCAAGGTAATTACTGACCTGTAGTATACTATGGAGTAATGCTATAGACGGGTATTACAGCTGTATAAGGGATGGTGCAAGGTAATAACTGACCTGTAATATACTATGGAGTAATGCTATAGATGGGTATTACAGCTGTATAAGGGATGGTGCAAGGTAATTACTGACCTGTAGAATACTATGGAGTAATGCTATAGATGGGTATTACAGCTGTATAAGGGATGGTGCAAGGTAATTACTGATCTGTAATATACTATGGAGTAATGCTATAGATGGGTATTACAGCTGTATAAGGGACAGTGCAAGGTAATTACTGACCTGTAGTATACTATGGAGTAATGCTATAGAAGGGTATTACAGCTGTATAAGGGATGGTGCAAGGTAATCACTGACCTGTAGTATACTATGGAGTAATACTATAGATGGGTATTACAGCTGTATAAGGGATGGTGCAAGGTAATTATTGACCTGTAGTATACTATGGAGTAATGCTATAGATGGGTATTACAGATGTACAAGGGACGGTGCACAGTAATTACTGACCTGTAGTATACTATGGAGTAATGCTATAGATGGATATTACAGCTGTATAAGGGATGGTGCAAGGTAATTACTGACCTGTAATATACTATGGAGTAATGCTATAGACTGGTATTAAAGCTGTATAAGGGACAGTGAAAGGTAATTAGTGACCTGTAGTATACTATGGAGAAATACTATAGATGGGTATTACAGCTATATAAGGGATGGTGCAAGGTATACTGACCTGTAGTATACCTTGGAGTAATGCTATAGACGGGTATTACAGCTGTATAAGGGATGGTGCACGGTAATTACTGACCTGTAATATACTATGGAGTAATGCTATAGATGGGTATTACAGCTGTATAAGGGATGATGCAAGGTAATTAATGACCTGTAATATACTATGCAGTAATGCTATAGATGGGTATTACAGCGGTATAAGGGACGGGGCATGGTAATTACTGACTTGTAGTATACTATGTAGTAATGCTATAGATGGGTATTACAGCTGTATAAGGGATGGTGCAAGGTAATCACTGACCTGTAGTATACTATGAAGTAATGCTATAGATAGGTATCACAGCTGTATAAGGGATGGTGCAAGGTAATCAATGACCTGTAGTATACTATGGAGTAATGCTATAGATGGGTATTACAGCTGTATAAGGGATGGTACAAAGTAATCACTGACCTGTAGTATACTATGGAGTAATACTATAGATGGGTATTACAGCTGTATAAGGGATGGTGCAAGGTAATTATTGACCTGTAGTATACTATGGAGTAATGCTATAGATGGGTATTACAGCTGTATAAGGGATGGTGCAAGGTAATCACTGACCTGTAGTATACTATGGAGTAATGCTATAGATGGGTATCACAGCTGTATAAGGGATGGTGCAAGGTAATCACTGACCCGTAGTATACTATGGAGTAATGCTATAGATGGGTGTTATAGCTGTATAAGGGACGGTGCATGGTAATTACTGACCTGTAATATACTATGCAGTAATGCTATAGATGGGTATTACAGCTGTATAAGGGACGGTGCATGGTAATTACTGACTTGTAGTATACTATGGAGTAATGCTATACATGGATATTACAGCTGTATAAGGGATGGTGCAAAGTAATCACTGACCTGTAGTATACTATGGAGTAATGCTATAGATGGGTATTACAGCTGTATACGGGATGGTGGACGGTAATTACAGACCTGTAGTATACTATGGAGTAATGCTATAGATGTGTATTACAGCTGTATAAGGGATGGTGCAAGGTAATTACTGACCTGTAGTATACTATGGAGTAATGCTATAGATGGGTATTACAGCTGTATAAGGGATGGTGCTAAGTAATTACTGACCTGTAGTATAATATGGAGTAATGCTATAGATGGGTATTACAGCTGTATAAGGGACGGTGCAAGGTAATTACTGACCGGTAATATACTATGGAGTAATGCTATAGATGGGTATTACAGCTGTATAAGGGATGGTGCAAGGTAATTACTGACCTGTAGTATACTATGGAGTAATGCTATAGACGGGTATTACAGCTGTATAAGGGATGGTGCAAGGTAATAACTGACCTGTAATATACTATGGAGTAATGCTATAGATGGGTATTACAGCTGTATAAGGGATGGTGCAAGGTAATTACTGACCTGTAGAATACTATGGAGTAATGCTATAGATGGGTATTACAGCTGTATAAGGGATGGTGCAAGGTAATTACTGATCTGTAATATACTATGGAGTAATGCTATAGATGGGTATTACAGCTGTATAAGGGACAGTGCAAGGTAATTACTGACCTGTAGTATACTATGGAGTAATGCTATAGATGGGTATTACAGCTGTATAAGGGATGGTGCAAGGTAATCACTGACCTGTAGTATACTATGGAGTAATGCTATAGATGGGTATTACAGCTGTATAAGGGATGGTACAAGGTAATCCCTGACCTGTAGTATACTATGGAGTAATACTATAGATGGGTATTACAGCTGTATAAGGGATGGTGCAAGGTAATTATTGACCTGTAGTATACTATGGAGTAATGCTATAGATGGGTATTACAGATGTACAAGGGACGGTGCACAGTAATTACTGACCTGTAGTATACTATGGAGTGATGCTATAGATGGATATTACAGCTGTATAAGGGATGGTGCAAGGTAATTACTGACCTGTAATATACTATGGAGTAATGCTATAGACTGGTATTAAAGCTGTATAAGGGACAGTGAAAGGTAATTATTGACCTGTAGTATACTATGGAGAAATACTATAGATGGGTATTACAGCTGTATAAGGGATGGTGCAAGGTATACTGACCTGTAGTATACCTTGGAGTAATGCTATAGACGGGTATTACAGCTGTATAAGGGATGGTGCACGGTAATTACTGACCTGTAATATACTATGGAGTAATGCTATAGATGGGTATTACAGCTGTATAAGGGATGATGCAAGGTAATTAATGACCTGTAATATACTATGCAGTAATGCTATAGATGGGTATTACAGCGGTATAAGGGACGGGGCATGGTAATTACTGACTTGTAGTATACTATGTAGTAATGCTATAGATGGGTATTACAGCTGTATAAGGGATGGTGCAAGGTAATCACTGACCTGTAGTATACTATGAAGTAATGCTATAGATAGGTATCACAGCTGTATAAGGGATGGTGCAAGGTAATCAATGACCTGTAGTATACTATGGAGTAATGCTATAGATGGGTATTACAGCTGTATAAGGGATGGTACAAAGTAATCACTGACCTGTAGTATACTATGGAGTAATACTATAGATGGGTATTACAGCTGTATAAGGGATGGTGCAAGGTAATTATTGACCTGTAGTATACTATGGAGTAATGCTATAGATGGGTATTACAGCTGTATAAGGGATGGTGCAAGGTAATCACTGACCTGTAGTATACTATGGAGTAATGCTATAGATGGGTATCACAGCTGTATAAGGGATGGTGCAAGGTAATCACTGACCCGTAGTATACTATGGAGTAATGCTATAGATGGGTGTTATAGCTGTATAAGGGACGGTGCATGGTAATTACTGACCTGTAATATACTATGCAGTAATGCTATAGATGGGTATTACAGCTGTATAAGGGACGGTGCATGGTAATTACTGACTTGTAGTATACTATGGAGTAATGCTATACATGGGTATTACAGCTGTATAAGGGATGGTGCAAAGTAATCACTGACCTGTAGTATACTATGGAGTAATGCTATAGATGGGTATTACAGCTGTATACGGGATGGTGGACGGTAATTACAGACCTGTAGTATACTATGGAGTAATGCTATAGACTGGTATTAAAGCTGTATAAGGGACAGTGAAAGGTAATTACTGACCTGTAGTATACTATGGAGAAATACTATAGATGGGTATTACAGCTGTATAAGGGACGATGCAAGGTAATTACTGACCTGTAGTACACTATGGAGTAATGCTATAGATGGGTATTATAGCTGTATAAGGGATGGTGTAAGGTAATTACTGACCTGTAGTATACTATGGAGTAATGCTATAGATGGTATTACAGCTGTATAAGGGATGGTGCAAGGTAATTACTGACCTGTAATATACTATGGAGTAATTCTATAGACGGGTATTACAGCTGTATAAGGGACGGTGCAAGATAATTACTGACCTGTAGTATACTATGGAGTAATGCTATAGACGGGTATTACAGCTGTATAAGGGATGGTGCAAGGTAATTACTGACTTGTAATATACTATGGAGTAATGCTATAGATGGGTATTACAGCTGTAGAAGGGACGGTGCAAGGTAATTACTGACTTGTAATATACTATGGAGTAATGCTATAGATGGGTATTACAGCTGTATAAGGGACGGTGCAAGGTAATTACTGACCTGTAGTATACTATGGAGTAATGCTATAGATGGGTATTACAGCTGTATAAGGGACGGTGCAAGGTAATCACTGACCTGTAATATACTATGCAGTAATGCTATAGATGGGTATTACAGCTGTATAAGGGACGGGGCATGGTAATTACTGACTTGTAGTATACTATGTAGTAATGCTATAGATGGGTATTACAGCTGTATAAGGGATGGTGCAAGGTAATCACTGACCTGTAGTATACTATGAAGTAATGCTATAGATAGGTATCACAGCTGTATAAGGGATGGTGCAAGGTAATCACTGACCTGTAGTATACTATGGAGTAATGCTATAGATGGGTATTACAGCTGTATAAGGGATGGTACAAAGTAATCACTGACCTGTAGTATACTATGGAGTAATACTATAGATGGGTATTACAGCTGTATAAGGGATGGTGCAAGGTAATTACTGACCTGTAGTATACTATGGAGTAATGCTATAGACGGGTACTACAGCTGTATAAGGGATGGTGCAAGGTAATTACTGACCTGTAGAATACTATGGAGTAATGCTATAGATGGGTATTACAGCTGTATAAGGGACAGTGCAAGGTAATTACTGACCTGTAGTATACTATGGAGTAATGCTATAGATGGGTATTACAGCTGTATAAGGTATGGTGCAAGGTAATCACTGACCTGTAGTATACTATGGAGTAATGCTATAGATTGTATTACAGCTGTATAAGGGATGGTGCAAGGTAATTACTGACCTGTAATATACTATGGAGTAATGCTATAGACGGGTATTATAGCTGTATAAAGGATAGTGCAAGGTAATCACTGACATGTAGTATACTATGGAGTAATGCTATAGATGGGTATTACAGCTGTATAAGGGATGGTGCAAGGTAATTACTGACCTGTAACATACTATGGAGTAATGCTATAGATGGGTATTACAGCTGTATAAGGGATGGTGCAAGGCAATTACTGACCTGTAATATACTATGGAGTAATGCTATAGATGGGTATTACAGCTGTATAAGGGATGGTGCAAGGTAATTACTGACTTGTAGTATACTATGGAGTAATGCTATAGACGGGTATTACAGCTGTATAAGGGATGGTGCACGGTAATTACTGACCTGTAATATACTATGGAGTAATGCTATAGATGGGTATTACAGCTGTATAAGGGATGATGCAAGGTAATTACTGACCTGTAATATACTATGCAGTAATGCTATAGATGGGTATTACAGCTGTATAAGGGACGGGGCATGGTAATTACTGACTTGTAGTATACTATGTAGTAATGCTATAGATGGGTATTACAGCTGTATAAAGGATGGTGCAAGGTAATCACTGACCTGTAGTATACTATGAAGTAATGCTATAGATAGGTATCACAGCTGTATAAGGGATGGTGCAAGGTAATCACTGACCTGTAGTATACTATGGAGTAATGCTATAGATGGGTATTACAGCTGTATATGGGATGGTACAAAGTAATCACTGACCTGTAGTATACTATGGAGTAATACTATAGATGGGTATTACAGCTGTATAAGGGATGGTGCAAGGTAATTATTGACCTGTAGTATACTATGGAGTAATGCTATAGATGGGTATTACAGCTGTATAAGGGATGGTGCAAGGTAATCACTGACCTGTAGTATACTATGGAGTAATGCTATAGATGGGTATCACAGCTGTATAAGGGATGGTGCAAGGTAATCACTGACCCGTAGTATACTATGGTGTAATGCTATAGATGGGTATTATAGCTGTATAAGGGACGGTGCATGGTAATTACTGACCTGTAATATACTATGCAGTAATGCTATAGATGGGTATTACAGCTGTATAAGGGACGGTGCATGGTAATTACTGACTTGTAGTATACTATGGAGTAATGCTATACATGGGTATTACAGCTGTATAAGGGATGGTGCAAAGTAATCACTGACCTGTAGTATACTATGGAGTAATGCTATAGATGGGTATTACAGCTGTATAAGGGATGGTGCAAGGTAATCACTGACCTGTAGTATACTATGGAGTAATGCTATAGATGGGTATTACAGCTGTGTAAGGGATGGTGCAAGGTAATTACTGACCTGTAATATACTATGGAGAAATACTATAGATGGGTATTACAGCTGTACAAGGGACGGTGCACAGTAATTACTGACCTGTAGTATACTATGGAGTAATGCTATAGATGTGTATTACAGCTGTATAAGGGATGGTGCAAGGTAATTACTGACCTGTAGTATACTATGGAGTAATGCTATAGATGGGTATTACAGCTGTATAAGGGATGGTGCTAAGTAATTACTGACCTGTAGTATACTATGGAGTAATGCTATAGATGGGTATTACAGCTGTATAAGGGACGGTGCAAGGTAATTACTGACCGGTAATATACTATGGAGTAATGCTATAGATGGGGATTACAGCTGTATAAGGGATGGTGCAAGGTAATTACTGACCTGTAGTATACTATGGAGTAATGCTATAGACGGGTATTACAGCTGTATAAGGGATGGTGCAAGGTAATAACTGACCTGTAATATACTATGGAGTAATGCTATAGATGGGTATTACAGCTGTATAAGGGATGGTGCAAGGTAATTACTGACCTGTAGAATACTATGGAGTAATGCTATAGATGGGTATTACAGCTGTATAAGGGATGGTGCAAGGTAATTACTGATCTGTAATATACTATGGAGTAATGCTATAGATGGGTATTACAGCTGTATAAGGGACAGTGCAAGGTAATTACTGACCTGTAGTATACTATGGAGTAATGCTATAGAAGGGTATTACAGCTGTATAAGGGATGGTGCAAGGTAATCACTGACCTGTAGTATACTATGGAGTAATACTATAGATGGGTATTACAGCTGTATAAGGGATGGTGCAAGGTAATTATTGACCTGTAGTATACTATGGAGTAATGCTATAGATGGGTATTACAGATGTACAAGGGACGGTGCACAGTAATTACTGACCTGTAGTATACTATGGAGTAATGCTATAGATGGATATTACAGCTGTATAAGGGATGGTGCAAGGTAATTACTGACCTGTAATATACTATGGAGTAATGCTATAGACTGGTATTAAAGCTGTATAAGGGACAGTGAAAGGTAATTAGTGACCTGTAGTATACTATGGAGAAATACTATAGATGGGTATTACAGCTATATAAGGGATGGTGCAAGGTATACTGACCTGTAGTATACCTTGGAGTAATGCTATAGACGGGTATTACAGCTGTATAAGGGATGGTGCACGGTAATTACTGACCTGTAATATACTATGGAGTAATGCTATAGATGGGTATTACAGCTGTATAAGGGATGGTACAAAGTAATCACTGACCTGTAGTATACTATGGAGTAATACTATAGATGGGTATTACAGCTGTATAAGGGATGGTGCAAGGTAATTATTGACCTGTAGTATACTATGGAGTAATGCTATAGATGGGTATTACAGCTGTATAAGGGATGGTGCAAGGTAATCACTGACCTGTAGTATACTATGGAGTAATGCTATAGATGGGTATCACAGCTGTATAAGGGATGGTGCAAGGTAATCACTGACACGTAGTATACTATGGAGTAATGCTATAGATGGGTGTTATAGCTGTATAAGGGACGGTGCATGGTAATTACTGACCTGTAATATACTATGTAGTAATGCTATAGATGGGTATTACAGCTGTATAAGGGACGGTGCATGGTAATTACTGACTTGTAGTATACTATGGAGTAATGCTATACATGGATATTACAGCTGTATAAGGGATGGTGCAAAGTAATCACTGACCTGTAGTATACTATGGAGTAATGCTATAGATGGGTATTACAGCTGTATACGGGATGGTGGACGGTAATTACAGACCTGTAGTATACTATGGAGTAATGCTATAGATGTGTATTACAGCTGTATAAGGGATGGTGCAAGGTAATTACTGACCTGTAGTATACTATGGAGTAATGCTATAGATGGGTATTACAGCTGTATAAGGGATGGTGCTAAGTAATTACTGACCTGTAGTATACTATGGAGTAATGCTATAGATGTGTATTACAGCTGTATAAGGGACGGTGCAAGGTAATTACTGACCGGTAATTAACTATGGAGTAATGCTATAGATGGGTATTACAGCTGTATAAGGGATGGTGCAAGGTAATTACTGACCTGTAGTATACTATGGAGTAATGCTATAGACGGGTATTACAGCTGTATAAGGGATGGTGCAAGGTAATAACTGACCTGTAATATACTATGGAGTAATGCTATAGATGGGTATTACAGCTGTATAAGGGATGGTGCAAGGTAATTACTGACCTGTAGAATACTATGGAGTAATGCTATAGATGGGTATTACAGCTGTATAAGGGATGGTGCAAGGTAATTACTGATCTGTAATATACTATGGAGTAATGCTATAGATGGGTATTACAGCTGTATAAGGGACAGTGCAAGGTAATTACTGACCTGTAGTATACTATGGAGTAATGCTATAGATGGGTATTACAGCTGTATAAGGGATGGTGCAAGGTAATCACTGACCTGTAGTATACTATGGAGTAATGCTATAGATGGTATCACAGCTGTATAAGGGATGGTGCAAGGTAATCACTGACCTGTAGTATACTATGGAGTAATGCTATAGATGGGTATTACAGCTGTATAAGGGATGGTACAAGGTAATCCCTGACCTGTAGTATACTATGGAGTAATACTATAGATGGGTATTACAGCTGTATAAGGGATGGTGCAAGGTAATTATTGACCTGTAGTATACTATGGAGTAATGCTATAGATGGGTATTACAGATGTACAAGGGACGGTGCACAGTAATTACTGACCTGTAGTATACTATGGAGTAATGCTATAGATGGATAATACAGCTGTATAAGGGATGGTGCAAGGTAATTACTGACCTGTAATATACTATGGAGTAATGCTATAGACTGGTATTAAAGCTGTATAAGGGACAGTGAAAGGTAATTAGTGACCTGTAGTATACTATGGAGTAATGCTATAGACGGGTATTACAGCTGTATAAGGGATGGTGCAAGGTAATAACTGACCTGTAATATACTATGGAGTAATGCTATAGATGGGTATTACAGCTGTATAAGGGATGGTGCAAGGTATACTGACCTGTAGTATACCTTGGAGTAATGCTATAGACGGGTATTACAGCTGTATAAGGGATGGTGCACGGTAATTACTGACCTGTAATATACTATGGAGTAATGCTATAGATGGGTATTACAGCTGTATAAGGGATGATGCAAGGTAATTAATGACCTGTAATATACTATGCAGTAATGCTATAGATGGGTATTACAGCGGTATAAGGGACGGGGCATGGTAATTACTGACTTGTAGTATACTATGCAGTAATGCTATAGATGGGTATTACAGCTGTATAAGGGATGGTGCAAGGTAATCACTGACCTGTAGTATACTATGAAGTAATGCTATAGATAGGTATCACAGCTGTATAAGGGATGGTGCAAGGTAATCAATGACCTGTAGTATACTATGGAGTAATGCTATAGATGGGTATTACAGCTGTATAAGGGATGGTACAAAGTAATCACTGACCTGTAGTATACTATGGAGTAATACTATAGATGGGTATTACAGCTGTATAAGGGATGGTGCAAGGTAATTATTGACCTGTAGTATACTATGGAGTAATGCTATAGATGGGTATTACAGCTGTATAAGGGATGGTGCAAGGTAATCACTGACCTGTAGTATACTATGGAGTAATGCTATAGATGGGTATCACAGCTGTATAAGGGATGGTGCAAGGTAATCACTGACCCGTAGTATACTATGGAGTAATGCTATAGATGGGTGTTATAGCTGTATAAGGGACGGTGCATGGTAATTACTGACCTGTAATATACTATGCAGTAATGCTATAGATGGGTATTACAGCTGTATAAGGGACGGTGCATGGTAATTACTGACTTGTAGTATACTATGGAGTAATGCTATACATGGGTATTACAGCTGTATAAGGGATGGTGCAAAGTAATCACTGACCTGTAGTATACTATGGAGTAATGCTATAGATGGGTATTACAGCTGTATACGGGATGGTGGACGGTAATTACAGACCTGTAGTATACTATGGAGTAATGCTATAGACTGGTATTAAAGCTGTATAAGGGACAGTGAAAGGTAATTACTGACCTGTAGTATACTATGGAGAAATACTATAGATGGGTATTACAGCTGTATAAGGGACGATGCAAGGTAATTACTGACCTGTAGTACACTATGGAGTAATGCTATAGATGGGTATTATAGCTGTATAAGGGATGGTGTAAGGTAATTACTGACCTGTAGTATACTATGGAGTAATGCTATAGATGGTATTACAGCTGTATAAGGGATGGTGCAAGGTAATTACTGACCTGTAATATACTATGGAGTAATTCTATAGACGGGTATTACAGCTGTATAAGGGACGGTGCAAGATAATTACTGACCTGTAGTATACTATGGAGTAATGCTATAGACGGGTATTACAGCTGTATAAGGGATGGTGCAAGGTAATTACTGACTTGTAATATACTATGGAGTAATGCTATAGATGGGTATTACAGCTGTAGAAGGGACGGTGCAAGGTAATTACTGACTTGTAATATACTATGGAGTAATGCTATAGATGGGTATTACAGCTGTATAAGGGACGGTGCAAGGTAATTACTGAACTGTAGTATACTATGGAGTAATGCTATAGATGGGTATTACAGCTGTATAAGGGACGGTGCAAGGTAATCACTGACCTGTAATATACTATGGAGTAATGCTATAGATGGATATTACAGCTGTATAAGGGATGGTGCAAGGTAATTACTGACCTGTAATATACTATGGAGTAATGCTATAGACTGGTATTAAAGCTGTATAAGGGACAGTGAAAGGTAATTAGTGACCTGTAGTATACTATGGAGAAATACTATAGATGGGTATTACAGCTGTATAAGGGATGGTGCAAGGTATACTGACCTGTAGTATACTATGGAGTAATGCTATAGACGGGTATTACAGCTGTATAAGGGATGGTGCACGGTAATTACTGACCTGTAATATACTATGGAGTAATGCTTTAGATGGGTATTACAGCTGTATAAGGGATGATGCAAGGTAATTACTGACCTGTAATATACTATGCAGTAATGCTATAGATGGGTATTACAGCTGTATAAGGGACGGGGCATGGTAATTACTGACTTGTAGTATACTATGTAGTAATGCTATAGATGGGTATTACAGCTGTATAAGGGATGGTGCAAGGTAATCACTGACCTGTAGTATACTATGAAGTAATGCTATAGATAGGTATCACAGCTGTATAAGGGATGGTGCAAGGTAATCACTGACCTGTAGTATACTATGGAGTAATGCTATAGATGGGTATTACAGCTGTATAAGGGATGGTACAAAGTAATCACTGACCTGTAGTATACTATGGAGTAATACTATAGATGGGTATTACAGCTGTATAAGGGATGGTGCAAGGTAATTATTGACCTGTAGTATACTATGGAGTAATGCTATAGATGGGTATTACAGCTGTATAAGGGATGGTGTAAGGTAATCACTGACCTGTAGTATACTATGGAGTAATGCTATAGATGGGTATCACAGCTGTATAAGGGATGGTGCAAGGTAATCACTGACCCGTAGTATACTATGGAGTAATGCTATAGATGGGTATTATAGCTGTATAAGGGACGGTGCATGGTAATTACTGACCTGTAATATACTATGCAGTAATGCTATAGATGGGTATTACAGCTGTATAAGGGACGGTGCATGGTAATTACTGACTTGTAGTATACTATGGAGTAATGCTATAGATGGGTATTACAGCTGTATAAGGGATGGTGCAAGGTAATCACTGACCTGTAGTATACTATGGAGTAATGCTATAGATGGGTATTACAGCTGTGTAAGGGATGGTGCAAGCTAATTACTGACCTGTAATATACTATGGAGAAATACTATAGATGGGTATTACAGCTGTACAAGGGACGGTGCACAGTAATTACTGACCTGTAGTATACTATGGAGTAATGCTATAGATGTGTATTACAGCTGTATAAGGGATGGTGCAAGGTAATTACTGACCTGTAGTATATTATAGAGTAATGCTATAGATGGGTATTACAGCTGTATAAGGGATGGTGCTAAGTAATTACTGACCTGTAGTATACTATGGAGTAATGCTATAGATGTGTATTACAGCTGTATAAGGGACGGTGCAAGGTAATTACTGACCGGTAATATACTATGGAGTAATGCTATAGATGGGTATTACAGCTGTATAAGGGATGGTGCAAGGTAATTACTGACCTGTAATATACTATGGAGTAATGCTATAGACGGGTATTACAGCTGTATAAGGGATGGTGCAAGGTAATAACTGACCTGTAATATACTATGGAGTAATGCTATAGATGGGTATTACAGCTGTATAAGGGATGGTGCAAGGTAATTACTGACCTGTAGAATACTATGGAGTAATGCTATAGATGGGTATTACAGCTGTATAAGGGATGGTGCAAGGTAATTACTGATCTGTAGTATACTATGGAGTAATGCTATAGATGGGTATTACAGCTGTATAAGGGACAGTGCAAGGTAATTACTGACCTGTAGTATACTATGGAGTAATGCTATAGATGGGTATTACAGCTGTATAAGGGATGGTGCAAGGTAATCACTGACCTGTAGTATACTATGGAGTAATGCTATAGATGGTATCACAGCTGTATAAGGGATGGTGCAAGGTAATCACTGACCTGTAGTATACTATGGAGTAATGCTATAGATGGGTATTACAGCTGTATAAGGGATGGTACAAGGTAATCACTGACCTGTAGTATACTATGGAGTAATACTATAGATGGGTATTACAGCTGTATAAGGGATGGTGCAAGGTAATTATTGACCTGTAGTATACTATGGAGTAATGCTATAGATGGGTATTACAGATGTAAAAGGGATGGTGCAAGGTAATCACTGACCTGTAGTATACTATGGAGTAATGCTATAGATGGGTATTACAGCTGTATAAGGGATGGTGCAAGGTAATCACTGACCCGTAGTATACTATGGAGTAATGCTATAGATGGGTAGTATAGCTGTATAAGGGACGGTGCATGGTGATTACTGACCTGTAATATACTATGCAGTAATGCTATAGATGGGTATTACAGCTGTATAAGGGACGGTGCATGGTAATTACTGACTTGTAGTATACTATGGAGTAATGCTATACATGGGTATTACAGCTGTATAAGGGATGGTGCAAAGTAATCACTGACCTGTAGTATACTATGGAGTAATGCTATAGATTGGTATTACAGCTGTATAAGGGATGGTGCAAGGTAATCACTGACCTGTACTATACTATGTAGTAATGCTATAGATGGGTATTACAGCTGTGTAAGGGATGGTGCAAAGTAATTACTGACCTGTAATATACTATGGAGAAATACTATAGATGGGTATTACAGCTGTACAAGGGACGGTGCACAGTAATTACTGACCTGTAGTATACTATGGAGTAATGCTATAGATGTGTATTACAGCTGTATAAGGGATGGTGCAAGGTAATTACTGACCTGTAGTATATTATAGAGTAATGCTATAGATGGGTATTACAGCTGTATAAGGGATGGTGCTAAGTAATTACTGACCTGTAGTATACTATGGAGTAATGCTATAGATGTGTATTACAGCTGTATAAGGGACGGTGCAAGGTAATTACTGACCGGTAATATACTATGGAGTAATGCTATAGATGGGTATTACAGCTGTATAAGGGATGGTGCAAGGTAATTACTGACCTGTAGTATACTAAGGAGTAATGCTATAGACGGGTATTACAGCTGTATAAGGGATGGTGCAAGGTAATAACTGACCTGTAATATACTATGGAGTAATGCTATAGATGGGTATTACAGCTGTATAAGGGATGGTGCAAGGTAATTACTGACCTGTAGAATACTATGGAGTAATGCTATAGATGGGTATTACAGCTGTATAAGGGATGGTGCAAGGTAATTACTGACCTGTAGTATACTATGGAGTAATGCTATAGATGGGTATTACAGCTGTATAAGGGATGGTGCAAGGTAATCACTGACCTGTAGTATACTATGGAGTAATGCTATAGATTGTATTACAGCTGTATAAGGGATGGTGCAAGGTAATTACTGACCTGTAATATACTATGGAGTAATGCTATAGACGGGTATTATAGCTGTATAAAGGATGGTGCAAGGTAATCACTGACCTGTAGTATACTATGGAGTAATGCTATAGATGGGTATTACAGCTGTATAAGGGATGGTGCAAGGTAATTACTGACCTGTAACATACTATGGAGTAATGCTATAGATGGGTATTACAGCTGTATAAGGGATGGTGCAAGGCAATTACTGACCTGTAATATACTATGGAGTAATGCTATAGATGGGTATTACAGCTGTATAAGGGATGGTGCAAGGTAATTACTGACTTGTAGTATACTATGGAGTAATGCTATAGATGGGTATTACAGCTGTATAAGGGATGGTGCAAGGTAATTACTCACCTGTAATATACTATGGAGTAATGCTATAGATGGGTATTACAGCTGTATAAGGGATGGTGCAAGGTAATTACTGACCTGTAGTATACTATGGAGTAATGCTATAGATGGGTATTACAGCTGTATAAGGGACGGTGCAAGGTAATTACTGACCTGTAGTATACTATGGAGTAATGCTATAGATGGGTATTACAGCTGTATAAGGGATGGTGTAAGGTAATTACTGACCTGTAGTATACTATGGAGTAATGCTATAGATGGGTATTACAGCTGTATAAGGGATGGTGTAAGGTAATTACTGACCTGTAGTATATATGGAGTAATGCTATAGACAGGTATTACAGCTGTTTAAGGGACAGTGAAAGGTAATCACTGACCTGACTGACCAAATCCTGATTGCATGGGACATAATGCTGATTATGTCATGTGGACTGAGTACTGCATTGGCGTGTGAATGTGCGTGTGTAATAATCACATGACAGGGAACATGCCCATCTCTATGTGTATACTGGTGCCAGATGCAGGTGGTCAGTAGCTGTGACAAATACGTGACTGCAGTCTCTGTGGCAGCTGGGCTGATCTCTGTGCTATTCCCAGGTGTGTGTAATGACGTGCAGGCTCTTGCCTCATTGTTCCGCAGTTCCGTGCAGCCTATGAGCTGAGGATCTCCTTGCCCATCGCTCTCCTTCAGGACATATAAGGCTGTGTCCACAGACATCCATGGGGAGGATTTCCCTAGGGAAATAGATAATGCTTAATTACATTCTTTCTCTACAAAATGACAACATATAAACCTTAGTGAGATCATAGGCCCTCATTCAGAGCCGTACGCTCTGAGCAGAGCGCACGCTCTGAATGAGGGCCGGCCTCCATAACCACCACCCACAGCCTATACGAGCGTGCAGTTTGATGGCCGCGATGGTCTTGACCATCGCGACCATCGAAACTGCGAGCCGGAGCCTGCGGTTGAGGTTTTCAACCGCAAGGCCCGGAGTGATTTTGGCTCTATCAGAGCCAAAATCACTCCCACTGACATCACTAGTGATGTCAGTGGGCCGGCTTCTGACGAGAGGCGTTCCCTTAGGAACGCCCCCATCAGGGAGGCACGCCCACCAAAGGGGGCGTGGTGTCAATCAACATCGACAGCACGCCCCCTTTGATCAGACACAACGAGCGAAGGAAAGCCCTTCGCTCGTCGCGTCTGGCGCATGCGCACGACGGAGCTCCCTCCGTCGTGCGCATGCTCAGTGCAGAACATCGACCCACTTGCGAGCGGACAGCCGCTCGCGAGTGGGTCTGAATCAGGGCCATTGTTTGTAATGAGATAATAAATGGCATCTGTGAGAAGAAATACTGCATGGAGAGGACACAGAACTGCAGCGCACCGATAGCTGTATGCACGCACTGCGGTTTCAGTTATTCACGTTGTCACAAGAGTAAATGGACATGCATGTGACGTAGGGGGAGATGTACTAAGCCTTGGAGAGAGATAAAGTAACAACCAATCAGCTTCTATCAGTTTTCAAACACAGCCTGTAAAATGGCGGTTAATCGCTGATTGGTTGGTACATTATCTCTCTCCACTTTATCTCTCTCCAAGCTTTGATACATCTCCCCCCATGTCAGACGATAAAATATGGACAACTGACTTTATTGCAGCAGTCATAACGGCAGGAAAAGCTTTAGATAAGAGACGCTGCCTGCCATGGTGCCCATTACTCTCGCGTGTCTGGGCTGCATGCGCTGTTAGCGGAAGGCAGCTGAGTATGACCGCACATCAGCATGGAACAGTACTTATGTGCTAATTATATAATGCGCGGCAGCCATTTTCCCACCGATTTCCTCACTGCGTATGACGCCGGAAAAAATGCCCGCGGCGGCCATTTTCTCTGATTTTTGCAGGGCTGAGACACCCGACGCGGGACCTCGGAGAGGTAAGTAATAGAAAATATGAGAGCAGGGTGTGCGGTGTGTGCCCCCCCATGACCTAGGGGCCTGTGTGCACTCTGTACCTATTATAGATACGTCCCTGAATAGAATTAATATGATTATAATCAATGGACTTTGTTTCCCAGATATCCATAGCTAAGATCTGAAGATGACTATTTATGTTCTGCTGTGGTGGTCGGGACTTAAAGCAAGGGATCTGAGACTAACTAAGATGCAATCCCCGATGATGGTTTCATTTTAACAGATATATTATGATGTACAGATGCGTCCACATACATCTATCCTCTGTGTGCTACAAATCGCGTTATATAACGCGTGAATGACGTGGGACTCGGTAGCGCCAAGCGTCTTTTCGTGCAACTTTTTCCCTTGAGATGCATATTATTCACGCAACGATGCAAATAGGACGCACAAGCAGCTTCTGCTGATTAAAATGATATGCGGCATGCCTATAATCTATGCGACTGCGACTGTATCTGTATGTGAAATGCTACGTTACACTGTCAGCGACTGCATCTGCATGCAAAATGCTACGTTAGAGTGTCAGCGGCTGTGACACATGCAGATACATCCGCAGTCGCACACAGAATATAGGCATGCCGCATATCAGTTTAATCAGCAGAAGCTGCTTGTGCGTCCTAGTTGCATTGCTTTGCGAATAAGATGCATTTGAAGGTAAAAAGTCGCAGGAACAGGCGATCAGTGCTACCGAGTCACGCCATGGCATGGCGCTACTAGAATGGCTGTTTAACGCACAAGGAGGCTAGATGTATGTGGACACATCTATAGATCCCGTGTTCAGTCGGTAAGAGTTAGGAGTTCCCTATATCTGATCAAGGTGTTTATATATAGATGAATATAAAACTCAAGTATTAACAAATGCATAATATAAAACAAAGCCACACAAAAAACAAAACTGTATATTTGCTAAAGTTGTTTTTTCAAAGTGGCGGCTTTGAATACACGCAACACAAACCTGATTTTACATATATTACTATTACCCTTTTATGTCTAGCTCTCTAAGCCGCTGAGAATCTGTGGCTTCGATATTTAGTAAATCTACCCCTAAAGTGCTACGCAAACCCAATATTAACATTAAACTAAATAACAAGTTTACAACTCATACATAGGGCAAAATTTACTAAGCGGCGGGTTTTTAACCCCGGTGGTTTGGCGGCGGTTTTGCTATCGGCAGATTTACTATGGCCAAAACCGATTCAAAACACATTTTGGAATAGAATAGACCAGGGCTAGGGCTAAAATTACTACTCAGTAGTTTTGGTGTCATTTAGAAACTGCCGTCAAATGCCGGGGTTTAGAACCCGCCGCTGCTTAGTAAATTTTGTCCATAGTCCAGTGGTTCCCAAACTGTGCGCCGTGGCACCCTGGGGTGCCTCAGGACACTTGCAGGGGTGCCTCAGGTTGGTGATCCAGCACCAAATCAAATTATTTATGGTCAATGTAATGTAAATATGTGGACAAACAGAAGCTCAAACCTGTCCATCACCACATAACTGACCCTAGGGATGATAGGTCAGCACAATTTACTTCACTTTACTAAATTTTTTCTGAATTTCTCAATAAAAAACGTTTGGCACAGGGGTGCTGTGAAAATAATGCTGTTACTCTAGGGCGCCGTGATTCAAAAAACTTTGAGAACCTCTGCCATAGTCACATTGTGCTTCCTGTAATTCCAAAACGCTGCACAAGAGGGCACCAAATTCAACATATCTTAATCATAGCTATACAGGTAGTACATTGATACATACCTTCAGCTTTGCTGAGGTTCAGTGGTTTGATTGTGAGATAAACCGTAGATTTTTGGGACAGCTGCAACTTATATTGATGACTAATTATATTGTTGTCTTCCAGGAAAAAGCAACCTTTTGACTGAGTACAAGGCCACTCCTAATAATGACAAGAACATACAATATACAGAACATTAAGAAGAAATCGTGCACATTCCCTCCCTAGTGGGCGCCAGGCGTGCCACGGACCTAAGGATAGTAACTGCGTTGCCAATTAATCTTACTGTGACGCTGGTCGTGTACGCTGAAGGACAACAGGAAAGATGATAAAGTATTTGTCTAATGTATCGGTTTGGTCTCGATAATGTTTCTGCTAAAAACATTTTCACTCCATAGGGCGAAACGGCATTTTTGTAGCTACTTAATTATTCTGTCTCACTCGGGACTCTATGGAAAAAACAAACCCATCCAAGATCAGATGGGTGAGCAGAGATGGTAAGGAAAAGGGTTTATCCACAACTATTTTATTATTATTTGTTATTTATATGGCACCACAAGGCTTCCGTAGCGCTCTACATGGGGATAAAACTGTTCCTCCATTGCCCACGACCAACAGCTTGAATGATAACTCCGGCGGACGTAAACCATGGATGTGGTTTGTCTGATCAGCTGTGTATCAGGCATCGGTGGGAGTTACATTCAAACTAAAGACTGTGGGGTCTATGGGCCTAATTCGCTGTCGATGGTCAGTGGCAGCTCGCCCCGTTTTGTAGGCGGGTAGGTGGGGTGGCTGCACAAACGTAGGTATTCCCTTAGGAACGCCTGGCGTTTGTGGGAGGACCTACTGACATCGCTAGTGATGTCAGTAGTGGACTCCCTGCTCTATTAGAGCAGGGAGTCCACTCGGGCTTGCGGCAGCCGAGACCCTACCCCAGGGTCTCGTCACAAGCCTGATGGTCGCCATAATCGCGACGGTCTCCAGCACGCTCGCACAAGCTGTGGGTGGAAACCCACAGCTTTGCGAGCGGCCTGGAGAAGAAAAAAAACAAACATACACGCCCACGGACCCTGCGAGCCGCCTGCGGCAGCGAGCGGGTCAGAATCAGGGCCTATGTACTAAGTCTTGGAGAGGGATAAAGTGGATGGAGATATACTACCAACCAATCGGTTCCTGTCATTTTTCAAGTGCATACACACTTGCCGTTGCCGGCAGCGACAGAGCAACGTCAGGGGGTCATGCTGCATTCGGCAGCATGACCCCCGCTGACGGTATTGCCCGTCGGACCTGCATGCAGATCTGATGGACGATGTCGCTGACGACGTGCGGGAGCGCGCATCGTCAGCGACATAGCGGGTACACACTGGCTGATGTGCCCGATTTGCCGGATCGAACGACATATCGTCTAGTGTGTACCTGATATTACAGTGTACGGGGGACATAGAATTGCCACTTTTGACGCAGTGTAAATTTGCACGTTATAGCGTTGCGGAATGCATGGCGAGGTTAGGTCATATCTGTCCCCGGTCTCTCAGCTCTTTGCACTGCTATTAGGGCCTGATTCAGCAAGCAACGCAAAGGAGAGAACGCACGCACTTGGCCGATGTTTTTGTACTGAGCATGCGTATGCATCGCACTGCGCGTGCGCGAATTAGACAGTGCGGTTGGGTAAGTGTACGCAGACTACACACAGACCCCTTCCGATATTGACAGGAAGTGCCGTTTGTGGGTGGTCGGGTGAACGCAGACGTGGTTGTGCGTTGGGACGCCGTTTTAGGGGCATCCATAATTAAGCCAGCGCAGTGACGGACGAGTGATGAGACTCCGTGCACACAGGAAGTTGCCAAGATCCTGCGCGAGGTCTTGTCAACCACTATTATGAAAATGTGGTCGATGGTTCACGATGTTACCGATGTTTACGCTATCTTGCGTGCTCATCAGGCTTTGAGTAAAGGGAGATGGGCGGATTAATATGGGGCTGGGCGTCTGCGTCTTGTGCTGCTGTTTCCGTGTGTATGCATTGATTAGCATATCCTCGCAGCAGACGGGTGCGTGTGCGTTCTCTCCTTTGCGTTGCTTGCTGCATCAGGCCCTTTATCTCTGTCCACATTATCTCCATCCAAGCCTTAGTAGATAGACCCCTTAATAAATCCAAAAGCAATTAGCGCAAATTGCAGCCCTAATTAAAAAAAAAAAATCTGCATAACCACACCCACTTTCTGAAATGGCCCCTCCTGCTTCTTTGTAATCTTGGGCTCATTTGAGATCTGCAAATTGGGTCAACATAACCACTAAAATCAGGACTATTGGGAAGTACGTCTTCCTGCTACCTAATAGATTTCACTAGATAGGCTCCAATACCTATACTAATAATATAATAAGAACGTTCTGTTTCCCTGTTTGTTCCATGTTGGCGCAACAACTACTGAACCGATTTGCATGAAAACTGCATCATTGTGTGGTGGAAACTCCTAGATATAACCTGCACTTTGTTTCATCTCCATCTGTCAAGTTAAAGCTGAGCAATAACAAAAACAAAATGTATCTACATCATCAATGCAAGAGATACGTGTGAGGGGAGAGGTGCTTTAGGACTGCGGTCACTTGGATAGAATCAGCTACATAGCAGTCTGTGCACAGGGCACACAGTGACATTGGTGTGAGAGGTGGGTGAATAGGAGAGGTTACATAGCGGTCTGTGCACAGGGCACACAGTGACATTGGTGTGAGTGGTGGGTGAATAGGATAGGTTACATAGCAGTCTGTGCACAGGGCACACAGTGACATTGGTGTGAGTGGTGGGTGAATAGGAGAGGCTACATAGCGGTCTGTGCACAGGGCACACAGTGACATTGGTGTGAGAGGTGGGTGAATAGGATAGGCTACATAGCGGTCTGTGCACAGGGCACACAGTGACATTGGTGTGAGTGGTGGACGAATAGGATAGGTTACATAGCAGTCTGTGCACAGGGCACACAGTGACATTGGTGTGAGTGGTGGGTGAATAGGAGAGGTTACATAGCAGTCTGTGCACAGGGCACACAGTGACATTGGTGTGAGTAGTGGGTGAGTAGGAGAGGCTACATAGCAGTCTGTGCACAGGGCACACAGTGACATTGGCGTGAGTGGTGGGTGAATAGGAGAGGCTACATAGCGGTCTGTGCACAGGGCACACAGTGACATAGGTGTGAGTGGTGGATGAATAGGAAAGGTTACATAGCAGTCTGTGCACAGGGCACACAGTGACATTGGTGTGAGTGGTGGACGAATAGGATAGGTTACATAGCAGTCTGTGCACAGGGCACACAGTGACATTGGTGTGAGTGGTGGGTGAATAGGAGAGGTTACATAGCAGTCTGTGCACAGGGCACACAGTGACATTGGTGTGAGTGGTGGGTGAATAGGAGAGGCTACATAGCAGTCTGTGCACAGGGCACACAGTGACATTGGTGTGAGTGGTGGGTGAATAGGAGAGGCTACATAGCAGTCTGTGCACAGGGAACACAGTGACATTGGTGTGAGTGGTGGGTGAATAGGAGAGGCTACATAGCAGTCTGTGCACAGGGCACACAGTGACATTGGTGTGAGAGGTGGGTGAATAGGAGAGGTTACATAGCAGTCTGTGCACAGGGCACACAGTGACATTGGTGTGAGTGGTGGGTGAATAGGAGAGGCTACATAGCAGTCTGTGCACAGGGCACACAGTGACATTGGTATGAGTGGTGGGTGAATAGGAGAGGCTACATAGCAGTCTGTGCACAGGGCACACAGTGACATTGGTATGAGTGGTGGGTGAATAGGAGAGGCTACATAGCAGTCTGTGCACAGGGCACACAGTGACATTGGCGTGAGTGGTGGGTGAATAGGAGAGGCTACATAGCGGTCTGTGCACAGGGCACACAGTGACATTGGTGTGAGAGGTGGGTGAATAGGATAGGCTACATAGCGGTCTGTGCACAGGGCACACAGTGACATAGGTGTGAGTGGTGGATGAATAGGAAAGGTTACATAGCAGTCTGTGCACAGGGCACACAGTGACATTGGTGTGAGTGGTGGACGAATAGGATAGGTTACATAGCAGTCTGTGCACAGGGCACACAGTGACATTGGTGTGAGTGGTGGGTGAATAGGAGAGGTTACATAGCAGTCTGTGCACAGGGCACACAGTGACATTGGTGTGAGTAGTGGGTGAGTAGGAGAGGCTACATAGCAGTCTGTGCACAGGGCACACAGTGACATTGGCGTGAGTGGTGGGTGAATAGGAGAGGCTACATAGCGGTCTGTGCACAGGGCACACAGTGACATAGGTGTGAGTGGTGGATGAATAGGAAAGGTTACATAGCAGTCTGTGCACAGGGCACACAGTGACATTGGTGTGAGTGGTGGACGAATAGGATAGGTTACATAGCAGTCTGTGCACAGGGCACACAGTGACATTGGTGTGAGTGGTGGGTGAATAGGAGAGGTTACATAGCAGTCTGTGCACAGGGCACACAGTGACATTGGTGTGAGTGGTGGGTGAATAGGAGAGGCTACATAGCAGTCTGTGCACAGGGCACACAGTGACATTGGTGTGAGTGGTGGGTGAATAGGAGAGGCTACATAGCAGTCTGTGCACAGGGAACACAGTGACATTGGTGTGAGTGGTGGGTGAATAGGAGAGGCTACATAGCAGTCTGTGCACAGGGCACACAGTGACATTGGTGTGAGAGGTGGGTGAATAGGAGAGGTTACATAGCAGTCTGTGCACAGGGCACACAGTGACATTGGTGTGAGTGGTGGGTGAATAGGAGAGGCTACATAGCAGTCTGTGCACAGGGCACACAGTGACATTGGTATGAGTGGTGGGTGAATAGGAGAGGCTACATAGCAGTCTGTGCACAGGGAACACAGTGACATTGGTGTGAGTGGTGGGTGAATAGGAGAGGCTACATAGCAGTCTGTGCACAGGGCACACCATGACATTGGTGTGAGAGGTGGGTGAATAGGAGAGGTTACATAGCAGTCTGTGCACAGTCCACACAGTGACATTGGTGTGAGTGGTGGGTGAATAGGAGAGGTTACATATACAGTCTGTGCACAGGGCACACAGTGACATTGGTGTGAGTGGTGGGTGAATAGGAGAGGCTACATAGCAGTCTGTGCACAGGGTACACAGTGACATTGGTGTGAGCGATGGGTGAATAGGATAGGTTACATAGAAGTCTGTGCACAGGGCACACAGTGATATTGGTGTGAGAGGTGGGTGAATAGGATAGGTTACATAGCAGTCTGTTCATAGGGTACACAGTGACATTGGTGTGAGTGGTGGGTGAATAGGAGAGATTACATAGCAGTCTCTGCACAGGGCACACAGTGACATTGGTGTGAGTGGTGGGTGAGTAGGAGAGGTTACATAGCAGCCTGTGCACAGGGCACACAGTGACATTGGTGTGAGAGGTGGGTGAATAGGAGAGGTTACATAGTAGTCTGTGCACAGGGCACACAGTGACATTGGTGAGAGGTGGGTGAATAGGATAGGTTACATAGCAGTCTGTGCACAGGGCACACAGTGACATTGGTGTGAGTTGTGGGTGAATAGGACAGGCTACATAGCAGTCTGTGCACAGGGCACACAGTGACATTGGTGTGAGTGGTGGGTGAATAGGAGAGGTTACATAGCAGTCTGTGCACAGGGCACACAGTGACATTGGTGAGAGGTGGGTGAATAGGAGAGGTTAAATAGCAGTCTGTGCACAGGACACACAGTGACATTGGTGTGAGTTGTGGGTGAATAGGACAGGCTACATAGCAGTCTGTGCACAGGGCACACAGTGACATTGGTGTGAGTGGTGGGTGAATAGGAGAGGTTACATAGCAGTCTGTACACACGGTACACAGTGACATTTGTGTGAGTGGTGGGTGAATAGGAGAGGCTACATAGCAGTCTGTGTACAGGGCACACAGTGACATAGGTGTGAGTGGTGGGTGAATAGGAGAGGTTACATAGCAGTCTGTGCACAGGGCACACAGTGACATTGGTGTGAGAGGTGGGTGAATAGGAGAGGTTACATAGCAGTCTGTGCACAGGGCACACAGTGACATTGGTGTGAGAGGTGGGTGAATAGGATAGGTTACATAGCAGTCTGTGCACAGGGCACACAGTGACATTGATGTGAGTGGTGGGTGAATAGGAGAGGTTACATAGCAGTCTGTGCACAGGGCACACAGTGACATAGGTATGAGAGGTGGGTGAATAGGATAGGTTACATAGAAGTCTGTGCACAGGGCACACAGTGACATTGGTGTGAGTGGTGGGTGAAGGCGTTGCTGCCACCAGTCTGTAGAAAGCTGCACACACATGTAAAGATTATCTGTCCAACCAGCCAACTAGTTGATTGGTTGGAATGAAAATCTGGTAAGGTATAAAAGCAAATGACAATCAGCATTTTTGCTCCCAAATGCCGGAAAATGGACAAAAACTGTTGTTTGAACAAATTGTTTAGATCAAACATTTAACAAACTTGTCTGACGCCATTTTCATCTGTTTTCTGGCATTTAGGAGCAAATTGCTGATCATCAGTTACTCCCATACGTTACCAGATTTTCATTCCAACCAATCAACTAGTTGGATGGTTGGACAGAAAATCTTTACCTGTGTACCCAGCCTAACGCTGCTGGTCACGTGAGCCACTCCTGCAACCTAGCCCCTATTCAAAGCAATGCAACTAGAATGCCTCAAATAAAAAACTGTTGGCAGAAGCGATTTCATCGGGGGCGAAGCCGCTGCCAACAGCCAGTGTTATATATTATTTGTTGAAGCCATATAACACCTGCTCACTTCCCAAAGGCCATTGGGATACACTGATAAAAACTGGTGTAAAAGAAACAGATGACGTTTTAGAATATAAAAGGAAATGTATATTTGGTTGGAACAGGCAACACCATTTTTTTTTTTAAATTAAACCAAACCCCCTTGTAGGTAAAGTTATAACCTGTTGGTGGCGCTGTTCTACATACAACTTTGTATGCTAACTTTACATCAATCGAAAAAGCCGTATTAGCAAGTACAATATACATAAATAAATTGTAAGTGCAGAATGTGTGCTTATATCTTTTAATAAGTACTCCCGGAATAAATAAAGGTAATATAAACCTGAATACATATTACTATAGAGTCAATCTAATGGAGGAAGCCGATGATTAATGCGAGAGCGATTCTTACCGTGTTTGTTGGGGCTGTCTCGGCACATTACACAGCTCTCCCAGAAATAGCTGCCTTCTTGTAATGTAACGCAGGAGAAAATGTAATTGTCAAGATATTTACGATTTAAAGGCGGTTGAGGGGGGGGAAACAATCCCGAAGTTGTTATTTGAAACGAGAACACAACCTCAGGAGAGCAGTGACTGGCGCATTTTCAGCCGGCGTTCTATAATCATTTTATGTTCCTCGCATGCCTCCCGGGGGGCGCGTTAATTGGAGCCCGGGCAGTTTGGACTTTATTGCATTTGCTATTTGCAGCCGTTATTTAAGGGTGCACAAAGTAACGACATAAAACAGAAACCTTAGCGAAGTCCGAGTGAGGTAAAGGACGGCGAGGAACAATGATCAATAATAACACTCTACAAATATTGACTCTGGAAACATTAGCTGATGTGGACCCCACAGGAGCGGCTGTGCCGGTGATTTATCAGAGGAGCTAAAACTAGGCTCCTAAATGAAAATCAATGGCCGGTTTAAGAGGAGAGTGGGATGCAGCTGGTTGTAAGGGTACGACCTGTGTAAACCAGGTGTGCCGTATCCAGCAAGGGTTAATCGCAGCAATATAATAACTCCCCAAAACTGTTGGTGACAAAACAGCAACCTCCTAGCAAAAACGTAGATAATAAGTGTCTATGTGTAAACCATATGGAAAAGGCATTTAGCAATACAACCTTCGGCCCTTGGGGCTCATACAAGTAAATAGCCCAGGGTATAGTACAGTAGCGCAGCTATACATTTTTACAACAGGCTATTACGTGGAGGAAAGCAGAGGCAGTGACCAGTGATGATCTGGGAGCCATGTTCACGCAGGATAATTATGGCTAGTGGCCCAGTGGGCAATTACTGCCCCCTGTGGCTTCTCGGTCTTTGATGACTGACTGGTCACCAACATCGATCCTGCTCAAAGTGGATAGGAAAGTGGTTAAATACCCTGACTGATTAGCAGTGACACAGAAAATAATATGATCCTATATATAGGAACAAAGGAGATTCCATAATAGAACTGATCTGCCTATGTTATGTCAGATGTAACTGGTAAAAGCTGCTCACATTGCAGTTACTATACACATTTAAGTCACCTGGAATAGACTTTTTCAGAAATATGGCATCATTAAGAGGGCAACTTAGAATATTATCTATTGAATGTGAGCAAGAGCAAAAGATTTCGAGTTCATTTAAATGAGTTTCAAGGGGACTTGGTGGTGCCAGGACCACCGAGACGTTAGGCAGGCCCGGAGGCTACTGCTAGAACGGGGGCGCGGCTAATTGTGGGGGGCGTGACTACGTCCTGCACGGCATACCGTGTACTGCAACCGATGGGGGAGGTGATGGCAGGGTGCACTGCTCAAAACATGAGGCCGGTGTGCCCTTATGAGTCTACAAGACAAACAGCCAATCGGTCTCCATGGGGTCAATCCTATTAGGTGCGAATGGTGAGGTGCGAGTTGCTATTTTCACTTCGAATTCGCATAGCGAATTCATTTTGCAATCCAATTAGCAACTCGCACTGATCAGTCAGACTGAATTCACAACTTTCCACTCGCACCTCCCTGAGGGTGAGAGATGGAAAGGGAAATCTTTATTTTAAGGTGAAAATGTGGGGACACTGGGCCTGATTCAGCCCCGGTCGCAAGCGCTGAGCGCTCGCAACCTGTCGATGGTGGCCCACTGGGCATGCGCACAACGGAGCCGGCTCCCTTGTGCGCATGCGCGAGACCCGGATAGCGAAGGGCGCTCCGTCGCTCCGGGTCTCGCACCAAAGGGGGCGAGCTGTCGATGGTGAGTGACAGCTCGCCCCGTTTGGTAGGCGGGTTGGGGGCGTGGCCGGCCAAACGGAGGCGTTCCCGAAGGAACGCCTACCGTTTGTGGGCGGCCCCACTGACATCACCAGTGATGTCAGTGGGAGAGCTTCCGGCTCTATTAGAGCTGGAAGCTCTCTGGGGCTTGCGGCCACGAGACCCTACCACAAGGGCCTCGTCGCAAGCCCGATGGTCGCGATGGTCTTGACCATCGCGACCATCATCCTGGCCGCTCGCAATAGCTGTGGGTGGTCACCCACCGGTATGCGAGCGGCCAGGAGACCGCTCCATAAAAAAAAAAAAAAACGCCCTGATTCAGAGCGAGCGCTCTGTCAGAGCGTCCGGCTCTGAATCAGGCCCACTGTGCTGAACCTCTGGGACACCCCCGTAATGACTAATTAGGCATTTGGAAGTTTCCAATTAGCATAATTAGTCCAATAATTACATGTCATTTTTTGGGGTAAACAAAAAATTTCCTCAAATTACCCCAAAATCAATTTTTTCATTAGTTTAGGCACCCCAAAGTTAATTACAATAATTTTTTAGTTGAAAAATAATTGTTTTTATAAATTTTTTTTTTTAATTTTTCAAGGTGCCCCAAAATCACCCTTTTTTCTAAACTTTTCTACATTTTTTCATTTAATTAGTTAAATGAAAAAAGTTTGTTTTATTATCATTTTCTTGCATTTAAAAAAAAACAAAACACAAATCAGCCATTTGACATCATTTAAAAACCTACAGTACCTTTCTAATGGTCACAAGCAGCCTTCTATATGGTCCTGCTAATGAAATTATCCATTTTGGGGGTCCAGGATGGTCTCCCCACATTTTCATGCATTTCTCGCAAATCTCATTTGGCAGTCGATTCGCACCCCTCCGCTGCGAGTAGTGCGAATAGGCATTTTTAATTGGATTGGAGAATTCTCGGGAGCGCGCTTCGCGGCAATGTGTGCGAGTTTAAAGAAACAACTCGCTACTTCCCATTCGCAACTAATAGGATTGAGCCCCATGTCTGCAAAATTTTGCAGTTAGTAAATTACTTTTTGTGTTAAAAACTCGAAGGGCCATTAACAAAGTCCACAATACCTGCAGGTCCGCGATGCAAATACCATTAAGTAACTCCTGTTTCCATAATATTGCCTCCACTTATTGGGAATCAAGATGGTGGCGATACTGTCTCATGTCTTAAGGTGGGTACACACCTGACAGATATATCTGCAGATTGATGGTCGTTCATACACACTGAACGACCATCATCTGCTGCTGCAGCAGCACGGGCCAGACTGGGGGCGGGTAGGGGGCGTGGCCTAATTGTGGGAGGCGTAGCCACGCCCCTTTTGAAAGAAAAAAAACACACACCTACGACGCGGTGCTGCGAGCTGGGGAGGGGGGCGCTGTGTGCCCCTCAGCCCGGCGCACAGCCAATGGGGGGCGCGATCAGCGTGATCGCTCCCCCCTTTGGCATAGGAGACTGCTCGGACAGTCTCCCAGTGCAGCTGTGTGCTGGGCTGCTGTGGATGGGGAGCTGCGGCGGACCCGGGTAAGTAGTACCCACTCGCAGCTCCCCCCCCCGTCTCTGCACCCCTGTGTACGGGCGATCGACTGATCGTCTGTACACACCGGCTGATGGACAGATATGTCTGCAGACATATCTGTTCATTGTCTGTGCAGCACAGCAAATGCAATATGTCTGTGAACAAGGTTGTTCACAGACATATCGTCTGTACACACTGGCCGACGGGGGCACGATATATTGTCCGATCAATTGATCGGCCAATATATCGGCCAGTGTGTACCCAGCATTAGGGATGTCACTAGTTCCTAATGAAGTTATAGGCTTCTGTATTCTCACGAAAAATCAGTGAAAGTAAAATCCAAATAGAGAGTGTCCTGCAAATGGTGCTCAGCAACAAAGCAGGAAACACAATCATTTCTATATATTCACACTGACGCAACTGGGGACGGGATAATGTTCCCTATTCACTGTGCAGGTGACATCTATTATACATACTCGCCGACCTTCCCTGAATGTTAGGGACACTCCCTGAAATAGCAGTGATCTCCCTGACTCCCTGAGGGGTATATTTACTAAAGTGCGGGTTTACTGAAGTGGAGATGTTGCCCATAGCAACCAATCAGGTTCTAGCTGTTATCTTCTAGAAGGTACACAAAGAGGAGAGATAAAGAAGGGCTAGTTGTATGTAATATTATTTAGTTTGGGTATAAAATAAAATATCACTTTTATTTGGGTATCTTTAAAATTTACATAGGGACCCATGCTGCACAAACATCTAACAACTCATAGACAAGTGAATCATTTGAAAAAAAGACTGCCCCAGCAACTAGCCCTTCTCTTTCTCTCCTCTTTGTGTACCTTCTAGAAGATAATAGAGAGAACCTGATAGGTTGCTATGGGCAGGGCCGCAACTAGGGGGGGGCTAGAGGTGCACGTGCACCGGGTGCCGGAATGCAGGGGGTGAAAAAGGGCTGACTCACAGTTGGTTGGGGGCTGCAGATTCAGAAAACGGCCATCCAAAAATGGCCGCCGCCAAGGAGGAGACAGATGCTAGAGGTCCTTACTGGACCTCTAGTGTCTGTCTCCTCCTTGGCAGTGGCCATTTTTGGATAGCCATTTTCAGCAGATTCCATGCGGACTAGCCGTGCGCATGGACTGTGCTGAAAACGGCCATCCAAAAATGGCCGCTGCCAAGGAGGAGACAGACACTAGAGGTCCTACTGGACCTCTAGTGTCTGTTAGGCCAGCGCAAGTGCCGGGAGAAGATGCTGAAAGCTGCATCTTCTCCCGTGAAACCCCCTGGCAACGAGCATAAACCCCATAGCAACGAACATGAAACCCCCTGGCAATGAGCATGTAACCCCCTGGCAATGAGCATGTAACCCCCTGGCAACGAGCATAAACCCCATGGCAATGAGCATGTAACCCCTGGCAACAGGCATAAACCCCATGGCAACGAGCATGAAACCCCCTGGCAACGAGCATGAAACCCCCTGGCAACGAGCATAAACCCCATGGCAACGAGCTTGAAACACCGTGGCAACGAGCATGAAACCCCTGACAATGCGCAGGTAATTTTAAGGTAATTAGAAGCCTTACTGTGGGGCATAAAATGGTGTCGTGCAAATATGTAAATGGCACTTTGGTAATAGGCATTACAGTATGTGGCATAATGTGTAATGGGCATTATGGTGTGTGGAATAATGTAAGTCACTATACCAGGGACATTTGACTAGTGCACTGCTTTATGGAGGAGCAAATTGCTGCCTTGCACCGGGTGACAGATATTCTAGTTTCGGCCCTGCTATGGGCAACATCTCCACTTCAGTAAACCCGCACTTTAGTAAATATACCCCTCAGGGAGTCAGGGAGATCACTGCTATTTCAGGAAGTGTCCCTAACATTCAGGGAAGGTCGGCGAGTATGTATAATAGATGTCACCTGCAAAGTGAATATATACCTCTCAGGGAGTCTTTTTTTCTCCTCTTTGTGTATCTAATTGTATATTTGGGCTATGGGAGCACCACCAATGGTTTACAATAATCTATCAGGATAAAGATGTTATAATTTGGTTGGTTTATATCTACAAGATATAATATAAAACAATAGGTTCTGTGCAGAATCCTTTCTTCTCCTTTTTCCAGTATCTTCTAGAAGTTGCTAGATATATAATAAGTACAATCTGATTGGTTGCCATGAGCAACATCTCCACTTCTAAAAACCTGCACTTTAGTAAATATATCTCACAGAGTCTAGCAATCTCCCTGATACACAATACCATGTATATATAGTTTATATGTGCAGAACTATATAACTGCTTTGGCTCTCATCTGCAACTTAACATAAGTACATTTTTACGACACGCCTAATAGACGGAACAGTACACGCCCTCCTCGGTGCTATGCGCACAGGTCTTGCTGTCACAGTCTCCTTGCAATTCTTTCAAAAGGAGGTAGGTATCTTATTATATGATGAAAAGACCAATAGCCGAGATGTTACATGAGATGGGGCAGTAGATTACTGCTGCTCCTGCTGGTATTAAGGGCCTAATTCAGGTTGGATCGCACGTCTTGTTCACACGCACCCGCTCGCAGCGAAAATATGCTAATGATTGCAATCGCATCACTATACCAAGACGCCCACCACTGTATAAAGCCGCCCACTTCCCATGACATGCATCCGCAAGTCAGCGGTAACATCGGAACCATTCGCACAGTTGTGGCTGACCTGATTCTGCCGCACAAACTGCTACATTTCCTGTCGCCATCTAGACCTCTGCCAGCGTATACAATCGCAGAGGCTTAATTATGCACGCCCCTGTAACGGCGTTCAAACGCACAGGCACGCTTGTGTTCCGCCAATCACCCCCCCTCTCCACCCCTAAACAGTCACTTCATGTCATTCATTATGCTATGGGGCTGCGTGCTCACTGCGATCGCCTCCCGATCACAGGGGCCGGTTTGCGCACTGCAATGCATGCGCAGAGTACAAACATCATCCAGCTGCGTGCGAACGCAGCCATGCGAGCCAACCTGAATCAGGCCCTACGCTCACCTGGCCTTCATGTTTCATCAGCTGTCTTAACAGGCAGGAAGACATTCTTACAAATAAAACTGAGACTGACCTGTAGGTTTTTGGGCTCTGGCAGTTTGGCACTCCTCGCACTGGGTGGCGCCATGCTGACCACAGTACACATCGTTGCTTTGTAACCGCGAGCCGATGATGGCCGTGGCGACTTGCCTTCCACTAGAACCAATAAAAGAGGTTTTACCGTAGTTAGTTTATTGTAAATGTTGTGGTATCATAGCGCCATAATTGCACCGAGCGGCAGAAAAGAAGAAAACAGACTATAAATTGTGGTAATGTATTAAAAGAGCGATAAACATAACTTATTTGTATTTACGCTCTCTCTGCTCACCTGGCTGTGCTAGGCTTGAGTCATAGGGCCTGGCTCTGAGTCGCTCGCAATAATGCCGATGTTTGACGGAGTTGACCGAATTTTTGTTACTGCACCTAAAACTTGTGGGATCCGGTCTAAAGATCTACAGTAATTAGATAGACAATGTCTAGATAGACACCAGGGGGTAAATTTACTAAAGTGAGAGTTTTTAGAAGTGAGTTTTAAAAGTGATGTTGCCCCTAGCAACCAATCAGATGCTACTTAACATTTAACTAGCACCTTCTAGAAGATAATAGCTAGAATCTGATTGGTTGCTAGGGGCAACATCACTTTTAAAACTCACTTCTAAAAACTCTCACTTTAGTAAATTTACCCCCAGATGTTAGACAGTCAATAGGTCGACTGGGACAAAAGGTTGACACACTAAAGGGCGACATGTAATAAGGTCGACGGGCGCAAATGGTCGACATGGTCAAAAGGTCGACATGCATATGGTCGCCACGAAAAAATGGTCGACATATGATTTTTAAAAAAATTAAGGGTTAGGCACTTACCGGAGTATTAGGCACTTATCCCAATGGTTAGGATTAGGCACTTACCGGAGTATTAGACACTTATCCCAACGGTTAGGGTTAGACACCAGGAGGGAGGATTAGGGACTTACCGGAGGGTAAGGGTTAGGCACTAGAAAGGACGGTTAGGGTCAGGTACCTACCCCAATGGTTAGGGTTATGCACCAGGAAGGAGGGTTAGGCACCAAGGGGAGGGTTAGGATGAAGATTAGGGTTAGGAAAAAACAAAAATCATGCGTCGACCATTTTTGTGTCGACCATATGCATGCCGACCATTTGAACCTGTCGACCTTCCTACATGTGGACCTTTACTGTGTCAACCTTTTGTCCCTGTCGACCTATTGACTTGTCTAACATCTGGTGTCTATATAGACATTGTCTAACTTTTTACTGTAGATCTTTCAATCCACATCCAAACTCGTACATGCAGCCCACGGGGTATACGCAGAGAGACGCAGTTGAGAATGAGACACACCGTATCAGAAAGGTATTGGAAATGTGCTGGGTGGTCCTGGGCGATGACTGGCAGGCGGCTATTCAGACGCACGGAGATGGTCCATCTCATGGGCGTGTTATGGGAGTGTCGCAGAAGTATTTGCTTACACAGACGCTTTATCGCTCACATTGAAGGCCATACCCAGATGAAAAATCTGCACTTACTACATGTTCAAATGTAGGGTCACCAAGCGGTATTACAGCTTCTAAAGTGGGCGTCTCAGTCATTGCAGTCAGACGCACAGCTGATACTAGGATACGCATAAAGCAGAGATGAGACTACAGGAAGAGATGCTAAAGTGGACACAGCAACGTGTGACACTTTTAATAATGCCCATAGAGTTTCCACTGACAGCGCCCCCTACAGGATAGTGCGGCAAGATTCCGCTCATGCCCACCGGTTAGTAATACAGATACAACTGATAATAATAAGTCCAGCATGGCTTCTGGCTGACAGAGAGTAGAGGGGGAGCAGGTGGAACAATTTTAGGGGTGATGAGGGGGAAATCTAGCTAATATTTGAAATTTACATGACCTGGTCCCCTAATGTACATTGCTGGCATGTTACCTCTTGCTCTGGTGATCATTAAGCCTATCAGAGGGGACGTAGTCAGCATCCCAGCGTGCGGGATGCCGATGGGCGAAATACCAGCGCCGAAATCCCGACAGAGTCTGGATCCCGGCACCAGAATCCTGAAGGTAAGTATCAGCAGTTAGGGGGAAGGTAGGGTTAGGCATTAGGGGTAGGCTTAAGGCACTAGGGGGTAGGGGGGAGAGTTAGGTTTAGGGTGCGGGGACAGGGAGGTTAGGTTTAGGCACTGGGGGGGAGGTTAGGTTTAGGCACCGGGGTGGGGGTGTTAGGTTTAGGGTTCGGGGAGAGGGAGGTTAGGTTTAGGCACTGGGGGGGGGGGTTCGGTTTAGGCACTGGGGTGGGAGTGTTAGGTTTAGGGTGCGGGGAGAGGGAGGTTAGGTTTAGGCACTGGGGGGGGGGGAGGTTCGGTTTAGGCACTGGGGAGGGAGTGTTAGGTCTAGGCACTGGGGAGGGAGTGTTAGGTTTAGGCACTGGGGAGGGAGTGTTAGGTTTAAGCACTGGGGAGGGAGTGTTAGGTTTAGGCACTGGGGAGGGAGTGTTAGGTTTAGGCACTGGGGAGGGAGAGGGAGGTTTAGGCACTGGGGAGGGAGTGTTAGGTTTGGGCACTGGTTAGGGAGTGTTAGGTTTGGGCACTGGGGAGGGAGTGTTAGGTTTAGGCACTGGGGAGGGAGAGGGAGGTTTGGGCACTGGGGTGGGAGTGTTAGGTTTAGGCACTGGGGAGGGAGTGTTAGGTTTAGGCACTGGGGTGGGAGTGTTAGGTTTAGGCACTGGGGTGGGAGTGTTAGGTTTGGGCACTGGGGAGGGAGTGTTAGGTTTGGGCACTGGGGTGGGAGTGTTAGGTTTAGGCACTGGGGAGGGAGTGTTAGGTTTAGGCACTGGGGTGGGAGTGTTAGGTTTGGGCACTGGGGAGGGAGTGTTAGGTTTGGGCACTGGGGTGGGAGTGTTAGGTTTAGGCACTGGGGAGGGAGTGTTAGGTTTAGGCACTGGGGAGGGAGTGTTAGGTTTAGGCACTGGGGAGGGAGTGTTAGGTTTAGGCACTGGGGAGGGAGTGTTAGGTTTAGGCACTGGGGTGGGAGTGTTAGGTTTGGGCACTGGGAAGGGAGTGTTAGGTTTGGGCACTGGGGTGGGAGTGTTAGGTTTAGGCACTGGGGAGGGAGTGTTAGGTTTAGGCACTGGGGAGGGAGTGTTAGGTTTAGGCACTGGGGAGGGAGAGGGAGGTTTGGTTTAGGCACTGGGGGGGAGGAGGTTAGGTTTAGGCACTGGGGAGGGGGAGGTTAGGTTTAGGGTGTGGGGAGAGGGAGGTTAGGTTTAGGCACTGGGGGGGAGGTTAGGTTTAGGCACTGGGGAGGGAGTGTTAGGTTTAGGTTGCAGGGAGGGGGAGGTTAGTGTTAGGCACTGGGGAGGGAGGGTTAGGGGTAAGAGTCTTACCTTATTTCCTTATGGGTGTCGGGATTCTGACTGTCAGGATGCCGCTGTCGGTATTCTGACCAGCGGAATCCCGACCGCCGGGATCTCCTACCCGACCCCTATCAGAGAATAGAGGCTAATGACTACATCATTGGAATCACAACACAATGTTAGTAACTCCAGGATCCCTTTATCTAGTGGCCGCCATCTCTCAGACTCACCTTTCCTTGGTGTCGTGTCGCCATCATTAAGCCTCTGTGCTCGCGGAGAGGTAGAACGTTCGGGGGATGTCTCGATATGGCTTCCAAACTGCTGACGTTTGGCCCGACTGTTAGTATCCATTTTATCAACCGCTGTCTTGGCACATTGCTCACAGGTACTGAGGAACACGTTGCAGAACTGCACAGAGAGAAGGGGGTCACCATTACTGTTACTCATGTGCCAGTAAGTGCTAGTGCTTTACCTATCTGAATCAAACACCAGTGCTGTGCTGGAACATTAACAATGGGAATAAGCTGAGAGAGAGACTGTGTAACTAACTGCTGCACTTCAGCACTACTAATAGTGCTCAGTGAGCCGATGGGAAGCGACAAAGGTAAGAAACATTTCAGCCATTGCTTACACTCAGTGAGGAAAACCTTAGTGATCTAAACCTATGGTCATGCAGCAGTGCTGCCTATAAATGAATTAGGAATCAGTGTCATCACTGACAATACGGCCTATCAATGCACCAGGAACTAGTGACATCACTCAGAATGCAGCCTATCCATATCCTAGGAATCAGTGACATCACTGAGAGTGAGGCCTATCCCATTCTCTAGAAACTAGTGACATCGCTGGGAATGCAGCCTATCCATTCACTAGAAACCAGTGACATCACTGACGATGCTCTATTCCCTAGGAGCCAGTGACATCACTGAGAATGCATCTTATCCATTCACTAGAAACCACTGACATCACTGAAAATACAGCTTATCAATTCACCAGGAACCAGTGACATCACTGAGAATGCAGACTAGCCAATAGGGAGGGACCAGTGACATCAATGAGAATGCAGACTATCCAATCAGGAGGAACCAGTGACATCACCGAGAATGCAGCCTATCCATTCATTATGAACCAGTGACATCACTGAGAAAGCAGACTATCCAATCAGAAGGAACCAGTGACATCACTGAGCATGCATTATTTTTGGAATATAGGGCCTGATTCAGATTTGGGAATAGAGTAAGATAAAATAAGTAACTGTGGGCCCTGACAAACCATGTTGCAAGAGGTGCAAATACATACCTTTTTTTGCATGTGCGGTAAATACTGGCTGCTTTTGCATGTAGCCCACGAATGCTGGAAAGCTTTATTGTTACACTGCAATTTAGATTTAGTTTGGACAATCCCCTCCCATATCGAAATCTCTCTGCACATGTTACATCTGCCCCCCCTGCAGTGCAGCCTGGTTTTACCAGGATGCACAGTTACTTGCTCTTTCCTACTCTATGTCCAACTGTGACCCAGAATTGCAAGTCTTCATTTTCAACTCACCAATACGGAGATCTGCATAACAAACACCCCAGATATCCCCAATTTGCTGATTCTTCCTTGATGCCTACAAGTCAGCTATAACCAATTGATTACAGTACGCCAAGGCTTTATTTAGGCAGGAACTAACTGCTGTGTGTTCATACGGACAAGGAGATATAACCCTAGGATGACATGTGGCTGTAAAGTCAGTAGGGATGGCTGGCAACGTTTGGCATGGGGGCACGTACAAGTAGGTTACCACCCTGTTATTATAGGCGGTTATTACACAATTTATGTAGAGGCAGCAACTCAGCATGACACAGGAGCCACCTTCTCCTGTACGATAATCATAGGACTGTCTTCTCCTGTACGATAATCATAGGACTGACATGTCCTGTACGATAATCACAGGACTGACTTCTCCTGTACGATAATCATAGGACTGACATGTCCTGTACGATAATCACAGGACTAACTTCTCCTGTACGATAATCACAGGACTGACTTCTCCTGTACGATAATCACAGGACTGTCTTCTCCTGTACGATAATCATAGGACTGACATGTCCTGTACGATAATCACAGGACTGTCTTCTCCTGTACGATAATCACAGGACTGTCTTCTCCTGTACGATAATCATAGGACTGACATGTCCTGTACGATAATCACAGGACTGACTTCTCCTGTACGATAATCATAGGACTGACATGTCCTGTACGATAATCACAGGACTAAGGCCCTCATTCAGACCCACTCGCAAGCGGGCGCACGTACGTTAGGCGTACGTACAAAAATATTTAAATTCAATGGCTCGCTCGTATTTTCGTTCGCATCTAAAATTCCTCCCTAAACTCTGACGACCCCTCCTCTAACTAACGAGCATACGAAATAGCGAGCGTACATCCCCGAAATGGCTTGAAAGGAACGCACGCACAAGTATAAACAGGAAGTGGCCTTGTCAGATGTCGATTACCTGCTCCTTTATTCTGCCTACCTCCATCAATCGTATCATGCCAATCAATGTATCAATTAGCTTAATTGTTTGTTTTTTTCAACACAATGCAAGAAACTTTACTCTTGTCCGTGTTTGTGTTTACCCGCAGAATACGTACGGATGAAACATTCGCTTTTATTGTTCAAAAAACATGTGAACCACAATTAAACAATTGTACTATTGCTGTGGATCCCCGCATATTTCCCTGGGTTCATTTCTTTATTTAAATTTGCTTACGCATGTCACTGCATCAAGCCTATCATAACTCTCCAGAGATTTCTGGCCCTGTCGAACACATGACTCATACACTAACCAATAAAATTGCTCCTGTTAATTTCCAAAATACATTAGCCAATCAGAAAATTTTTACACACTTTATCAAAAATGATTTTTAAGAAAAACACCATTGCCATCATGAGAGCCTCCGCATTCACCAGGCGCGAGCTGCTGGTGCTTACGGAGGTCATGGATCGCCGGATCACCAGCCAACCTCAACCCATGACCAACCGGCAGAAGCGCTCCGCGTATGCGGAGGCACGGTCCCGCCTGCGGTCCTTCGGCTCACGCCGCAACATCGGGCAGCTGGAGCGCAGGTGGTCCGACCTGCAACGGCGAACGCCCCCGCTTGCTGGCATGCTTTCGCATGCAGATCCTGGCAAGTAAGTGTTATGTATTGTGGTTTTAATGTTTGTGTTTGTGGGGCAAACTGCGTGTGCATGTTTTCCTGTCTGTCCTATTTATTATTTGTACTCATATCTGCGTGTGCATGTTTTCCTGTCTGTTCTATTTATTATTTGGACTCATATCTGCGTGTGCATGTTTTCCTGTCTGTTCTATTTATTATTTGTACTCATATCTGCGTGTGCATGTTTTGCTGTCTGTCCTATTTATTATTTGTACTCATATCTGCGTGTGCATGTTTCCCCTCTATTTCTGATTTATTCATTCTACTGCTATTTGGCTTATTTGTGTGTTTTTTTTTTTTTTTTAGTTTTGTTGCCCGGATTTGTCCATAAACTAACCGCAATTTCTTTGACATATTTTAGGGGGACAGCCAAGACTCCGCCGTCACCGTCCGTCCAGACGGCGTTCCCGGCCACTATCCCCAACCCCCAGCCAACACTCCACCCCAAATCTTTCCCCTATTCCCCACTCCTCCCCATCCTTCCCAGACCCTCTCCCGGAAATGTCGGGCCTCCTTCCCCTCCGTCCCACTTCCCCCTCTCCTCCACCCACCCCTCTTCCAATTACCCCCTCCCCGGAGTCCATCATAACTCCTCCCCATTCTTTGGGTAATGACGGATCCTCCGAGGAGGATCATGGAGGTTTTTCCGGAGCTCCCGTTTTGGCTCCCGGTATGTTTTTTTTTTTTTTTTTTTTAAAGCACAAACTGTTTGTATGTAATCATGTGTCGTGCCTTTCTTCGTGTTTTTGTTGCTTGACTTTTGGTGATTTTGAAGGTTTGCCTTTACCTCTTCCTGGTGATTTCCACATACACATATCATACCTGTGGGAATTTGTACCTAGGCCTTGTATTTTTGCCAGCCCCCCCCCTTTTTTTTTTTGTTTGGGTTTAGGAGTGATTTGGTTGTGTTTTTTTTTTTTAATGTGGATTCCCTATTGTTGTATTAACCCACACACTTTTCTCACCCACAGAGGAACAGAGGCGTCGGCAAGAGGTGGCGGATTGTGTGGGGCAGATGCGCCAACATGTCATCGGCATTCTGGTGGCCCTCGACCGGCTGTCTGGCCTCCTTCGGCAGTAGTTTTTTTATTTTTGTTATATTTTCAAAATAAATTTATTAAGACAAATATACGTTGTGGCTCATTTTTAAAATCCAAAACCAAGATAGTTTAGCATGACATAAGTAGACTGTTCCTGCAAGGATTTCCCTTTTTTAAAAGTTAGATTGTATTTTGTATTTGTATGTCAAACAGACACAAGAAACACATAACAGTAACAATGTCATTTCCCTTTTTGGGTGTAGTGTCAATTACATATTTCTACATTTTCCAGGTTCCTAGTTGGTGCGCAAGCTGCTTAGGCCAATCTTACAAATCCCAAGGTTGGGCCAGGCTTCCTTTTGGTGTGGGTTGGGAAGCTGAAAACATATTTCAGTTTAGCTCAACTGGCGTCAGTACTGGTTTACCCCTTAGTCAAATGTAACTTGTGTTAACCTGGTTACACTTGCTGTTAACGTCCCAAAAAAGGAAGACCATTTCACTCTCCAAACATTTATTCACAACATAACAGAGAAAACAAAGTGGTCACTCCCAAAAAAAGAACACAGTGATAAATTCAAATACAACACATACCAAGAAATAATTAAATAAAAACAAAAAATCAAGAACTGGTTGACGAAGGACCATGCCAACATGATTCCACAAACATGGCGTTGCGATATGGGTTCCAGAATATATGCCCAAAAGGACCAGATCCAGGTTTGGTAAGGGTAGCAGGAAGTAGTGACTGTTGGAGTGCCAAAGATTATGTGAACAAACAGAAGATGGTGAGAAAAACAAAACAAAATTAGATGTTCGCAAACAAACACAAACACATTAGGTATAAACACTGGAGTTTTGTTCAAACTTACCTAAAAAATCTGGCCACCACATCATCGCGTATGGCACCCCCACATACTGACCTTCGACCAACCTCGGGGGGGCCATCCTCAGGTAAGGCATCCTCTGGCTGCATTGGGACACCACTCCTTATGGCAATGTTGTGAAATATCCCACACAGGACCACAATTTTAGACACCATATCCGGCACATACATGAGCTCGCCACCAGAGCGGTGGAGGCATCTGAATCGGCCTTTTAAAAGGCCGATACAGCGCTCCACCACTTGCCTGGTGGCTGTAAGTGCGGAATTATACGCACTTTGTGGCCCTGGTGTGGGAGCCAAATAAGGAGTGAGCAGCCAGGACATGCAAGGGTATCCACTGTCTCCTGTGAACAAAAATAGACCACATCAGGAACACTGTGTATCAAGCTTAACATTGTTATGTACTAAAGGTCTCCACTTACCCAGAAGCCACGCATCACCAGCTTGTAGGTTGGTTAATTTCTGCCATATCCCTGATTGCCGGATGACGAAGGAGTCATGAGCACTTCCGGGTAATTTAGCATTCAGGGACAGGATCTGGAGGGAGGCATCACATACCACCATTACATTCAGGGAGTGATAGTGTTTACGGTTTCTAAATATTGCCTCCAGCCGTGCTGGAGGCTGAAGTGGTATGTGAGTACCATCCACAACCCCTATGATGTGTGGGAAGCCAGCTATTTGGTAAAAATTGGCCTTGGCCACACTAAGGGCACCCATATCCAAAGGCATTTTAATAAAATGATGGAGGTGCTTGAAAAGTGCCTCCATCACTGCCCTCAGGATCCGGGAAAAGGAGGATTGGGAGATGCCCGCCACTATTCCCACCGTTGTTTGAAACGATCCTGAGGCACAGAAATGTAACACCGCCATAAATTGCGTCAGTGGTGGTATTGCTGTTGGACTGTCAATTTGCCGCTCAAGATCACTTTCTATTAATGAGAGAGTGTCTATGATGATTTTGGGAGGTAGACGGTAGCGTCTTAAAACCTCATCATCGGGCATTCCAAAAAGGGTGACACGTGTTCGAAATATCTGGGGCCTTGCATGCCTACGATGCCTACGCCTGGGACGAGTTTGAGGTTGGTCGTCTTCCGGGAGCAGGGCCAGAACAATTCGCCCCAGATCTACCTGAAATTCAAAGTTTACAATGTAAGGCTTTTGAGCCACCCCAAAAGTAACATAAAACAACTTAGCTTTCTGATACCATCCATAGCTGCTTACATGCCGGGGTATTGTCATGATACGTATAAACTGTAAAAAAGCCAAAAATGAGACATCAAAAATTTAGAGGGTGAATTTTTGTTTGTCAAATTGTTGCAAGCCAACACATAAAATAGGCGAAACACACATTTGGCCATCGATGAAAACGACATTGCACACCGTACGTCAAATAGGGTTCAAATGGACCCCAAAAATGGAAAAGGGAAAAGCAAAACTGGTTTACATGATGAATAAGCCGCCAAAAATGCGTTAATTAGTTCGCAAATGCAAGTCACTACACCAACAGTCAAAAATGCGTTAATTAGTTCGCAAATGCAAGTCACTACACCAACAGTCAAAAATGCGGTAATTAGTTCGCAAATGCAAGTCACTACACCAACAGTCAAAAATGCGGTAATTAGTTCGCAAATGCAAGTCACTACACCAACAGTCAAAAATGCGGTAATTAGTTCGCAAATGCAAGTCACTACACCAACAGTCAAAAATGCGGTAATTAGTTCGCAAATGCAAGTCACTACACCAACAGTCAAAAATGTGGTAATTAGTTCGCAAATGCAAGAAAAAAAATGGACTTACCCAACTCGAATATATAAGATTTCCAAAAAAAAGGTCTTTGGGTCCGAAAGCCAAAACAAACTAAAAAAGATGAAATTAGTGTTAAAAAAAAAATAGCTAACCAAAAAACAGAAGTAGACACCAATTGGCCACAAATTAGACTGCACAAAACTTACCAAATCAGGAAAGGATGGGGAAAAAAGCAAAAAAATGCGAACGGAAAACCAAAACAACTGTAGCAAAACCAAACAAAAAACCAACTCTGCCAAATCCTCCAACCGCAAACAACCAAATCCAACCAACTTAACCGCCAACAATCCAACCTCGACTCCACACACACCAAGCCATAAATAGTGTTTATTTTCCCGCACAAATTAAGGATGAATCATAGGGATGCACAATCAATGATGCGGCCGCAAACAAAGGACGCATGTATAAATACGTCACGAAATCACATTGAATTTCTGGTTGATTTCATTCTGGAAGCAGAGACATGGCTTCAGACCAGGGAAACAATGGCCAAAAATCCGGCGGTAAGGCCTTCATGCATTTTGTCTCAATGATTATTTTAAAACAAATATATTGGGCAAGTTGTGAAGTGGCTAAATCTGCATATTTACCCAAATAGGTGAGGAGGATGACATGGAAGAGACTGCTGGCCCCAGTCAACCCGCCAAAGCTGCCAAAAAAAAAAGGCAGCCACATTTCACAAGCAAGGAGATGGAGGTTTTGATCCAGAAGTGCGTTGACATCCTGCCCCAGGCAGCCAGGAATATAAGCCAAAGCCAGAAGTGGAGAATGTGGGAGGAGGTCGCCGTTGCTGTCAATAGGGTGGGTGATTATGTCCGTCTAGCCCGGGATGTCAAACGGCGGTAAGTAAACACTTTCCCATCCTATAAACAAACCCCATTGTAAAAAAAAGGATAATGGTTCCAATTTCATTCCACAGATGGGCAGACTTCAAATATCGTCTCAAGCAAAAACTTGCCGACAGAGCTAGGCATGCAAGGGGACAGGTGGGGGTCCCAACCCTGTGTCATTGGAGTTGACAGACTTAGAAGAGCTGGCACAGGGGTGTGTGCAGGCTGTGGAGGTGTTTGGCGTGTCCAACATGGATACGGACATGCCAGACTTTGCGGCTCCTCATGTTGGCCAAGGTAAGTCTTGTGATGTCACCAACTCTGAAATGCTATTGTGCCAATATGTAGATTCTAATGTGAGTCTTTTCTCCAATTTCCTAACAGAGACAGAGGCGGATGAGTCTGCTCCAGAGGGGAGCCTTGGGCGCAGAATTTCTGCTGGCTCTGCAGGGGAGGAACCAGTACATCCGGCTGAGGACCCTGCAGAAGCCAGTCCAGGGCGTGCCCCCTCGCAGGCAGTGGGCCTCCTCACAGAACTCAATTTTAAATCGGATTGCCATACGGAGATTCTGCAGAGGATGGACGCCAGTCTGATACGGGTGGCTGAGGCCCTGGAGCAAAATGCTGCGGCCAACGTGACCATTGGTCAGGCCCTGGCGGAAAATACCAGGGCCAACATCCGCATCGCCGATGCCCTGGAGCAGCTCGTTCGCCAGCACATGGTGGAGCCGACCTCCCTTCCTGCCGGAACATCCGGATCCTCCACCTCTGGCACAACATCAGCCAATCCTCCAAATGTGCCTAGCCCTGTGCCTAGTCCAGAGGCCACAACATCTGCCTCTGGACAGGCCAGCCCGATGGCATCCCGGACCCGGTCTGGCGCCCACCCTCACCCAGCCAAACGGGCGAGAAAACGGTGACAGCAATGGCGACTTTTCCCACACTCCTTCTGTGCTTGGCTCATATTCCTTTCTGGTCAAAACTTCCCTCTCCTTTCTTGTGAAATGTTTTTACATTTGGTATTTACGTTGATGTTACCAGTTATGGTTTTTTTTTTTTTTTTAACAATTATCTTTGCCACAAAAAAAAGGCAACAAAATATTAGGCCAATTTGTTTGTGTTTAAACAATAAATTTAAAACAAAAAACTGAGATTGTATTGTGACATTATTGTACAAATGGGTTCCATTTAATCCTGGCCCTAAAGGCAAAAACTGACCCTCTTAAAAAAAAAAAAAGGCCTCTTTAAGGAACGTTTAAAAAATCACATAGCGATGCAAATTCCACAGTAAACCAAAAAAAAGGGGAGCTAATTAAAAGATGATGACATTATTGTTACAATAGGCCATAACCACCAAATTGTGGCCAAAATAAAACACCAAAAATGTACGCTAATTGATTGTGTAATCATGACATTAGCAGCTCTGATTTCCACCTGCGTACGCTTTTGTGCTATCCCAATAAACTGCTTTCCAAACACATACCAAGCCGGATTTCAATCCAACACTAATTACTTTACTGACCAGCCGCGATTAATCGCAGCACCATCGTTGAGTCCCGGGACGGAGGAGAAGGCCATCGCCAATGTGGTCGAGTAATCCTGACCCTAAGCTGTGCGAGCATTTTGAAGGGAAAGCGGATGTTCCAGTGATGTATGAGACAGTCCGAACACATTTGACGTTCGCATCTGCTAATGTATGTACGCCCCAAAAACGCCTCGCCACGCCTGCGTTTTTGCATCTCCACCCCCGTCAAGACCCAAAAACGCCTTGTTCTGTCAATCACATTTGACATGTCACTTCCTGTACGCTATTTTAGGAACGAGAGAAAAAAAACTCGCAATCTGCCGTACGCACATGCGCAGTGTAACACCGACGCATGCGCGGTTAGTCAACATCGGAACGCAACGAGCGTACTGTTGGTAACGTGCGGCTCTGAATGAGGGCCTAACTTCTCCTGTACGATAATCACAGGACTGACTTCTCCTGTACGATAATCACAGGACTGTCTTCTCCTGTACGATAATCACAGGACTGTCTTCTCCTGTACGATAATCACAGGACTGACTTCTCCTGTACGATAATCACAGGACTGACATGTCCTGTACGATAATCACAGGACTGTCTTCTCCTGTACGATAATCACAGGACTGTCTTCTCCTGTACGATAATCATAGGACTGACATGTCCTGTACGATAATCACAGGACTGACTTCTTCTGTACGATAATCACAGGACTGACTTCTCCTGTACGATAATCATAGGACTGACATGTCCTGTACGATAATCACAGGACTGACTTCTCCTGTACGATAATCACAGGACTGACTTCTCCTGTACGATAATCACAGGACTGTCTTCTCCTGTACGATAATCACAGGACTGACTTCTCCTGTACGATAATCACAGGACTGTCTTCTCCTGTACGATAATCACAGGACTGTCTTCTCCTGTACGATAATCACACGACTGTCAGGAGAGTTCTCAGGACAAAAATAAAATTCCGTTAAAAAAATAAAATAGCAGAAAGGCAGAATACTGGAGAATGCCGTGTGCTGCCTAAGAGGTTATTATATTACTGCCTGGCACATTTCTAGATATATATTTAGAGCTGCTAGGAAGCTTTATACCTGTGACTATCAATATGCGGTCACTATACAGCCACAAATCCCAAATAGCTGCGACACACAGCGAGTAAACCGCTGGTGACGTAACTGATGGAAGCCCCATCACCTCTGAAGTGTCAGCTCTTCTTATACAAAGTCCCCATGTCGTCCACTTTGCTTTCATTTACTACAGCCAAGCAGCTCCCATTAATGAAGCTAAACTCAGCGTGGGATTGTCGCTGAAGCGTTCATCGTGGCAGCTTCCAGGCAGAAACTGCTGAATCTACCATAGTAGTGAAAGTAATGGTGGGCAGCACAGGCGGTGTAATGGTTAGCATTGCTGTCTCACAGTATTGAGGTCATGGGCTCAATTCCCACCATGGCCCTACCTGTGTGTCTGCGTTGGTTTCCTCCGGGTGCTCCAGTTTCCCCACACGGTATGCAGTCGGGAAGCCGGCGGACGTAATCCCGACAGCTGGCTTCCCGACTGCTTTATCCCGGCAAGGGTTAAATGACAGGCGTCTAAATCTAGACGCCTGTCATTTTACCGACGGCGGGAGACCGGCGCCCGGCATCCCGATCGAAGTTATGCCGGGCGCCGCTGTGGACAGCCGCGGGGAGGGAGGGTTAAGTTTAGGGCTCCCGGGGGGGATTTAGGGTTAGGCACCCCCCTGGGTGGTTAGGGTTAGGGGAAGGGAGGGTTAGGGTTAGGCACCCCCCCTGGGGGACTTAGTTTTAGGCGGCGGGGAAGGGGGGGTTAAGTTTAGGCACTTAGAGGGGGGATTAGGGTTAGGCACCCCTAAGGAGGGTTAGGGGGGGAGGTTAATACTTACCTGGGGACGATCAGGATTTTCACCCATGTCGGGCAGCCGCTGTCGGGATTTGAACCGCCGGACTTGCGTAATTCATACCGATTCCCCCCACACAACCCACATATGGATAGGTTGATTGGCTCCTAACAAAGATGAATCCTAGGGGTAAATTTACTAAAGTGAGAGTTTTTAGAAGTGAGTATTAAAAGTGATGTTGCCCATAGCAAACAATCAGATTCTACTTAACATTTAACTAGCACCTCCTAGAAGATAATAGCTAGAATCTGATTGGTTGCTATGGGCAACATTACTTTTAAAACTCACTTCTAAAAACTCTCACTTTAGTAAATTTACCCCCTAGTGTGTATGTGTGTGTGGTAGGGAATATAGAGTGTAAGCTCCACTGGGGCAGGGACTGGGGCGAATGGCCAAATATTCTCTGTAAAGTGCTGCAGAATATGTGTGCGCTGTATAATTAATGAGTAGTAAATAAAGTAGGTAAATATAAACCTCCCTGTAAGAGCAATTACTCACATATTATAGTAATAGACGTGTAGTATGTTCTAACACTATTTCTACAGTCCCCGCTGTTCCTGGTGCTGCCGTAATGATTCCACTGACATAGGGGCAGATGTATGAAGCTCTGGGAAATGATAAAGTGGAGAGTGATAAACGACCAACCAATCAGCTCCCAACTGTCATGTTACAGGTTGTGTTTGAAAAATGACATTTGGGAGCTGATTGGCTGGTGGTTTATCACTCTTCACTTTATCACTTCCCAGAGCTTAATACATCTGCCCCAATGTCAGTGGAATTGTGCTCTATGAACCCTTTGCTCGGACTGTCTATAGACTGCACTAGGTAAATTCTGCTATAACTTATACAGTGATTTTTTTTTTTTTTAATTATTATTATAAAGATTCAAGTCAACGACTTGGGAATCACATGTTCATATTATTTTTCAGTATGCATTACATGGTATTAAATAATTAGGATATACAATGAGACCCCTGAGATAGACTTACAGAGCACGTACCTTATTGTAGTCCAGTTTGCTGCCGCTGTTTACGTCCGCTAACTGGAGAACAGCATTCACCTCTTCCTGAGACATCTTCTCTCCTTTCTGCAAACAGTGACGGACACAACTTACATCACTGACTATAGTAGGGAACAACATTACCACACCTCCAAACTAATGTCAGCGTATATATAAACGTGAGCGCAGATCGGCCGCTGATACTCCTGCTTTACGTGCACGTAAATGCCTGTATTCCCCGTGCGGAAAGCATCTTTGCTATCAGCCCGCCCCCTATCTGTAAGCTTGCTGTGATACTAAACATCACTATATGTCTGCACTTACACCGGCCCATACTTGGTGCAAATGATACATCTGGTCTATCTAAGCTCACAGTCTTACAGAAAAGGGACTACGGCCCTCATTCAGAGACACTCGCAAAAAGCGAGCGCTGGCCCTGAGTGAGGGCGGGCGCTTTTTTTTTTTTAAAAGCCAGCCTCCTGGCCGCTCGCTAAGCTGTGGGTGACCACCCACAGCTTTAGCGAGCGGCCAGGTGATGGTCGCGATGGTCTTGACCATCGGGCTTGCTACGAGAGACTTGTGGTAGGGTCTCATCTGCCGCAAGCCCCAGTGAGCTTTCGGCTCTAATAGAGCTGGAAGCTCACTACTGACATCACTGGTGATGCCAGTAGGGCCGCCCCCATAACGGCAGGCGTTCCTTCGGGAACGCCTCCGTTTGGCCAGCCACCCCCCTCCCCGCCTACAAAACGGGGCGAGCTGTCGATCAACATCGACAGCCGCCCCATTTGTAGTGAGCCCCAGAGCGAGAGATTTTCTATCTCGCTCTGGGGCTTGCGCACGCGGCAGTGCGCACAAGGCGCGTGCGCAGTGCCCCACCATCGACCCGCTTGCGAGCGGGTCTGAATGAGGGCTGATGCCCACACTCGGTCTCACCCATTTTATCCACGGTGCCAGCTGTGTGGCATATGAACACATATATAAATATAAAGCAAAGGTCTGTTTTCAGCGCTCGTCACCACCAATTCAAATCGCTCCCTTATAATGGTCAGATTGCAACGGACATAACTCTGCAGGATGAGCGCAAACATGGAATCTCGTGGCTAAGTGATAAAAAAAAAGGCCAACATACACTCCCTGGAAGCAGGTACAAGTGTTCGTGGACACATTTTGTGCATATGTACACACGCCAATATGGATGCCTCTATAGAAACGGCGCTGTAACTATTGCTGTCTATAGTGGAATTTCATGCGCAGGATCTACTTAGAGGGTCAACTTCTTTCCAGACAGTGGGTCTCATTCAGAGCCGCTCGTAAGCGGCCGCTCGTTCGTTCCGAGCGATGTTCGCACATCTGCGCATGCGTACGGATTGTAATACGCATGCGCGAACCAGTCAGTGCGGCCGAAAATCGTGTGCTCACTAAATAGCGAATGCCTGCTATTTTGAGTGACAGGATGAGGCGTATGTGGGTGGTAACAGAGGAAGGTGCTTGAAAACGGGGAGTGGAGATCCGAACGCAGGCGTGCTTAAAGGTCAAAACGGGCGTTTTATAAGTGTGCATAATTAATACAGCAGCGTCATTGACTACGTCACTGGGTTATTTTATAGTCAGAACTGCTCGCAAGATTGCGATAGGAAAAACCAATCACAAGAATAGCGAGCAGTTCAGACGCTGTTCGATGTACTCGATTAATCTAATAAATAGCGGACATGACGTATGATGCGAGTGGCCAGGGGGCGTTTTTCCAAAATTACGACCGCAAGTTTTGTTCGCTCGTTCAGACATAGAGGCGTGAACAGACCGCAAAGAGCGAACGGTTCATTTGAATAGCCACCCCTATTTTCCTGAACAAGCGACCGCAAATAGCGTCTGGCTCTGAATCAGACCCAGTGGTAATAATTCCAGTAATTGGATATCTGAATAAAAGGATCTGCAGTACATACCGTAGTGAGGATTTTGTGCAGGTCGCTATGTAGAATATATTCTTTGTTAGCGGGATCCATTTTCCTGAAGGCTTTCACAAGTTCGGATTTGGTGGCCGGTTTCTCTCGTTTCACAATGGAACAAAAGTCATCAAAGTTTAGTTCCTTGGTCTTTGCAGTCCAGTATCTGCTCAGGGTCCTGTTGGACGGGTTCCGCCCGGCCTGCTGCAGAGCTGCGTGGAGAGGGGCATATAAAGTATACTGTAAGGCAGGACAATCGCAGGGGCAGGGCAGCAACAGGATTTATACAATGAAATGCTTGTGCCAAACTAGCACTTTTTATAGTACCCCATCGTTCATGGTCCCTAAATTAAAATTTTATGGTATTTTCATTTAATTAATGGGCGTCCAATGTAGCGCTTCTATTGTTTTGGGTGCCCATTAATAATCTCATTTGTTACGCTCAATCAGACCGGGGTTTAACGGCTAAACCAGCCCTACAACAGGACTTTAGACAATTGTATTTGGGCGCGGGAAAACCACGGACTTATCACACATTCAGGAGGCGGCGAGCAGAAATGCCAGCACTGGCGGCTATCGCGCTCGAATGGAGCAACAGTTGAATTGCTCCTTCAGGCGCCCACTAGTGAGAGCTGCGAGCGAAAACAACTCAATCGCCCCCAGAGAGAGGCCATTTTGGTGGCCGTTCCTGGGAGGTGACTAGACAGATGTGGGTGTGTCACCGCCAGCGCCTGTGTTTTGTGTCGCGGTTGCACTGGCACCGGTGGCCATGTTCAGTCTGACATTCTGTGCCACCACAGGGCTGGTGAAATGTCCGATGGTGCCTCTTTTTACGGTTTGGAGCCTCAGCCAGTGGGCGTCTCAGTAGGGAGCCCATCAACTGCGGCATTAGAGTAAAGTCGCCGTCACGCTGTGCACAAAAACGCAGACTTAACTGCAACTACTTCCACCTCTTTGTTAGGCCCAGTGTGGTCTAATCTTAAAGCCGGGTACACTAGACGATATCGTCCACATCAGGCAGTGTGTATCTGCTATGTTGCTGACGATGCGCGCTACCGCGCGAAGTCAGCTATGTCGCCCGTCGGACCTGCATGCAGGTCTGACGGGCGCTATCGTCAGTGTGGGCCATGCTCTCCAATGCTCCGTCGCTCCTGGCATTGGCTTAAGTGTACCGGCCTTAATACGCTTTCTAGGCGTTAAATAGCTTTCAAAATACTCAGATGTGAGCACTAATAGATCCCAATTCAGTATTATATTCCACCCGGTACATACGGTATATCAGGGATGGGGAACTTCTCAGGCCCGTGGGCCGTATAAGGCCCCCGGAATCATTTGGTCTGGCCCTCTGAGCTTTTTTCTGCCAGCCTCATTTGGCTAGCAGGGTGCCTATAATGACACCCAGAATCTATGCAGCAGTGCCACCTAGAGCGTCCTTAGGACGTTTCAGACGGTCACACTGCTGCCCTTACAGCTCCCCGGAGCATCCTCAGGATGCTCTGGGCATTGCTGTAATCACCGGCAATGCCCAGAGCCCTGCCCCTGTGTGACATCACACAGAGGGGGAGTGGCCTGCACCGGGCCCGCAAATAATATTATATATATTAAAATGGCCCTCGGCAGAAAAAAGGTTCCCCACCCCTGCTGTATATGGATACCATCATAAGCACAAAGGCCCTCATTCAGAGGCGGACGTTAGATGCAAGCGGTCGCACTGAATCAGGGCGGCCACTTGCATCCTGAACGGCCGCCTCCTTGTCTATCGTTAAGCTGTGGGTTACCCCCCACAGCTTAACGACCGACCAGGTTGATGGTGATCACCATCGCGACAATCGGGGCTTACGACCAGACCCTAAGGTTGGGTCTGGACTCTCGTAAGCCCCAGGGAGCTTTCTGCTGTGATGGAGTAGGAAGCTCCCCACTGACATCACTGATGATGTCAGTTCGGCCGCCCACAAAGCGGTAGGCGTTTGTAAAGGAACGCCTCCGTTTTGGAAACCACCCCCCCGGCCCGCCTACCAGACGGGGGCAGCTGTCGATCAACATCGACAGCCGCCCCTTTGGTAGCTAGCTCCGGAGCGACAGAGTTTCTCTGTCGTTCCGGGACTTGCGCACGCACAGTGCGGCCGCTGCGTGTGCGCAGGCCTCACCATCGAGTCGGTTACGAGTGCATCGGCGCTCGCGACCGACTCTGAATAAGGTCCAAAGAGTCATATTCTTCTTCTAACTAAAATAAACATTACAAAGAATAATGATACTTTCATTGACATACACCATTACTGCATTTTCACCATTAAAGCTTTTGGGAGCTGCCATATGTTTTAAATATCAGCCGCGTAACCCACTAACAGCGCTCCCCAGTGGTCAGATAATCATGAAACATTGTAGAATTCTTGCTTGCGTTTAATAACTTTTCAAGTGAGCATCTCTGAGCCATGGGAGTGCCACTGTTCAATTCAGTGCTCTAGAACATGTATTTAGTAACGTGACCTGCATCCTGTGACCTTATAGCCTTTGAGTTTTATTCCATGAACATTATTTCTCATTCCTGCACATTTGTCTCCCGAGGATACGTTCTAGGTTGCGTGCACTGTTAACCCCTTAGGCCCTGGAACCTGGCAGGCAACACTCTGCAGATGAGGGCGGTTTAATCATCATTTAATGACGGGAAATATTTGGTATTCTAATAGCCTGTTCTCTGCGACCTTGACACCAGCTCCCGTATAATAATAATTGGTCAATTGCTTAAGTGGCTCGTGGAAGGAGATGAAAGACATAACAAGCCGAAAGGAGATAACATTTGTTCTCAGCGCTACTATTTTTGAAGCGGGATTATGAGGAGCCTGCCATTAGCTGCTGGGGAAAAAAAAATCTTTTGCCCTAATGTTGAAAGCCTTCATTAGGCTGAGCACATCTGCTGAATGTGACCGCCTGTTAAACTATCCATGGCGTAATTAGGATATCACGACTGAAAAAATCCAACGTGTCATCAGGATTTATCTCTCTATCAACGTACCAGAACGGCACAGTTTTAACTCTCGCTGGGCCGGAATCCGCAGCACTGTGGAGCTTGGCAGGTGTACCTGGCTCTCAACGGGATTGTTGGGATACTGATGTGTACCCTTTGTCTGTCGTTTTGTGAGCTTAACCAGTGCCTCGTGCTTCAGTGGTGCAACTGGTTCCTAGTATATACACTAATAGTCGACACCAGAAAGACGTCATGGACAATGGTCGACATGACAAAAAGTCATGACATTATAGATGGTCGACAGGTTCAAAAGGGCGACATGGAAATGGTCGACACATAAATGGTCGACTTTTTTTTTTTGTTCTGAACCTAATCTTCACCCTAACCCTCTCATTGATGCCTAACCCTAACTGTCCCTCCTAGTACCTAACCCTAACCATCGCCGTAAGTACCTAACTGTAACTGTCCCTCCTAGTACCTAACCCTAACCATCGCGATAAGTACCTAACTCTAACTGTCCCTCCTAGTACCTAACCCTAACCATCGCGATAAGTACCTAACTCTAACTGTCCCTCCTAGTATCTAACCCTAACCATCGCGGTAAGTACCTAACTCTAACTGTCCCTCCTAGTACCTAACCCTACCCATCGCGGTAAGTACCTAACTCTAACTGTCCCTCCTAGTACCTAACCCTAACCATCGCCGTAAGTACCTAACTGTAACTGTCCCTCCTAGTACCTAACCCTAACCATCGCGGTAAGTACCTAACTCTAACTGTCCCTCCTAGTACCTAACCCTAACCATCGCGATAAGTACCTAACTCTAACTGTCCCTCCTAGTATCTAACCCTAACCATCGCGGTAAGTACCTAACTCTAACTGTCCCTCCTAGTACCTAACCCTAACCATCGCGATAAGTACCTAACTCTAACTGTCCCTCCTAGTACCTAACCCTACCCATCGCGGTAAGTACCTAACTCTAACTGTCCCTCCTAGTACCTAACCCTAATCATCGCCGTAAGTACCTAACTGTAACTGTCCCTCCTAGTACCTAACCCTAACCATCGCGATAAGTACCTAACTCTAACTGTCCCTCCTAGTACCTAACTATCGCGATAAGTACCTAACTCTAACTGTCCCTTCTAGTACCTAACCCTAACCATGTCGACCTTTGGTCATGTCACCCTTCTTTCATGTCAACCTTCTGAGGCCCCGAAGTCTTAGTGCCGATGGACATTCTGAGTAACCATAAGTGCGATTGATGGTGCGCCTTTACACGGAAGTGGCGGATCAGAGACGCAGCCGGAGGGCACATCTCTGCACAAATCACGGCGGCTGCGACATTAGCGCATTTTCTCAATTCCGCTGCGTGCAAAGACGCAGCAGCAATGGATTTCGCGGCCACCCCTGAATCAGGCACTGAGCTATACAAGTGGTGGCCATTTTTATGGAGACCAAAGCATTGAGGCCTAAGTAAATAGCTCATACGCTGCACTCGAGACTATACCCACTTTGACCACTGTTTGGATGACTACACACAGTATCACTTCTTTAGTCCTGTGTGCACTTCTCAGCACCTGTCTGTATTATGACCTAGGAGGAGTCTTCTATTAGAATGGCGCTAGCATCTTCCAACGTGTGCTGTAATTCATTTCAGCCAATCAGATATCAGCTCTGACCTTTTATCGCCATTAGTTACAGCTAAATGTAATAAACTGTTACTCTAACATTGAGGACTGACAGAGACGTGATAGACAATGAGGGTCGGCACCTCGACATAGCTGCGCCTTGTCCGTGATGTTGTCCAGGCTGCTCTTGAAGACGGTGAGATAGGCGGCTCGGCATGCGGAGTAGAAATTCTCTTCCTCGCTGGGCTGGAGTTTCAGGCTCTCTGCCCGCTCGCTGGATGCATGCTTTTTATTTGCAAGCGACGTATTACTTCCGTAAAGACCCGCCATCCTGTGAATGACGGACGCAGTGTTAGTACAGAACTAAAGTGCGACCCACTCGCAGCATTCCTGCAGCCAATGGGAGATGAGAAGGCTTGCATTCTCATCTTCTATTGGCTGCAGCAGGTGGAACAGACATAGGAGAAACATGTAAGGGGTAAGTCTGCATGGACGCATTTGAAGGCGGCCATTTTGTGGGCTAAACAGTTATTCCCAGTGACATCAATGAGGCACAGCGCTGCATACCTTAGTGATGTCACTGGGAAAAGAGTGAACTGAATAAATAAATATTAGATCAGGTAAACTTTAATGAATTATTCATTAGACGTTATCTAAATAGCGCCTACATTTTACTTAGCGCCTTACAGATAATATTTAATTACAGAAGCCAATTAGCCTATTATTATTACCAGCTATTTATATAGCGCACCCATATTCCGCAGCGCTGTACAGAGAATATTTGTCCATTCACATCCGTTCCTATCCCAGTGGAGCCTTACAATCGCGCACACACACACACTAAGGCCCTGATTCATAGCCGGTCACTCTGACAGAGCGCTCGCTCTGAATCAGGGACGGTCTTTTTTTTTTTTTAGAACGGCCTCCTGGCAGCTGTAGCGAGCGGCCAGGAAGATGGTCGCGATGGTCAAGACCATCGCAACCATCGGGCTTGCGACGAGACCCTTGTGGTAGGGTCTCGTGGCCGCAAGCCCCAGAGAGCTTTCGGCTCAAACAGAGCCGAAAGCTCTCCCACTGACATCACTTGTGATGTCAGTGGGGCCGGCCCCCAGACGGTAGGCGTTCTCATGGGAACGCCTCCGTCTGGGCAGCCACCCCCCCGACCCGCCCACCAAAGGGGGCGTGCTGTCACTCAACATCGACAGCACGCCCCCTTTGGTGCGAGACCCGGAGCGACGGTTTGCCCGTCGCTATCCGGGTCTCGCGCATGTGCACGACGGAGCCGGCTCTGTCGTGCGCATGCGCTCTGGGCCACCATCGACCCGGTTGCGAGCGCTCAGCGCTTGCGACCGGGTCTGAATCAGGCCCTAAGTTTCATTTTTGTTGGGAGCCAATTAACTTACCTGTATATTTTTGGAGTTTGGGAGGAAACCGGAGCACCTGGAGGAAACCCACGCAAGCACAGGGAGAATATACAAACTCCACACAGTTAGGGCCGTAGTGGGAATTGAACTCACGACCTCAGTGCAGTGAGGCAGTCATGCTAACCACTACACCATCTGTGCTGCCCAACCTACAGTGTGCTTTTTTGACTGTGTGAGGAAACCGGAGCACCCAGAGGAAAGCAATACAAACACGGGAGAACATACAAACTCCGCACAGATAAAGTCTTGGTTGGAATCGGACCCATGACCCACTAATGCTAACCACTGTGCAATCGTGCAGCCCACGATGACACAACAGAGTATAAAGGTTCTCAATTATATCAGCCACAACAATTCTCACTGTATAAAAGCCGAGCAGCCCATGTCCCCGCTCACACATGACAGGATACTGGGGACCACAGTGCTTGTTGCATGACCTCATGTGACACCGAGCTGAAGCAGCATCGCACCTGCTGTGATATGGCCGTTCCTCGGTGGTCCATAAAGTCTTGTGGTGTTGCAGTGATGGCGATTACAGACGCTGGGTCTTTGATGTGCCATCTGCACCTCTCATCACTGCCTGTGTTATTGTTCCTGAGGTGTGTCTGCTTTCTTTAGGAATGACTCCATGATCCCACAAAGTGCATTAACTGACTGTTTCCTTTGATTTTATTTCTCGTTTCACTTTAAGTTTAAGACACGTGCTCTGATATTTCAGGAGAACCTTTACAGATGCCCAAAGCTGGAGTTACCGATCTTCATGACCATGTTATAATATATCAGGCGGGTTATAATGATCACAGGGCCTGATTCAGCAAGGAACGCAACTGCGAATGCAATAGCGATTGGTCATGCAGTTCAACTGCGATAGTATGCTAATTCATTGCGATCGTTATGCCGCCGCTGAACTACATAAGGATGCCCGCTTTACCGTACACATGTCCGTAATGTTTAGCAAGACTGCGAAAACATCGGTACAATCGAGTCCCATCGCAGCCTCACTCAGAAATTGCTAACTTCCACGCACGCTATCGGGCTGCGAAGGGCAGTAGATCATTTATGCACTCCCCTGCAACGGCAACAATCGGCCGATTGCGTGCGTGTTAGCAACTGCATTTCTTGCTGAATCAGGCCCACAGTACTGAAATACATCACTATATCCAACAATACACTCATGAGACATAATATCACTTAAATATGACCTTTACAGGGTTTCTTATTCTACTGGTAAATATGCAGAGGGTGCCTTTAGAAGTCTTTATGACCTTGTGATGTCAGTGGTGAGCTTCCGGCTCTAATAGAGCCGAAAGCTCACTGGGGCTTGAGGTAGACGAGACCCTACCACAAGGGTCTCATCGCAAGCCCCGATGGTCTGGACCATCGCGACCATCAACCTGGCCACTCGCTAAAGCTGTGGGTGATCACCCACAGCCTAGCGAGCGGCCAGGAGGTCGGCTCTGAACAAAGTAGCGTCCGCCCTCATTCAGAGCGAGTGCTCGCATTTTGCGAACGGCTCTGAATGAGGTCCTTGGTTCAGAACCCTTTGGACACCCCCCCTAATGACTAATTAGGCCCCCCAAAAAATCATGTCATTTTTGGGGTGCAAATGTAAAGTGTTTGAAAATGGGCAAAATGTAGGGCGCCCGATATTTTGGGGTGCTGTATGGATGGGACAGCTGTTTTTAGGATTGCAGGGGGCTGCAGTAGGTGTTTTTTTTTATATTTTAAAAGGCACTTTCGAGAACCCCAAAATATACTAGTACCCATTTACATGTACCCCCAATTTAACTATAGCTAATATTTTTCAGAAAAGAAATTGCTTTAGATCAGTTTTTCACACTTATGCAAAGATGCATATAACAGCTCTTGACTCAATTTAAAAAGCCAAAATACTTTTAGGGCTATTAATGTACTTCTATAATGATGTCCTGGGTTAGTTAGGCTTATAATGTGGTACAGACTGATTTCTTTTCTCTAGTTTCGGCATTCGCACATCAGCGTTTTCACGTGTTTTGGAATTCAGTAGGGCAAAAAGCGTGAGCATGCATTCTGAAAGTACGCGCTAACTTCACCGCCACGATAACTTCAACGGGCAAATGAGGCGAAAAGATTGCAGCGGTGAATGGTTTTCGCCAGCCGCGACTTTTCGCCTCTAATTGAATTTGGCCCAAAGTTTGAAAATGCTGATCCTCCAGTGTTTCAGAACAATGATGATCTTATTATTCAATGTAGAGATTAAAATTCACAGAACTATAACATCTAGGTACGTTCCGCACCATCACAAATCTACACGCACACGCTGCATACTCTGGGACCTCTCCTACAGGTGTCCTTGCTCATGTAGCTCAATATGCCTTGCAGCCCGGTATACCTGGCGTCAATGATCCGGCAGGTCTTGTGCGGCTGCTAGCGTTTGTGCCGAAAATTCATCACAATGCAATGTCACTAGGAAGCACCAGGAGACTGTGCTGAGTAATATGATACGTCACACTTGTATATCTGTGTGCGACTGGGAATGTAAATGGCGCTTGGCGTGGAAAAAAGCTGCGGCCGCTGCAGTGTAGCACATCGCATGCTGATTGAGAGACTCGGCCGCACACACGTGTCACATATCAGATTAATCAGCACAGTCTGCTGGTACTTCTTAAGCTGCATACACACACAACGATTTTGTAAATGAACGATTTTAATAAACGATTTTCTTTCATTTTTTCAAGGGAAAAATGAACGAAAATCGTTTACTATAATCGTTCATTTGTAATAGCGTTCCCGCTAGGCTGTTTTAGCCCGGCATCTATTCTCCCTGTCTGCAGGGCTTGGGGGCTGCCCGGCGTGTCCGTAAGTGCCGGGCACGCCCCCAAGAGTGACGAAAAGGGGACGCGTCTTATAGACACGCCCCCTTTTTCAATGACCACGCCCCCTGCCGCCGGAGCTAGAGGGAACACTATGTAATGAACGATTTTTTTGAACTACAAACGATTTTTGCATATTAACTTAATGAAAATCGTTGAGTTGGTCAGTCTGACTGAACTACAAACTACAAACGTGAACGCGCATGAACGATAATCGTTCATCGTTTTCACTCAGAAAGTGAACGATTTTTTCAACGATGAACGATATCGTTTATTGATAATTGCTCAAAAAATCGTTGTGTGTGTATGCACCTTTAGTCACATCGACCTAGACACATTTCGACACAAAAAGATGCAAAAAAGATGCCCGGCGCTAACAGAGGCTCACAGGACCAGTCGCGCCAAGAGGGGCTGTTTGATGCGACTGTAGCAAAGATGAGTGAGACACATCTGTATATCTGAGGAGACCCTGTTTTCTGAATATCCCCAGCATTGCAAATAGCAGAATGACATCATCACCAACTCCTTAATACAGAGCTGGAAAGCTCAGGTGTACAGTTCTCAAACATCTACTGCCGACTCCTAACCTCTGACGCACATTACATGGGGCCTGAATCAGACTTGTACGCAAACCCGATGGTTTACGTACAAGTCCGATGTTTAATGATCGGCACATGCGCGGGATCTGTACTGCGCATGTGCCGGTCACTGCCGTCGCCGTCCGCCCCTAAACCGCAGCACGACTGACAAACCGTTTGGAGGCAGGGTGGGGGGGGCGACACCGAGAAGCGTTCTTGAAAACGGCGGTGTGTCGGCCCTGTGTTCAAGGTCTGATGAGGCCAGGGGCTGCGTCTTCCGATGCAGCTTGGCTGGCCCCGGCAGAGTGGGCACGTTGAGATACTAGTGATGGTGGCTGCGAACGCAGGATGAAAACCAGTGGGCGCGACATGGGCTGATCCTCAAATTAGTGTAAGCTAATAAGTCGGCTGTCGGATGTGTCCAACTTAGAATCAGTCCCGATATTTCCAAACCAATGACTGTACCCTATATATTGTCACTTCCAGGTCATACAGAGGCTGGCTGGTTCCTTGCACTGGAGGCCCTGCGTGCCCGTGTTAGTGATACAGGCCAGGATTTTATTATGGCGGCGTGTTAGTGGCCCTTGGGGGCTGATGCTGGATCCGCCTGGGGCTTCTTCTCCGTTACGGTTGAGAATCTATAGCTACAAACGTAACCGCTTTCATGTCCGCAGGGAAAGAGAAATCTGCTCAGCGACTGCTGGAGCCCCCGGATAAGGCCGGGGCAGGTGAAACAGTCATTTTCCCAGTGTTGTTGGTCTTACAGCCTTTCCCATTATTTCAGTAGGATGCCTGCGAGAAATATCTTCCTGCATAATGAAACGGATGTCTCTAGCACAGCACCACGACGGAGCCATTCTTAGGGTCCCCTTCAGGACTCATTGGATTCTGGCACCTGAGGTTTAAATCACAGGCGCCTCCCAGAGTTACAAAGGTTTTTTTACACTTGGGAGAGAAAGATAATAACCACCGATCATGGATGAAGTACCCTATTTATATTAGGCGCACTGCATGCCTGACACGTCCCTATTACAGCAGCGTTACAGGACCCCGCGGGGAACAGATGTCACAGTCAGACTACAAATCAGTGACGAGCGCACTGTGACAGTGGGCGCGCATTGTGCTTTATAATGAAATGAAGAACATTTCCTGTCCTTTAAGTATTTATAAACAATCAGTAAAACTCAGAGGAGAGGCATAAACCGAAAAATAACTGACAATATAGATTACAGCCTCAAGATGTATGAAACAGAAAGAAAAATATGTTGCCAGATGGAGCTATACCTACTAAGTAAGGCATGTGACTTTGTTATTAATGTTTTATGTCAAAGACAGCATAATATAATTCTATTGCACCCCATAGAGCCATAGGTCTCTACACCCCCTAACATAACCTGACCACTGGATATGATCATAATACAATTCTATTACCCTCTATACAATGTTATACAAACCTTAGATGTGTGCACTTACTGTAGGATTTTACCTTATATTCCTACCAGAAAAGTTACTGTACCTATCAGTCTGTCTTGGTCCATTACAGTTAGAGTTCAGTCAACAGTTTAAACCTATCGACCATCGATAGTTGATGGGTTTACACTATCGACTAGTAACCATTGATGGTTTAACTTTGAGCATACGGAAATGAAAACCTATGTATGCGTAGGCCACAGCTAGAACTAACCATCAGTGCTCCGGTGGCCTCCCATTAATGGTGAAACTTGTCACCATCGCCATCAGGCCATCAATGGTTTCTAATCATCGATGGTCAATGGCCAACCCCATGAGGCATATTCAATGGCAGGCAAAAATTTTAAAAACCGCACTGCGCAGAGTTTTTCCCCGCAGCCGTGAGGTTTTTCCTATTTAATTGCCGGGTAGAAAATCAGACGCAGTCATTTCTATAGGGATTACCGCAGGTGTTATCCCACAACCCCAGAACAAGTCTAAAAAAAATAAAAAATCCCTATTTTAAGCAAACAATGTTGGGGACCCTTTCAGAACCCCTTGGACATCCCCATATTCAAATGAAAAATAATTGCTTTATTATCTTTTATTTAACTGGCCTAAAAGTACCCTCAAATCACCTTTTTTTTCGCATTTTTTTCATTTTATTTATTTGTAATAAAACAAAAGTTTATTTTTAATAATTTTTTTACTTAAAAAAAATTTAAAATAATAATAATAAAAAAAAAGGATATTTTTTGGGGGGACAGTAATAGCCATTATTACTGTTACCAAATATTTTTTGTTTTAGGGTATAGGCTATTTCCCATTTTTTTTTATATAATTTTTCCGCGGAGTTTTGCCCAAAAAAATGTTGTGACCGATTTTTTGTCTATTGGATATTGCATGTATCGGGAGCTCGCATACTTACAGTAATTGTTTGCTATGTCACGTAAATTTTTGTGGGGAAAACATCGGCTGCAATTGGATATGCCCCTATGTGTTCCTCTTACAATGTACAGTCCCAGTGAACAGGCCTACTGTCCCCTAATGGGCACTGCCCTGCTTACATACAGATTACAGAACACAGACTAAAAAGGTGCACTTTGCAGATATTGATTTGTGCATTTTACTATAAGGATCAAATACGCCTGCTGTTGAAAATCATGTTGCTGGGGAACACACCGGAAAGAACTTCGGAATAATTTGCTTGTTTGAGCAACAGCAATATACATATAACCTTATTTACAGGATGCACTGGACGGGTTCTGCAAACTACTGCTTATGCACTGATGTATGCCCAGGACACTTTACGGTGCATGCCTATCCTCCGCTCCTGGGTGATGCCACTCTAGGGGGGACCCTGGATTGTTTTTTTACTAACATACTGCTTGGTGAAGCCTTATTTGTGGCTTACTTTATTACGAGAACGAGGACGGTACGGCCCCTATGGCAGGTACAATTGCTCCGTCTGAACACGGCGTCATGCGTCTGCGCTACTGTGTCTTTAGGTGCAATCGCTGTCAGCTACATGCCTGTGACACGCCCGTGTCTGCCTAACCATTCCCCGTTACTTCCCAGGAACGCCCACTGAAATCCAGGGCTCTTGCGCCAAATTCGTTTTGCGCCTCCTGGAGGTAACCATCGGGATGCATGCGATGTACTTCCAACATCGGCCAACTGCGTTAATATCGGCATTTCGTGCAGTTAGTGTGCACCTCTGATCTCCACCAGCCCAAGGTTAAGTCATAAGTCGTTTTGCAAAGTGAAAATATATAGGAATAAGAACGGTCCTAAAACTGCACAAACTCCATCCCATTATGTAATGCCAGCAATCTGGTTTATGGTTAGCCATCGACGGTCAATATTTCACAACCAATGATAGTTCGGTCCCAATTGCCAAGTGTTGGCCATCAATAGTGTGAGGTCGCTATCAATTGCTTTGTGCTCCTTTTTTTTTTAATCTACTATAATCCCTACAGTGGTAGGGTTCTTTTGCTCATGCGCTAACCACCCCTCCACCTTTGTGCACGTCGATTGTTTGAACCATCTAGGGTTTTCTCCCAATGGTAGTTAGTTGTAGACTATCGATAACGGACAAGTTGACGGCCATCCTTAATCTAACTCCACTAAAGGAAATCATGTTTTTTTTTTAACACTGTTCCACAAAACTAAATACACTGGTGTGCCCGTTACGCACTTTGCAAGGACCTCCCACCCTCCAATCGCGAAGTGCAAACTACGCCATCTTGCCCTTTTGAAGAAATCTAAGAGCACCAGCACAATTCAAGGGGAGTGAATTCACTGAAGACGGGTATAAAAGATTGACAGTAAAAAGTTCCAAGTTCAATAGGTTGACACCAAATGGTCAACATGCGATAGGTCGACAGGGACAACAGGTTGACATGTACAAAAGGTAGACAGGGTTAAAAGGTTGACACATTTTTTTTATTGTAATTTAACCCTAACCCTCCCCCTAGCGCCTAAATCTAACCCACCCCCTAGTGCCTAACATTAACGTCCCCTCTGCCAGTTTAACCCTAAGCCTTCTCCAAGTGCCAAACCTTAATCCTGCTGGGTACACACCTGGCAGATCTATCTGCCGACCCGCAGTTGCGACGACGGAGCAGCCAATCAGGTAAGCTATACACACTTACCGATCGGCAGCTCGATGTGTCTGCTGACATCACAACTGGGCGGACAGCTTAATATGCCCGCCCAGTTGAGATGTTAATCACCAGTGATCCCTGCAGCAAGTGTACACACAGCAAGATGAGCAGATATACCGGGGAAATCAGCTGTGCTGTTCGATAGAACGGACGATATATTGTCCAGTGTGTACCCAGCTTAACCCTCACCCTAACCTTAAAAATGTTGAAAAAAAACCCATTAAAAACATATGTCAACCTTTAACCATGCCAACCTTTCACACTGTTGACCTATTGCAAGTCGGCCATTTGATGTCGACATATTGACTGTCTACCTTTTTTTATTGTCGATCTTCTATCCGTACACCTCAATGGAAAGACCCGTTTGCATAGGATCTTTTAATTGCATAATTTGAACCCCCTCCCCACCAAAGAACCTAAATGTGATAAAACTAAACATGGTATCTGCAGAAAAAGCGTTTGCTTAAACATGGTCGCTCGATCTTTTTGGATTTTTTCCAACAATCTTTTTTCCTTTCTGCAGTTTGGTCGGTGCAATAGCGATAAAACTAAAATCTACTAAGGATGGCGCCAGAAGCAAAAACGCCTTGTGCGCGATAGCCACAGACGGGCAGATGGGTTTGGTCTCAGCGGGTAAACCATCGGATCTGAGGCAGATTTGGCCATGCTCACTCCCATGCTCAGCGGTGGCTTCGCAGGAAGACTCGGGGGTCCCGTGCGATCAGGCTGGGCAATCACCCCACGCAGGCTGATGGACGTGAGATCAGATTTAAAAACAATTTCTATCAGAAAGCAATTTTAACGTGATCGACAAACAAAGAAAAATGGATGAAACATGTCAGGAAAATAGGGAATATATTAACGATTACAGCGACAGCTTTTCATGTAGGATACTGGGGCTGTTACTGCAGGGCAGAGATTATCCACCCAGGACCCTCAACCTGTTATTGATCTCCAGCAGGCCTGGCCAACCTGTGGCTCTCCAGCTGTTGTGAAACTACAAGTCCCAGCATGCCCTGCTACAGTTTTGCTATTAGGGAATGCTAAAACTGTTGCAAGGCATGCTGGGACTTGTAGTTTCACAACAGCTGGAGAGCCACAGGTTGGCCAGGCCTGATCTATACAGGCCACAGCTATTGGGAGGCAAGGCAGACTGGGACTTGTAGTTCTACAGCCCCATGGACTGACATCTTACTGTGGCCCTGCCAGACATTACCCTGCCGGATGGGTCTGGCCCTGAGGGAGCACAGAAGACTGTGCACTCCAAACTAGAGACCAAAGCCCCCCCCCTTTATGTCGATACGACCCCTACTCTCACCCCCACCCCACATTAATACTCACATTAAATTGTCAGCAGCTCAGCTTCTTCTCCTCTTTCCTCTGCTGCTCCGTTACCTAGGGAACGCAAAGCCGGAAGTGACGCTTCGCTCCCGGGACAAAGATGGCCGCCGCGGCTTCTTCATGGGCAATTTTTAAGACTACTTCAGTTTTAGGTGTTTTTTTCTTTTTTTTGTGAGGGAGTTTCTCGTCAGAAGGGCAGCGGCGGGGCTTCCATACAATGCGACGTGCTGTCCAGGCGTTTTATAATCTAATTATTGTCCCAAACTCCTCTAGGTCGCTGTACAAATGTGTTCTATTGGATTACCGAGGGACAGGGTTCATAGGATGGCGTCACACCAGCATTTACCCTCGGTGTGTTGTTGTATTAAGACCTCTCGAGCCCCCAAAGAATTGGAATAAAGAGCGTGCGGAACTATAGTGAGGGAGGCGCAGTTTCCGGGGGACGGATTAGATGCGCCCACCCAGGCGCCAAGATCAGTAAGGTTCAATATGTGTATAAGTGACTGTATAACCTAAGAGGAACAACAGAGCCCAGCATGCCGTGAGTACACTCATCAGATCACAGTGTGCCCACCACTGTATTATAGGGCTGTGCAGCCAGCAGGGAGGCTGGGAGCTGTAGTCCCAGCTGGTGTGGAGGGGGATACTACTACTACATCCATCATTCAGCCGTATTCAATCAGAGCGTCCCGCGATACTTTTTCGCCTCCTGGACTTTTTGCCTACATTGCGTCTTTTCTAGGCGGAAAAGAATCGCACGCGTGCCCGCTTTACCCCGTCTTCAATATGGAAGCACGCAAAAACGGGACCCGGCGAAACTTGAACAGGCGGAAAGTGCTGTCAGATTTCGGGAAGTCGGCCTGACACCCCCCAAAATATGCTCTGACATGGGGGTTCCCTATGGTACCCCCCGATTTGGCTTGCTGAAGGTATTTGGTGTTTTTAAACGGGCTCAATAGCTGCTAAAGAGCGTTTTTCTATACGTGGTGCAGAATAGTATTCAGGAGTATTTTTTTCCAGAAAATAACTTATCCCAGCAAATTTGGGGTACTTGAAAATGGGGGTCAGCATATTCAAAAGTTGCTAAAGTTAAGTTGAAAAAAATCGTGAAAAATCCACCTGCTGCAAGCACCTGCAATCAATTATGATTTTGTGGAGCTACAAGTCCCAGCATGCTCTGGCAGCCACTCGTTAAGAAAAAAGTTTAATGTGTTTTATGTGGTTACCAGTATTGTTACCCCTGGCAGTGACGTAATATACTTTAAGTTTTAAAGTGCTTTCTTTCAGTGCTTGTTAATGATATTTATATAGCGCACACATAGGGACTTGCAGTAAGGGGAGGCAGTCGGCACATACTTGCCGATGCAGGGAGCGACGTCGGGATCCATGCTGCATTCGGGAGCATGGCACCTGCTGACAATATCGCCCATAGAACCTGCATGCAGGTCCATCGGGCGATATTGCGCATAGTCAGCGACATAGCCGGTACACACTGGCCGCTGTGGATGATATGTTGTTCGATCCAACAACATCTCGTCTAGTGTGTACCTGGCTTAAGTGTATTTAGGGGATAGTTACAGTGAGTAGGGGGTGTGAGAGGCTCCCAGTGCTCGGGCCTATCTCCATATGTGCCTCCCCAGCCATTCACCTCACCACACGTACGCAGCGCTGTAATGAGGATTTTCAGTCATTCACATTATCCCTACCCATTAGCTGTTTGTGCTAGAAGCACCAGAGCAGAGAGTGACACCACCACAGGCAGGAAAGAGGAACTGCACAGGTTGTGACATGTGCTAGAATGAACACAAAGTAGTATCATGTAGGTTTTGAGCGAGCGGCGCACTTGTAAAATTAAATGTTGGGGAAGGGTCTAGTAGTCAGACAGAGTAGGGAGTACTATAAGGAGTTACTTGTTTAATATTTTATATTATTAAAACAATGGTGTGAATAAAAAAAAAATCTGAACAGTTAAGGTGCGTGTCCACTACGTGACATTAATGGACGACTGAACGTTGACTATATCGTTATCGTTCAGTCGTCTATTAATCGTGCAGTGATCGGGCAGCGATGCGCGTTCACGCTGGTCGTTGCCGGCATCGCTCATCGCCCGTACATGTTGGTCAACCTGACGATATCGTCAGGTTGACCATGTACAGGGAAGAGGGAGGGTGCCTGCAGTGAACGATATATCGTTCAATGAGGGCACTGTGCAGTTTAATGAACGATAATGTTCAGTCTTTCACAGTCGGGTATTGGATACCCGCCTTGAGGACCGAGTTTGGGACCTCTGCTGTAAGGCCATAAATTTAATCTGAGATGGCAAGAGCCAGTTTCACATTGTTACAAGGAAGCGCATTGGGAAAAACAAACCCTTCCTTTTGCATTGCATGATCTGATAGTATAAACTCCAAGGAATGTTTATGCCATGCATAATTACACAATTCACATGTTCATACATGTGTGAAATGCATGTTAGGATGCTTGCTTCGCACACTGAAGATACTTTTTTATTTAAATACACCATCCTGTGCTGTTTTAATCCATAGACAGCAGCTACACACTTTTAAAACAAATATATATTATTTTATTTAAAATGATAAGCAGATATGCTTGAGGACGCTCTGCCTGTCTCATGTGTCAGGGGGTGATGCAAATTTCATGTACCTGCATTATCTCTCGGAGACTGTCCATTTCCTATATTGCCTGGAACAGGCTGTTGCCTGTAAAGTACGCCAGCAGTGCTTAGATCAGGCAGGGCAGGAACTTGTACCGTAGAGTTCTCAAACCGCTCCTGAGCTTCCCTGTTATAACCTTTATGGTTTTTGTCACAACATGTACATTTTCATCTTCTGGTTAAAAGAAAAATGATACCTAGCTGCATAAAGGATTACATAGTGTTATGTTGTGGAGCGCCACTTATGCCAATGGTCCATTAATTTCAATTGCCTTAAGCTACATGTTCTGCATGGAATCGGTATGTAATGCGGATCAAATTCCGACAGCCTGGTGGGTCAAAATCCCAACAGCTGAAGGGAAGTACCCTTACCCTCCCCTCCCCCCCCCCCCCCCCCTCCCTTATGGGTGCCTAACCTTCCCCCGTTAGTGCCTAAACCTTGCCCCCCCACCTGTTAGTGCCTAAACCTAACCTCCCCGCACCCTAAAGCTAACCCTTACCCCCCCCCCCGTAGTGGTGCCTAAGCCTAACCCCCCCTTTCCCTACCCTAACCCTCCAGGGGGGTGCCTAACGGGACATCGAACTGAATTGAATTCCCCCAATTCAAGCATTGGGTGACTTCTGGTTATGAAGGGGTTAATATATAAGAGCTGGTCTTTATAAATGTCTCCCACTTTCTAATTCTGTAAGTGCTCCGTCGAGCCTTCGGGTATCGGTCGTTTTGCACAAAGGAGTTCTTTGTTCCTGTACGCTTACTGGAAATAATGGAAGTCTTCTCATGGTTTATACAAACTAAGTAACATTGGGGGAGATTCAATTCAATGCGAATTGAATAGCGCTGGGAGCGAGCTCCCGTAGCTATTCAATTCAGTGCGCTGTGTGGTCGGAGAATGCCGGTTATCGCTGTCATCGTGCTCTAACAAGGGTGTTAAGGCGTGGTAACCCGCCTTCTCTGACCAAAGTGCCGGCGTGCGGCTGTTGGCACCACGCTATGTAGAAAAACAGCCGCGCACCCGGCACTTTGGTCGGATTTCTCTTCACATCCCCAGGGGGGTGCGAGAAGAAATCCTTAGCGCGCCCAAACAGCGCGGTGTATTGAAAAGGTTCAGGAGTCCCGTCTCTGTTCAATAGCGCGTTGAATTGAATTCCCCCCATTAAATGATCAGTCACTGGCCTAACGATACTGGATCAGAACCTCTATACACACCTTCCTATACCTTCTAATGTCCTGCCTATACCTTCTAAGGATGACGCTAATTTGCGTACGCAGTCACACCATAAATAATGACTTAGACGTGGAATCTGTGGTTCCAAAGCACAAGTGATATTCAGGTAAAAGTTCAGACAGTTACACGCAATTGATCAAGACACTATTTAGGCGCAAAAGGAAATTATACAGACCCAAGTACAGTATACATACGCAGGCGCTTCCGGACCCAGAGATAGGCATCAACAAGAGACCCCTAGTCATTCAGCACGAAGACTCTGAATCAGCGTTCGTGCACTTATATTTATATCCCCCCAGAATAAACAGGACAATTGGAAGTCTGTTGCTGATATCATTGGTTCTCAGGGGTGAAGCATCTGTTACAGCACATTTAACAGGCTGGTTCAAACAGACTCTCCCTGCCTCTAACAGCTGGGGGTCTTCCTCTTCACGCCTCCAGCAGCATCCTAACAGTTGTTTCTAAAATATACATTTTGTTGCTTGTAGGCTCTGCGATCCATAACTCGGGAATGCATGATGCGATCTCCCCACCGATAACACCGGAATACTGTGAAAAGAGTACGCATCAGTACAACTCCAAACACGACTGGTTTAGCATGTATAATACCTTAGTTATCAAATCTCTTTATTTCTCAGCATTTAAACTAACTGAACCTACTTAAATCATACACTTTAAAGCTTATTGAACCTTATGTGTGAATATGAAATGTGTGGGTATCCAGGGTTTGATATGAGGACGCTAGTTAACTTGGGGCAGATGCGTGTGCATAAAGCTAATAAAACAGCGGTTTCATACAAAGTCCTATGCATTCGCTAATATGCGACTAGTTAACATCGCTATTGTATGTATTCATGTGCGTATGGGAAATGATGAAAAATGCAATCGCATGGTGCTATTAGTATTATTGCCACATGTACTAAAATGTGTTTATCTAAAATGGAGCTTAAACGAGATCGCAAGACGCCAGTCGCAAGATGGCGTCGCCGCCGCCGCGATTAAATTTCAACCTGAACTTGTCCTAGCCAATTATTCAGCTTCGACAGGCCGTTTAGGAAATACGATGTAGCCACATTTTTATGAATCATGGAAGGTTAAATCTTTAGTTTTATTATGTGGTAAGTTTTGAACAAAATACCTGACATTGAACAACCCCTGTTATACAAAGATATATCCTGGCAAATATATGTTGTTTACAAAATAAATGTGTGTTTCTGTACGTGTTCCGTCGTTCTGTAATTTACCTTTTGCATTAAAAGTGTTGTTAGCCTTTCATTCATTGCACCAGGTGACCACCCACAGCTATAGCGAGCAGCCAAAAAGATGGTCGTGATGGTCAAGACCATCACGACCATCGGGCTTGCGACGAGACCCTTGTGGTAGGGTCTCGTCTGCCGCAAGCCCTGGAGTGCTTTTGGCTCTATCACCCGCCATCGACACCACGCCCCCTTTGTAGCGAGACCCATAGCGATGGCTTGCCCATCGCTATCCGGATCTCGCGCATGCGCACGACGGAGCCGGGTCCATCGTGCGCATGCGCACTGGCCCAACATCGACCTGCTTGCGAGCAGGTCTGAATCAGGCCTGGTGTGTGCGTATGTATGTATGTGTGTGTGTGTGTGTATATATATATATGTATATATATGTGTGTATATATATATATATATATATATATATATATAATTATTATTTTTTTTTTTATGGGGTACACATACACTCAGGTGCATAAATATTGGGACATTGACAGAATTTTCATATTTTTGCCTCTATTCACCACCACAATGGCTTTGAAATGAAACAAACAAGATGTGCTTTAACTGCAGACTTTCAGATTTAATTTGAGGGTAATTACATCCAAATCAGTTGCTGACTGGGCCGCGCGGGCGCATGCCTGTTGCTGACTGGGCCGCGCGGGCGCATGCCTGTTGCTGACTGGGCCGCGCGGGCGCATGCCTGTTGCTGACTGGGCCGCGCGGGCGTATGCCTGTTGCTGACTGGGCCGCGCGGGCGTATGCCTGTTGCTGACTGGGCCGCGCGGGCGTATGCCTGTTGCTGACTGGGCCGCGCGGGCGTATGCCTGTTGCTGACTGGGCCGCGTGAGCACGCTGTTCATGTAGTCAGTACGTGTTTAAACTCCCTTCCCTCCCTCGTTTTGTCTCTGTTTGTAAGGAGGCGCAGGTGCCAGATATGCGTAAATCTTCACTGGTGCATATGTGCACTTGTAGAGGGAAGGGGGTTTCAATATGTCCGATATAAGCAGACTTATTTGTCAGCGTGATCATCCATCTCAATGAACGACCCCCCGTGGGTCTGAAGTATCGACTAACAAATTCACGCTTTCAAGTGGGGGATCCGGTCTATAGATGGACAGTAAAAATGTCGTCGATCTCTAGATAGACACCAGATGTTAGTCAATAGGTCGTCAGAGACAAAAGGTTGACGGGGTACAAATGGTCGACTGATTCAAAATGTCGACACACAAAATGGTTGACCCATGTATTTTTTATTTTTTTTTAGAGTTAGGCACTTACCCTGACGGTTAGGGTTAGCTACCAGGAGGTAGGGTAAGGCACCAAGGGGAGGGTTAGGGTAAAGATTAGGGTTAGAAAATGGTGTCGACCATTTGTACATGTCGACCTATTGACTGTCTAACACCTGGTGTCTATCTAGACATTGTCGACCTTTTTACTATCTATACTTCAAACCACACCCCTCAAGTCGTGGGATGATATATATATATATATAGTGTATATATGTGTATATATTGCTATATGTAAAATGACATCCAGTGTGTGTTTGCATGAACCTACAATTTCCTTGCGGTGCCCCGGATCATTCTTGCTATAGGTATTTAGACCTCATGTAATAAAATGCTAATGTCTGCTCTTTAGGTGACAGCTGTGAGATTGAAGGCATTATAAATATTCTCTCCTCCGTTTCTAGCTTTGCTATTAACAGCTGGGCATCCAGTTCAGGGACAGATTTTGGCAAGAGCAGGAGAGAGTGCCTGGCATGTCTCGCACTGTGTATGGCAGAGCATAGTTTCTTAAGGGTCAGTGACTTTCAGTATGTCGGCTGAGCCATCTGTTCCCATCTCCAAGAAATAACTTTACCTCCAGGAGATGTGTGTAAGATGAGCGTTCCTTCTCCAGCCTTGGGTCTCCTACATGCAGCCCGCTAATTGTCAGCACAAATTCTGCATGCCTGAGATTTGCTGACACTCCGATCTAGTGTAGCTTCAGGTTGACACTTAGTGGATCCATGTCAGAGTAGGGATGGTATATTTGCCCTGGGTAGCTGGTGGGAGAGGCTGTGACTAACATGGTGCAGAGATGATCAGTAGGGTTGGTCTTGCTGATGATCAGTAGGGTTGGCAGCTGGCCTGTGAGCAGAAGAAAGACAGGATCTAGATGCCACACTTGCTCACCGCAGTCTTGGAAAGTAATTCTCCCATGAGGATACACATTGCATCTTCAATAGAGATTCACCAAAGACTTTGTCATTCTCCAGAATACTGTATATCGGTGTTACGTAACATGTTGCCCTCCAGCTGCTGTGGAACTACACATTCCAGCATGTCCTGCCACAGTTTTACGATGCTCTAGTAGTAAAACTGTGGCAGGGCATGTTGAGATGTGTAGTTCCACAGCCGCTGGTGGGCTGCATGTTGAATAGACCTGTAAAGGCGGGTATCCACTAGACGATATGCTCCACAAGCGATATCATCTAGTGATTCCCCGGCAGTGATGTGCTCAATGTCATTAACGGCATTGAGTACCCACACTGATTGATATATCGTTCAGTGTTGTCGCCCTCCTTCATCCCCGTACTTGCAAAACATGACCATATCGTCCGGTTGCCCAGCAAGTACGGGCGATGAAAGATGCCATCAACGAGCCAGAGGGAGCCCACATCGTTGGTCATTTCACTTTATATCCACTGCACGATATTGCAGATGATGAACGATAACATTTATCGTTCAAGTCGTCAAATTAATTGTGTAGCGGATATGTGCCTTTAAGCTGCATAAACACTGGGCCTGATTCAGACCCGCTCGCAAGTGCGTCGTTTATTAGGCAGTGCGCACGGGCGAGCCCCGGAGCGAGCGCAAAAAGCACTCGCTCCGGCGCGAGCGTCCAAAAGGGGCGGCTGTCGATGTTGATCGACAGCTCGCCTCGTTTGGAAGACGGGGAAGGGAGGGTTGCTGGGCAAACGGAGGTGTTCCTGCCGTTTGTGGGCGGCCCTACTGACATCACTCGTGATGTCAGTAGGTGGACTTCCTGCTCTATTAGAGCAGGAAGTCCACTGGGGCTTGCGGCAACGAGACCCTACCACGAGGGTCTCGTCTTGACCATCGTGACCATCACCTGGCCACTCGCATAAGCTGTGGGTGGGTCGCAACTAAAAAAAAAACGCTCTCCCTGATTCAGAGCGAGCGCTCGCTTTTTGCGAGTGCCTCTGAATCAGGGCCACTGTACGATTTGTACCACCAATGACTTGAAAGATATCTTTCAGTGAAGTCATCCTGCCACATCTCTGAACAGGCAAAGTTGATGATATCGTGCAAGCTGGCCTGCATGTACAAACAATCATAGCTATCGTTCATGCGGGAACGTGCATCGTTGGTCGTTCACTGCATAAAAATTAACCATATATCGTTGAACGTTATCGTTCATAGATATCGATATGTGTACGCAACTTTAGTTGCTCCTTGAAGCAGTTATTGTAACATTGCAAAGAAATCGGTATTTGGTTCCAGATACGACCCTAATTTATAACATCAAACGCTAATATCGGTTCTAACTAAGTATGTAAAACTGAAAAATGAGCCTGTAGTAATACAGATCAAAACAAGTGTTTGTGATGATATAGTAGAATAATTGTCCGCTCTCACTTTATAGGACTCTTTTGCTGCCCAAGGTAGGGGGTGGAATTGGGATTCTAGTGACCAGCTGGTGACTTCTGCCTCACGGCTGACCTGTCAGTGTTATAGACATGGGATGCAGAGATGGTTCATTGCTTCGTCCTCCCCTACCTTCCCCTGCACAGATGGTTTGCTCTGAGCTCCACACTATAAAGCCTATATCAGGGGCACAGTCTGTATCTTTGGGGGAGTTCTCCTGTAACTATATGGATTATTGTAATCCTCCTTATGCGTTGTTGTCCTGTGGGTCTGTCTTGGTTCCCCTGGAACTGTTATATAAGTCAGGTCACCTGTCACCAATTAAATGCTTAAGGAGTCGGGGGGTTTCTGAAAACCAGATGCACAGAAACAGGTAGTGTTACCCACGGCAACCAATGTATTGAGAATGTGGTAGGTTACTATGGGCCCAATTCTGTATCTGGCACAATCTGGTTTGCGGAAGCATCTCGCCGGATTTCGGCATACTGTGCATGCGCCATATCGGACATATGAACACGGGCAGGGATCGCAAGTGCGGACAGATTGATCGGTTAACTCTTCCCAGGCAATGAGCATTCCTGGGTGATAGTTGGGTGGCAGCGACCGCGTGACTGCACGGAACTGTTCCGTCTAGTGGACGGGTAAGCCAACTTTAGTAACGTGCGGACGGAGATGGGACGCCTGGATGTTCGGCGTACTCGGGCGGATTCTCGCATTTGCGTGAGCTAGTAAGTAACTTGTCGCGGTCTTATGGAGAAGCCGTCGCAGGTGCGACCACACAGAATCATCCCCTATGTGCTGCAACATTTCTTTCCTGGCGCTAGTCTTCACAAGTGTCTGCTGGTCATGTTTATATGGGACTTTATATACTGTATAGGACAATGTCCTATCGTGGTAAAAAGCTATGTGTCTATTTGAAGCAAAATAATATGCCTGATAGAGCGCAAGAGAACTGGCTGGCTGGGTATGCAGGGATTTGTAGTTCCACCGCAGGCTGCCTATATCTCTCCCTTGTCTGTCCTAAATCGTATTGCTTCACTTCTGTTTTCAGAGCCAAAAGGTCATTACGTTTGGAAGCCGCAGAAAGCGACAAGGTACGTGTCCCGGCCTTCGCATTGAAAAAAAACAACCAGCGTGCGCCTCATGCCCCAAGCTGCTCTGAAATACCTCCCACCTCTGTCCAAGAGGAACCAGATGAGTTAAATATTCCGTCGCTGCAACAGGATCCTGCAATTTTGCATCTGCCACAGTTCTTTAATCGGTGTAGATTGTATTATTCGCTCGACATAGCAAGTATACCCTTCCTAGGTGTGGGGGCAGATACGTGCCGGATTTAAGGGCTGTCGACAGGACGACCAGTAATAACGGACAAGACAAGTGCATATTTTTTTTTGTGTGCCCTCTGGTCATTTTCCAAATAGAATATGTTACTAGTTGAAGGGGAATCATTTGTCTGCTCCGGGCTGCGTGTTTGCAGCGGCTGCCGTCTTGTCATCGACCACCCTGCGAAACAATATGGAATTATGATAATGTTACATCGAGCGTATTAGACTTTGCAAATGGGAAATGGAAACCAGACAGGCATTTTTATGGGGAGAGCGTAATTGTTTACCTCAGCTAATCTGCTATAATTAAGCCATAAAAATACCACTGCTTCTATAAATTATGCCGCCATTACTATCATATAAAATAAAACTAAACTATTACTGTTATGTTTGTGGATCCCGTCGCAGTGTAAACACGGTGCCAAATGGATCTGCCGCAATGCCAAATGTATCCTATACTAGATTATGAAGCCCTCATGCCAGCGGTGGGTGATAACGTGAATACTAATGGCGGGGAGATTGTGATGAGGTCTGTAGCGGGTCAGTACTGTCCTGCTCGCTGAGACACTCCACTCCAGAGTTTGGAAGCCATTCCGCTCCTTTCGGGCACCAGGGACAAAAGCTGTAACCCTTAAATACTTGTATGGAGCACAGAGGTAACGTCGACCTTTACACATCAGATGCGGCCTGAAGAGACTGTACAGCCAGGACCTCTAAGTCCCGTAATGTTCATCTTCATGTATGAAGTGCGGAAACAACAGCATTATCTAGCTTTTAAATGGCGCTAAAAGGTAAAGGCTGCGTTCGATTGTTTTCGACGCCCCCCCCCCACTGGGCGTCTATACGATTGGGTGCCCGACGGAGAAATTCAATTGTTTCTCTGTTCGGACGCCTAAAGCTCCGGTCGGACGCATTTCTATTCGCAGCCTCATGAAGTGCTAGAAGAAACGTGTGCAAAGTCCGGTGTTTTGGGCGCGCTAACCACTTCTTTAGGCGGGTTTAGCCGCTTTGCCCGGCTAATCCCTTTGCTTTCAGGCGCGTTAAATACCAATGGGCACCCGAACGGAGAAACAGTTGTATTGCTCCATCGGGTGCCTATTCCTGTAGACACCCAGCATTTGAATCCCCCCCCAAAGTGTTATTTCCTCACTCCGCTACAGACGACTGGCGCTCCCACATACGGTTTAGGATGGCGTCCTTGTGGGAACTCCTACAGGTCAATCCGCGTATTGGGCCTGGTTCAGAGGTGAACGCAGTTCGAATGCAATGACTGTTTTTCACGTAGTTGAGCCATTATTTGTCGCTGCGCGCAACATTCAGAAGACCCCCTACAGCACATGCGGTGCCCTGAGTGAGCAAAGAAAGGGCCGGATTCAATTAGACGCGAAAAAGCCGCAATCCGCAAAAAAGTTTTGCCTATTGCTTGTTTTTGCCTGTCTGCGTCTTATCTCCAAATCCAACTCCAGGACGTTTTCGCCTAAGCGGAAACTCGATGCACTGATATAGGTGGAAAAGTTTCTCCAATGAATGGCAGGCGGAAAAAAGTGCAACATTTCTATTTTGGGGTGCAAATGTGGGAAAATTGATTCATAACCTTTTACCCACCCCCTCCAAAGGACAAATCCGGGAAAAAAAAAAAAAAACTCGGAAAACCCCCCAAAAAGAGATGTCATTTCGGGGGCAAAAAGGGGGACAAGGGGGCTGTTTGGATGGGGCAGGTGTTTTTGGATTGCAGGTGCATGCAGCAGGTGGATTTTTCACTTTTTTTTAAAAGTGAGACACAAAAATATGCTAGCCCCCATTTTCAAGTACCCCAAATTTGACACGACTATTTATTTTAACCAAAAAGTACTGTTTTATATCATTCTACACCACTTTTGCAAAAAAGCTTCTAGAAAGCTTTTAACACAACTTAAGGACACAAAGTACGTTATTAGGGCTAATAGTGCACATCTGTAATGATTTCCAGTGTCTGAGCATCTTATTTTGGGGAACAGACTCTCCCCCCATTCTATTCAGTACTTTCCGCCTGTTATGCATTTGCCTATTTGCGTTTTTGCCTGTTCTGCAACTGAAAAGTGCGAAACGCAGGAACGCGCATGCAGCAAATTTGCGTCCCAAACAGGCGAATGTGGCGAAAAGTACAACAGGCGTAAAAGTCCGGGACTTTTCGCGGCTAATTGAAAGACGCTGCTGCAATCGGGACAAACTGTATCTGAAAAAATTATTCCGTCTCATGTTATGGGGGCTCGCGGATGCGTCGGTGACAGCAGCTGCATTTTCAGACGCAGTGCCGCAGCCACAGAGGCCACGATCGGACTGAGAAACTGCACCTGCCATAGTGTTGATGGTGCGTCCAAATACACGCAGTAACTGAAATCCACAGTGCGCCCAGTGTGGCGTGTCGGGAATCGCCGGCGGTGTTACAGTGTGCAGAGACACTAAAAGTGGGCGTTGCAGTGCGTGCTCCTTCAGACGCAAGCTTCTACACCAGGGGAGGGCTGATGCTAGCATTTGCATATTATCGCAGCCGCGACTCCAGCAACAGACGCACGAGCGGACGCAGAAGCTTCCACCTCTGAATCGGGCCCAGTGTGTTTTATTCATAGCAAGTCTAGAGAACTGTCACTCAAACACTGCCGTCTCAGAGAAGCAGCGCCCTCCTTTACATGGCACCCTGCGGCAGAGGAGTGAAAGTGGGCACAATGGCCGTGCCTTTCCTACAGCTTTGTGGTAGAGACATGGTAAGATTGTCCACTCCCTGTGCTGACAGCTGAGTGCGATTGCAGTGACACCATGGAGGGGCGATTGCAGTGACACCATAGAGGGGCGATTGCAGTGACACCATGGAGGGGCGATTGCAGTGACACCATGGAGGGGCGATTGCAGTGACACCATGGAGGGGCGATTGCAGTGACACCATGGAGGGGCGATTGCAGTGACACCATAGAGGGGCGATTGCAGTGACACCATGGAGGGAGGCCCCTTCTGATGCTATAATTGTAGGCGAGTTACGATTTTCTGCGCTTGTCCTTTCATTAAATTCAGTAATATACTGTCCTGTTCCTCTCTTACATACAGAATGAAAAATCCAAACCAAAGGCAACGCGAGATCCCAGCTCTTATTCCCCACTAACCGGGACCCGGAGAATGAGCCCCCCTTCAGTCTCTAAACGGAGAGCAGCAGTGGCGCCCAGGCAGGGGAGAAAGCCAGGTTAGTCAGTGTTATAGGGAATGTCCCTGTGCATTTGTGTGGTCTCTTGTCTGTGTGTCTCTGTCGGCCTTTCTGTCTGTGGGGGCAATTCAATTGGTTTTTTTTAAGGAGCGCTTTAATTATTGCACTTGTCGCGCCTAATTAGACTGGGTTTAGCTGCATAAAATGGCTGAAACCTTCTAAAGTCCTGGTTAGGGTGTCCAAACAGGAGGGAGCGAGCAGATTGAATCGCCCCCCATCTTGTACAATTCCCCCATCTAGTTTTATTAGGTACATAATAGTTGTTAGTGACTATTAATTCCTTGTGGGGGCCGCACTTTACAGTAGTTACAGCATCAGGCTGCAAACTTTTCAGTATCCTTTTTCAATATCCCACTGTGTTTGCCATCCCTCGTGTCCGTGCCCCATAGAGCCAGGGTAACAGTCTCATCCTTGTCATTGTCCTGCTTGCGTCATCGCATACAGTCAGTGAAACCTTCTTACCTTGCATTGTCATGGTCCCTAAAAGCATCCTGCGACCGTCCTCTATATCATCCGGTATTTGCACCTACTCCTGATCGCCCACAACGAATCCATCTTTTCCAGGCATACTTCTGTCTCTGGTCTGCATGCGTGAACGTGACATTCCAGTGTGTGATCCGCTCATCTGGGCTCATGTCACTGGTGACAATTAGTGGCTGGATGACGGAAATCCACATGGACACTATGCGTTCGCACAGCGTTCTGTGCATATGCAAAGTGATTTGACGCAAGTAACGCCATGCCAACTGCCGTAGTACTCCCTCTGCATTGCCCCCTATTTGTCTTTCCCCGGTGACAACATCCCCAGCCTACAGAGGGCCAATAGCTGCAGAGAATGGAGCACAAAATAAAGTTTAAAGTGGAGGTGGGCAAGCTGGACAGTGCCCAACAGTGTCTGATGCCCAGATCAATCGGACTACACAACATTACTCCCTGGTAGGTTAGTCCTTGCTGAATGTTCTAATGTACAGCTCGCCCGTGGCCTGTTGTGGGGGTGGTATGACTTGTCGTCATTCAGAATTTGTGGGTGGGGTATGACTTGTTGACTCCAGAATGTTGACATGTCGACTTTTAACCATGTCGACCAAAGTGTATGTTGACATATTGGTTGTTTGGAATCTGTATGTAATACCGTCAGACGGGATCCAGGCGGTCAGAATCCGGCGCCTGGATCCCAACAGGGTTAACATACCGATACTTGGTGGTCGGTATGCTAACCCTCCCCCTCTCCCTACCCTAACCCTCCCCCCATCACCCTAAACCTAACCCTCTCCCCTTAGTGCCTAACCCTCCCCCTGGTGCTAACCCTTAAACCCTCCCCTCCCCTCCCACCCCGCTACTTACCTTCGGCATCCCGGCGGTCAGGATGCTGGCGCCGGGATTCTGACCGACGTCGGTATTCTAGCGCTGGTAAGGTAAGCGTCGGCACCCAGACCGCCGGGATGCCAAACGCATACCGGTTGTTGACCTAACGTCCATGATGACATTCTGAATCTGGACTAGCTGAGCTGATACTCCTGTTGTAAAGTGAATTATCCTTGTTATGTGATTTTACCTAGATCTGTGTATGTACTAGTAAGTGGTCTCCTCAATCAGTACAGGTGCCATTACTTTCTCTCAGCATGCTTTACTTGCTATTATAAAGGCCTGAGAAGTAAGATTCCCCTGGAGCGCTCTTACATGCTGTCAATTTGCATTAATATTGGAATGTTGTTCATTTTTCAGTAATTTAATGTTTTTGTTTTTTTTCTTCCAATATAAAGTTTCCCTTCCCTGTAAAACAGCATAGTACACTAACCGGTGGTCCATTTACACATCCCTCCCATTATCTAAGTGATCAGTTTCCTTCTGTGTACATCTCCCTGTTTACATGTGCGTCTTTCCATCACTACTTTCTTTCTCTGTACATTAAAGGCCGTTGGCGTGCGATCTGCATGCTGGTAATGTGTGCAGAGCGGGAAGCCGGTAATGTAAAGTGTAAATGATATTGGTTTTAATAAACTTTTGTTCAGACTGCGTGTTTAAGTGTTCTCCTCCATCTAAGTGTATCCATCTGTACTCCATGCCTGAGAGGAGGCTGATTACTTTTCCTAAGTGGATTCAGCCTGAATCTCATTCTCTGACTGCAGACGGTCGTTAGTGCGGCAAAGTATGGGCATTGTAGTGGGGAATCGTAGCATCACGAAGTTCTTTTTAATAAATTTCAAGATTTTCTGTCCTTGTCTCCTTCATCCCTTCTATAGGAGGTGTGCTCAAAATGATGTCCTCTCTGGTAGCAGCAGATTTTAGTTGTCTGATTCCAAAGGGGACAAAGAATAGTTTCCTCTGTATGAAACCACCCTGGCTGGGTCTGCAGGGGCTTGTAATCCCTGTTCACTGACTGGTCTGCTAGGTCTACGCGGACCTGATCCCTGGTTAGTTACTTGTGTAAGGTGAACCTCCAATATATCCGCTTTGACATCACCGCTGTTATAAATTCCATCATGGTACATAACAAACTTTTTTTGTCATGTGAAAGAAATCTTTGGGATCTGTTTAGTACACAGTGGTTTCAGCAAGTGTGAAAGGCGCATTCTAAATTACATTAGGTAAGCCACACCGATGTCAGAGAATAGACGTCTGGGAATTGCTAGTTACAATTGAAAAGTCTCTGTAGCACTAACCAGCAAACCCTATCTTGCACTGAGGAGCTTTAAAAAGGATGCAAGGTCTATTTATTTGTGTCCTTTTGCAGGTGAAGGTTGTGTGGCTGCACAGTCCCCACTTCCGGCTTTAAAACCCAGTCGGGAGGACAATAATTTAAAGGCCACGTGAGCACAAAGTATAAACCATTGCTATTACGCCTGTTACTTCTAGTTTGGGTTATAGCACCGGCTACACGGTTCCAGTAACACTGTGCAAATGGAGCCTGGAAAAGTAATAAATGTCTTCTATGTTGCATTCAAGGTTCACAGAGTTCTCACATGATCGAGTACAGGTATAACATGGCATCTTCCTTATTCCATCTTCATGCGTTATTGGTGTTTACATACACTCCGTTCTATATTTCATCTAAGGTACCCATGTCGAAATCTGTGTTTTTATTTCCACATAGAGCTCTACAAGTCCCACATTCCTTCTGGAGATCCTGTTTTCAAGTTCTACATCCCGCATTCCATCTAGAGATCCTGTTTTGGAGCTCCACATCCCGCATTCCATCTAGAGATCCCGTTTTCGAACTCCACGTCCCGCATTCCATCTAGAGATCCCGTTTTCGAACTCCACGTCCCGCATTCCATCTAGAGATCCCGTTTTCGAACTCCACGTCCCGCATTCCATCTAGAGATCCCGTTTTCGAATGCCATGTCCCGCATTCCATCTAGAGATCCCGTTTTCTAATTCCACGTCCCGCATTCCATCTAGAGATCCCGTTTTCGAGCTCCACATCCCGCATTCCATCTAGAGATCCCGTTTTCGAGCTCCACATCCCGCATTCCATCTAGAGATCCCGTTTTCGAGCTCCACGTCCCACATTCCAGCTAGAGATCCTGTTTTCGAGCTCCACGTCCCGCATTCCATCTAAAGATCCCTTTTTTTGAGCTCCACGTCACTCATTCCATCTAGAGATCCAGTTTTCGAATTCCACGTCCCTCATTCCATCTAGAGATCCAGTTTTCGAGCTCCACGTCCCGCATTCCATCTAGAGATCCCGTTTTCGAGCTCCACGTCCCGCATTCCATCTAGAGATCCCGCTTTCGAGCTCCACATCCCGCATTCCAGCTAGAGATCCAGTTTTCGAGCCCCACGTCCCGCATTCCATGTAAAGATCCCTTTTTTTGAGCTCCACGTCCCACATTCCAGCTAGAGATCCTGTTTTCGAGCTCCATGTCCCGCATTCCATCTAAAGATCCCTTTTTTTGAGCTCTACGTCCCTCATGTCTTTTCTAGTTTCCTTTTTTCTAAGATTTCTGTATTCTCTTTTTCCTCTAGATTTCTGAGGCAGGGCTCAGGCAGAACAATAGGCCTGAGCCCTGTACCAATATGTACCACTGTTTTGTCTTCAGTTATTTCAAGCATTAAAGACACGAGTGGCTCACAATCAGACGTAGAACAGTATAATGCCAGTAATTCTTTCAGATGTACAAAGGCTGTATCTCTGTCTAGCGCGCTGGTGAATAGGCATTTTATAAGGAGGGTGTATAGGACAGAGTTGCTTGTACATGTGTTCTGATTTATTTTTAGTGCACCTGAATGCTGCTTGTGTGTTGGTGTCTTCAGGCATAAAATGGTTGCAAAAATATACTTAACGTTTTGCTTTTTTTTCATCTTGTGGACAGATGTCACCGACCATGCCAGGTCCGCAGAGCCGGGAAAGTCCAGCAGAGGGCAGTGTTCCACAGAAAAAAATTCTGAGTAAGTTGGAAAGCAGCACCCATGGGACAAAGCTTGTGAGAGTGGTGGGCATATTTCTCCTATGCTGGCAATATACAGAAGCAAGTGCTTATTTTGTGCCGAAATTGCTGATCTGCAGGAAGCGCTGTAGATTCCAGAACTGATTTCAATGGAACTCGTCATGATCCCAAGCTTCACGCTGCTTTAACCACTTTAGCGCCTGCGACTTTATGCTAATACTAGTAAAAGCCCTTCCCCCTTCGCCTGTGTATATAAATGTGCAAGGACTGAGATGCCCACTTTGGGCTCCTGTAGACGCTGTAACACCGCCTGGTGCGTCATAAGACGCCATCGGACGCACCATTGCAGCAATCCTATGGCAGATGCACTTTCTCCGTCTCCTATGTGAGCTATTGAGCGCCTGCGTACACAACCAGTTCAGCGACACGCCCACGAGATGGACCATCTCTGTGTGCCTGAATAGCCACCGCCCAGCAACCATCGATGTTCCCGATCAGATGGAAATACTTTTCTACTTCAGGGTCCATAGGGGGTCCACAGGGTTGACCTTGGGGTATAGGTTGGGAACCAAATCCGGGCACCACGCAGTTAAAGCTTTTAGCTCCCAGGATGCACTTGGGTCCACTCTCCCTATAACCCCGCCCCCCAGCCAGAGGCACCTCAGTTTAAGTTGGTGCCCGGCCGGAGTCGGGTCACCGTTACTGCAGGGGGGCTGCTTAGCAGCCCCTAAGCTTAAAAGAGTTTTATTTTATTATTTTTTTTACTACTCTTCAGAGCGGCAGCATCAGACTGTCCAATGGACGTCTGAGCTGCCGCCCCTACACCCCGCCGGCGCTGCGACGCCAGTACAGATCTGGGGATCGCAGCGGGACCCCAGAGTCTGTACTAGCCGGGCTCTGGAGGAATCCCTGGGCTGCTGCCGGATCGACGGGGACAGGTAAGTCGCGTGGTCACCGCTTGCGGTGACCCGCGTGTACATGCAGCCTTATGCCTCCGGTCTCTGGGGACAGACCGGAGGCGCTAGCGGTGGCGGCGGGCTCCCCCTCCATGGAGGCATACCCCGCGTGTCCACAGCCCACCAGGGATTATAGCGGCAGCGGGAGCCGGCATCCCGGGGGGTTAATTGCTAGCCAGGGGAGGAAGCCTTCCCTGTCTAGCGGCTCCTCCCCTCAGCTCAGCGCGCCTTTCAATAATACAGTCTGGCGTCGCTGAGCTGCTTCCTCCGCGGGCCACGCTTCTTCTGAGGTCTCCAGCGGCCATTTTCTCTCTGTGGTGCTGCAGAACTCTTAGGATGTCAGTGAGCCCAGTCCCCCTGCGTACCTGGCCATTTTGGGTGAGTGTACACAGCGCTATAGCCTTCCCAGACACTGAATCTGGGCAGTTGAATGTAGCGACATTGTGCAGTATATTATATGTCATGCTTATGTATGTATATATATTTTTCTGCATTGTATGTGACTTATGCTAGTGCTGACTGTCTGCTTTTTCTCTCACCTGTCAGTGTATATCTATCCCTTTTCTTTATCTGCCCTAATACAGGTGTACCTGGGGTGGTTCTGAGACCTCACATATATATATTTGTTAATATCTGTGAGGTTTGTCACATACTGTTGCGTGCTGCACGTTGCCATATTTTAGATGGAACTGTGAGTTGCGTACGCTGATAATGGGTTCCTGCAGCTAATCTTAGCGTCAGTCAGGACCGGTATGGCGCTGCTTAATATTTCCGTCAAGATAGTCAGATATATCTGACCAGGAGATTGCACACGATACTGCACCCATTATTGCTATCCTGCAAGTCATAGCCTGCAGGAATTAGTGCGGAGGATTTTAACTCAGAAAGGTTTACGTATGCGGCACCATCTGGTGCCGGGCCCCTTGCACGACCCCCTTAAAGGGCGTTGTTTCTCAGGATCCTCTCCTTTGAGGATCGCCGGGCGGGCCCCATTGTCGTCACTCGCTGGGAGTTACTTCATCATACTGCCCTTTTGAACTCGGGGTCTCTCGCAATTTCTTGCAATTTACCCCTGTGTCACAGACTATCGCTCCCTGCCGGGGTTTTTCACAGTACATGAATTACCTCCGATACCACATCGGTCTGTCATTCCCCTTGCAGGGATTACCACAACGGCCACCCTGGTGGATGTCGTTTTATACGAAATACTAATTGGCGTGATATACGCCCTGTGGTTACTGACCAGTGGCTCTGCCGTGAACTGGATGGTATATTCGGCTCTTTCCCTCTCACATGGGGGGGAGCCGATCTCAAGTATTATTATCCCTGCTTTGGGGCTGGTAGCCAGGCTCATTCTGGATATAGAGAATGTCGATCCTGCACCAGTATCATACATCTCCCGTTTTCTGCCCAGCGGGTGGATCTCATAGCGGGAGTCTGGCTGTCCCCAGATACGAGGAGTCACAAAGGCCTCCTGTTTCCCATTCCCTGAGGGTCCTCACAAGTAATGGAAATCCCCTTCTGGGATGGATTTGTATGTTAATCATCGGGTTACGGGCATTAATACGCCTCCCATCCCGGCCTGGACGAATTTTACGGATCCGTAGGTGGTAACTTTGCCTGAAATCAATGTACTCAAGTTTTCAGGGCCTGTTGCCCGTCCTACCATGGCCATCGCATGGTGATGCTTTTGTGACGTTTTTCCCCTCCAACACGTCTGAGGTTCAAATATCTTTTTGCCGCTCACAAAATATGCAGTGGTCATATGTGGGATTACCTCATGGGATGCCGGTCTTCTAACTTTCAGGGTTTCGGCGGCGTCTGTATCCGCCGCAGTACCCTATGGCTGCGTTATGGGAAAGCAGAGGTGCACACTCCTTCCAGGGGGAAGTTCTTGTTTGGTCCTGACCTTGACAAGATCGTTGCATCATTGGCAGTATCACTAATGGGGAGATACCGTCTTTAGCTACTCCCACTACATTCGGACTAACTCTGTTAAGTCTTTTTGTCCTCAGGGTCAGCCTAAAGGCCTGTTTTTTCCTAGGCTGTCGGCCTCCACGGGGGCCACCGTATCCAGTACCGAGTAGTCCTGGACTTCCGGACGACCCTGTTTCTACACCTGAGGATATACCCTCAGCCTGACGGGACAGGTCTACATCTGGGGAATTTCCAGAGTGAGGTACTGATTCTCAACGGCCTCTCATTGCTCATGCAGCCTCCTCACAGGCATTGTTACACGGGCCCTTCTTCAGAACTGATCAGGGCCTTACAATCCCAGAAAGCTATACAGTCTTTGTGGTAAGCAGAGCTATTTCGGCCAACCTCACTATCTCAGTGAGGGACTGGTTGTTCTACTTTCTTTTTGGGGCGGTGACCGACTGGTCCTCCTTTGCCTATACTCTGTCTCAAATCCCTGAATCAGATTCCAACGGTGCCTTGACTCAGGTGGAATCGTCCATGCTCCATCATCCGATGTTTGGAACCTGGGGATTTTATGGTATATCCGAGTATTCAGGATACGTACCTACGGGTACATACAGAGCCCTCTCATCAGCATGGGTTCAGGTTTGCTGTGCCACAGCAACACTTGTAAGTTTCGGGCTCTGCCTTTTGGGGCTGTCCTCAACTCCACCGGGGTTTACCAGCTTTATGGATTTTCTGACAGTTCACCTGTTCAGTGTATCCGAATGCTCCTTTCTCTGGACGGTCTCCTACTTTTAGCAGGATCACCAAGGTACTTTACCGCCAGGTCAGGATAACCGGGGCTTCTTCTCGTCACAGAAAAGTCCTCCCTGCATCCCTCACAGGGTTTTCTTCATCTGGGAGCACTGCTGGATTCTCAGAATCTGAGAATTTTTCTGGCGTAAGACAAGATCTCCACTCTTCAACTTCGAGTGTGCGGATATCTACGCAGTCGACATATGTCATTACTCTTTGTGATGCGCGGTCTACCAGAGTGTCTACCTTTTGGTAGGGTGGAATGTGCTCAGTTCCATTCCAGGCCTTGCCATAATTGACTCCCCTCCAGATGGATCGAGTTTTTTCCATCGGATCGCTGTTCGAACCATGATACTTTCTACGGAGGCGAGTTGGTCTCTGTCCGGGTGGCTATGGCCATCTCGTCCAGGGTGTTCTTTGCTAAAGACAGTGTCTGGTCCGCATTCATTTCGGGGCAGTTGGACGTCTGTCGCTTCTGCCCTGCCACTTAACTTGTTGATACTTTAAGCTGTCTTGGACTTTCACTCTGGCCTAACCCATTTGTCACGGTTAACCTGAATAGGTTCAGTCCGACAGTGTCACAACAGTGGCTTCCATCTAGGCAACACTGGTAGTTGGGTGGCAATGTTAGGAATGTCACCCATTCTGACATAGTCCAAGGGTCTTCTCCTGGCCAACTCTGCGGTGTTTATTCCCGGAGCTCTCCATTGGGAAGCGGGCTTCCTCAGCCGTCACGGCGTGCATCCCGGGGACTAGTCTCTTCTCCAAGAGAGGTTTCAACTCCTGGTGAGCAGAGGGGGCCTCCCTGAGGGGATTGATCCCCATGGCCTTCTGACTCGATCACACATTACCGGTGTTACAGTCCAGCTCTAGGAGTACTGAAGCTACCTTCAGTGACTCTTTGTCAGTGAAGTGGTCCTTCCACTTTGTGTACCTGTGTCCTCCGGTCTCCCTTCTTCCTCGAGGTCTTCGGAAGTTTAATTCGAGACGGAGGGGCTTTCCTTCTGGGGGCTCCAGGTCGTCCCAGACATCACTGGTACTAAGATTTTCGGAGTCTCCTCCTCGATGCTCCGTTCCTACTGCTTCACTATCTGGACCTGTTGTCTCAGGGTCCTTGTTTTTCCCTGGATCTGGATCGCTTGTCTTTAACTGCGCCCCTACTGTGGTCCTCGGGCTTCCCTGGCTCTGTCTTCATTGAGATGTTTAGAGCAGATAGGCCAGACTTTGCTGGGATCTGCCACGGACTGTGGCATACATAATTCTTATGGTATCGTACCTGTCGATACGATCCTCCGGTGTCCAGGATTTCCAGATATTCTGGCATTCCTTCCAGCTGGCTTGGGTTTCACCCTTGGCCTGGCCTTCCTGACAGTGCGGATCTCTACACTGTCGGTATGGTTAAGATATGGAATTGCTCCGCTCTGATATCCAGTTCATCCTTTGGAGTGTTTTCTGGATTATGTCTCCACTTGTCCTCCCTAGGGACTCCTGGGGAGTTAGTAGTGGTTCTTTGTTCCCTCCGGGGACAGTCAATGGAACCGCTGGTTGTGATAGCCATTACATGGTCTATTGTTTAAGCTCTCTCTCTCTCTCTCAGGGTGTTTAAATCAACCAGGAGAGTGTCTGAATGGGGAGCGTTCTCATGTGGCTCCCTCTTCTGGAGGGCATCATGTCAGGGTGTGAGTTGCTCTCGCCCTGTGTTTCTTCTTAAAGTGGTTTTTAGGTTCCATATTATTCTGGAACTTATGGTATGGCCATTCAGTTCCCAGTCCTCTCGGCTGTTGTGGCCTCATGGACTGTGGTCCGGCCTCTTTGGCTTTATGTGATCCGTTCAAGTTCCTTATGGTAAGCGGACTCCTTATTGGTGGTCTGCGGTTTCTGGTTTTAACAGGAAACGATGGCCGGCCTATAATGAAATGTTGACTGGATGGCCTCGTATGTCTTCCTCAGGGGCCTACCCATGGGTGGGCATTTCTGTCGTTAAGGCTTGTTTTTTTCTCGGGCCGTGTAACCCTCGTGGGCGGCTCGTCGTGGCGCCTCGGCTGTTTTGCCTTACTAGGTGTCCACGTGGTCTTCTGTCCATACCTTTTTAAGGTTCTAGGCATTGGTTTCCTTTGCCTCTCAGGATGCTTCCTTTTTGGCGACGGATTCTCCTCTCAGCACAGGAGCGTCCCCACCCTTGGTTGAACTGCTTTGGGACATCCCCAAGGTCAACCCTGTGGACCCCCTATGGACCCTGAAGTAGAAAACAAGAGATATGGTAAGAACTTACCTTTGTTATCTCTGTTTCTACGAAGTCCATAGGGTCCACAGGGCGCCCGCCCAGACGCACCTGGCTTCATATGGGCTGTGTTACTGGTCACCGGCTTCCCGTCTCCTTTTCTGTGAGTATGGTTCTAGAGTGTTCCAGTTTTCTCTCTCTTTTTCTCTCCTCCTCCGGCCTTTGGCTACTTACAATCTGAGGTGCCTCTGGCTGGGGGGCGGGGTTATAGGGAGAGTGGACCCAAGTGCATCCTGGGAGCTAAAAGCTTTAACTGCGTGGTGCCCGGATTTGGTTCCCAACCTATACCCCAAGGTCAACCCTGTGGACCCTATGGACTTCGTAGAAACAGAGATAACAAAGGTAAGTTCTTACCATATCTCTTGTTTTCCCCATGCAGATCAGGTTTGCGATGATTGCCAGCCATTGGATGCTGCTTTCCGATGCCCGTCTTATGGCTGACTGCTTGGATTCAGTACTGATAGTGGTGTCCGCAGATCAACTTTATGTGCGAAGCTCTGGATGCTTTTTCGTATGTACACAGTACAACCATCGCTGGCTATACCATCGTATGGTCATGATTTCATGTCTGAAGCCCGGCAATGAACATCTTTCCCTAATGTATATAATACATATACATGCATGTGTCATATTTACCAGGGCTGACTGAAAAGTAATGAGACGGCCTCTGTTCTCCTGTCCCATAGATAGACGTGGCAACGCTATGCTGGTTACTGTGACGCTCGTATATCTATGTGACTGAACCTGCGGTTGGACTGCCGTAGATTTCTTTGTTTGGTCACAGCGAGTGGAAGATCTTCGTACGTTTCGTCATGGCGGATGGGAAGACGTGTCCGAGATTACGTCAGAGATGCGTGATTGAATTTTGTGTTAAACTTGGAAACAGCGTGGAGCAGTTGGCTTAAATCCTGTTAATCCTGCCTAATGATTGACCGGTATATTATTGTTAGGATAGTGAGGTAGATTGTTACTTTGTTGGAGGTAATGTGCTGTGTGATAAGTTGAGAGCAGAATTTATTGGGATCTAGTTAATTTTGCCAATTTGTCAGGTGTTATTTTTGACAATATTCCAATATTTGTATAGTGTGGTGTGTGTATATATATATATTTTTTTTTTTTTTTTGTGTGTGTATATAGATATATAGATATATATATATATATATAATATTTATTTATTTTATTTTTCTCTGTTTATTGTTTTGGTATACAGATTAATATTATATTTTTTATAAGCAAAGGATCTGGGATGCAGTTTGTAGATCTAGGTTTTATATTCCAGATACTGTTATTTGATTATGGGTATATGTGTGCATAATCTGCATATGTGTGTAATATATATATATATATATATATAATGTGTATGTATGTATATTATTATATATATATATATTTTTTTTTTTACCGTGTTTCCCCGATAATAAGACACTGTCTTATTTTATTTTTTTTGGTTCCAAAAAACACCATAGGGCTTATTTTCGGGGTAGGTCTTATTTTAACTAACATTGACAGCAGTGCCCCGTATGCAGGCCCCCCTGTAGCAGTGCCCCTTATGCAGGCCCCCCCCTGTAGCAGTGTCCTTTATGCAGGCCCCCCCCTGTAGCAGTGCCCCTTATGCAGGCCCCCCCCTGTAGCAGTGCCCCTTATGCAGGCCCCCCCCTGTAGCAGTGCCCCTTATGCAGGCCCCCCCCTGTAGCAGTGCCCCTTATGCAGGCCCTCCCCTGTTGCAGTGCCCCTTATGCAGGCCCTCCCCTGTAGCAGTGCCCCTTATGCAGGCCCCCTTATTGCAGTGCAAGTACGGTACTTACCTGAGTCACCGCCGTCCGGGATGTCCCTCTCACTTGCGCGTTGACTGGATCTAATATGATCCAGCAGGCGCGGCCGCACAGGATCCTCAGCGCGCGGGTGACGTCATGACATCACCCGCGCACTGCATGACTGGGAACGCTGGTCTCTGCAGCGTTCCCAGCTCAAAAAGAGAATAAGGTAGGTCTTATTTTCGGGGTAGGGCTTATTTTAGACCGGGCTACAAATGTAAGGATAGGTCTTATTATCAGGGAAACACGGTATTATTTTATTTATTTTGTTTGGTTATTTGTTGATGTATATCTATAAACCAATAAAAATGTACTCAATCTAAAAAAAAAACTTGGAAACAGCGGAAATGTTTCCATACACAGGACTGTTTGGATTCCGGATCATAATGACGAATCCACATGGTCTCCCAGGACGCGCTTCGCCTGTCACTCGCGTTTTACTCTCTATGAAGTGCTTACACCACCGAAATACTGCAGCACGGCTGATTTGTTTCTCCACCGTATTCTTGCCGTAACATTTCATAAATCCATTTCCGCTCTTTCCAAGTTTAACACAAAATTCAATCGCACATCTCTGACGTAATCTCACAGACACGTCTTCCGCCATTACGAAACGTACGAAGATCTTCCACTCGCTGCGACCAAACAAATAAGTCTACGGCAATCCAACCGCAGGTTCAGACACATCGATATATGAGCGTCACAATAACCAGCATATTTATATCTTGATGAACTTATTGCATTCTAATGTCTGCAGATGTAACAATGATTGGTATACATTTATTTATGTGTATCGCCCTACAATGATTGTTAATGGTCATGGGCAGCGATACTGTAGTCTGACTGGGCGAATCTCGGTGAGCACGTTGGCGTAATTAGCGCCGCCCATTCCGGTGATGTTAGGTGCGGCTTGCATTATGTGCACTGATAGATGGGCTCTTTTATCCCTAGGGCCAATCCTGCCTAAATACACCTCTCACCCGATGAAGATCAGCTATTTAAACATCATTTGGAATGAGCTACAATTTAAACGTATAGCATTCTAGGGCATAAGATAACACAAATTCAGCTATTCCGTCTGAACTTTCCAGCCCCAAAGCAATTCCCATCTTGTATAATACACTGATGCTGACATTTCCTCTCCTGCCAGCCATCTGTTGCAGCCACCGGAATGCAGTAAACAGCAACTTAAGTGCCTGGTAAATGCCACTTGTAATCAGTCCTTCTGTGGGATCAAAGTGGGAGGTTCCCCCATCGCCTGGGTTCAGTTTCCATGCTGCAGTATCCATTTACAAGTTAATACTGTTATTCTTATTGTAAGTGAGGCTGGCGTTTATCACGTGTAAGGTTAATGAAGAGGCCTGGGCCAGTTAGAGGATCACTGTAGAGCAAGACACTGCGCTGTAACCACTTCCCTCAATCCAATCCTAGTAATGGGAATAGTCCTGTTTATTGCATGAGGTGTAAATGTTAGGTTCTCCTAGCTCTATCAGATGGTGTCTCCCCTAACGTTTTGTATCCTCATCGAGCCCTTGAAAGTACTGATGGTTTTTCTTTGCGATTTGTTTGGAATCGCTGCTTGTTCAGCCCAACTGTGTCCCAACAAGAGCCACGCACAGCAGTCAGTCTCACTTGGGGTTATTTCCAGCCCCATGCACTCAGTTACCGTAGTATTGGGGAGATGTAATCAAGCCTTGTGCCCGGTTGTAAAGTGCTAAAAGGCACCCTGCCCTTATCCCTGTCCCACCGTCTGCCCCGTCGGGGGGGAGAAAAGTTGTGGATGAACGCTCGCCTCCAGGTGAATAGATGTGCGTGACATCTGTTCACAGTGCGGTGAGAGTATGGGGGCAGCCTAGCATCTCCGTGAGGGCTGTGCATGTCCACCCGAGAATGTTTGGTCCAGAGACTATGGTGAAACCTTTACAATTGTTCTTATTCATTTTAAGGCTCCTGGAGCTGTTCTCACGCGTGGAGAAATCACTGGAAGTGTTTCTGGAAATGAGACGAGGACTGAAGAACCTGCAGGTCAGTCTTTGTCCCCATAGTCCCTGCCCAGGAACGTGCAGCCAGGCCCAGTGCCCCAGACCTGCAGAGCAGGCAATGAAATGCATCCCGGCCGTTATGTCCCTGACATGTGTGCTTCTGTTTACCTAATTTAGGTTGGAGCTGGTTTAATGTGTCTTAGCAGTTAATAACACATGCTGTGACATTTACAGCAACCATGAGTGAGTGTGTGTGTCTATCTCTGCAGGCTGGGTGGCTCCTTACATTTTTAATGCTCGGGGGTTAGGACAAAATATTTAAGCAGAATGAAATCTGCACTGTTCCCTGAAGATTATCACGGAGCCGATGGAACATCACAAGTTCTAAAACTGGAGAATGGTATTATGCACTAAGATTAGCAAGAACAACTGTACTGAGCAGCATAGAGGACACTGAAATGTTTTATTTCATGAGAGGTCCTTACTAAGTGTGTGTGTGTGTGTATATATATATATATATATATATTATAATATATAATTTTTTTTCTTCCGTTTATATGACGCCACAAGTGTTCCACAGCGCCTTACAAAGTACATAAACAAATACGTGACTTGCAGTACAGCACAGCACAATACAATACAGGACCAGGACATGGATAATATATACATTGCTACATTGGTGACCATAACACCCAAATAAGCAACAGAGCACAAGCAGCCAAGTGTTAGGTGCCCTAGCGGGGAGTAAGAAGTAGATGCAAATAAAGTAAGGAGAAGCACAAGTGGGTAGAGGGCCCTGCTCGCAACTCTAAAGGGGAGGGGCAGACAATCAGGTGTGACACAGATGGGGTAGACAGGGAGGAAGAGGAGTATGTAGTATCAAGTTGGGATGAGAGCTGGAGGAAGGCTTGATGAAGTAGTGGGGTCTTGAGAGCCCGTTTGAAGGATGGTGGAGAGTCGGATGGGGAGAGGGAGAGAGTTCCAAAGGTGGGGAGCAGTGCGGGCAAAATCTTGGAGGCGGGAGTTGGCATGAGGCGGTGAGCATTTGTTGAACGAAGAGGGCGGGTGGGCAGTAAAGTGAAGGGAGATGAGGTCTGAGATGTAAATGGGTGAGGGCTTTGTAAGAACCTTGAATTGGGTTCTGAAGGGGAAGGGGAGCCAGTGGTGAGCTTGTAGGAGAGGGGAGGCAGATGTAGAGCGTTTGGAGAGGAAGATGAGCCGAGCAGCAGCATTGAGGACAGACTGGAGAGGAGAGAGATGGGATTTGGGAAGGACAGCTAGGAGGAGGTTACAGTAGTCCAATCTGGAGATGACCAGTGAGTGTATTAGGGTCTTAGTGGCATCCTGGGTGAGATAGGGTCTGATCCTGGAAATATTTTTGAGATGGAAACAACAGGACTGTGAGAGGTTCTGGATATGTGGTTTGAAGGAGAGGGAGGAGTCCAGGATAACTCCAAGACAGCGCACTAAGAGGCTAGAGGAGAGAGTTGTGCCATTTACTGATAAAGAAATAGTGGGAAGTGAGGTTATGTTGGGAGGGTGGGAAGACGATCAGCTCAGTCTTAGACATATTAAGTTTAAGAAATCACTGGGACATCCTGGAAGATATAGAGAGTCAGTCGGAGATACGAGTGAGGTTATACGTGTGTGTGTATGTGTATGTATGTATATATATATATTTCTACTTTAGGGTCCATAGGGGATCCACAGGACACCTTGGGGTATAGGTGATGCAGCAGCAGCATCGGGCACCACAGAGTTAAAACTTTAGCCTCCCAGGATGCACTGGGGGTCCCTCCTCTGTACCCCGCCCCCCAGCCAAGGCCATCAGTTTTTTTCGATGCCCGGCCAGGAGTCGGAGCACATGTAGCAGAGTGGGGCTGTTACAGCCCCTGAAGACTTTCCAAAAGCAGCTGTGGCTGCACATCTAGAGCAGTACAGCATGGACAGTCTCTTCAGACGTCCATGCTGTCGCTCCTTCACCCCCCCCGGTACCAGAACGCTGGTACCGATCCGGGGATGCTGGTGGGGGTCTGGGGTCACTGCTAGCGGTGACCCCGGACAACCCGGACTGTGGCCGGATCTAAGGGGACCAGGTAAACGGCGGGTCCCGCGGAGGGAACCCGCCGGAAGACACAGTCCTCAGGCCTCAGGCAGGGGGCTCCCTGGGGACTGGCTTGCGAGTGGAGCCAGGTATTAACCTGCACTTCCACAGGCCCCAGGGACAGCGGGCCGCGACTGAGCGGAAAACGTCCGGCGTCCCTGGGGTTAAATGCATGCCAGGGGAGCGCGCCTTCCCTGTTTACTGCCGGCGCCTCCCCCGCTGCACAGTGCCTCTCCACAGCGGTCTGGCGGGCTGTGTTCAGCGTTGCTCCCCTGGGGCCCGCCTCCTCTCTGCTCCTCGGCGGCCATTTTATGAATAATGTGCAAGCACTGCTGTACGCTGATGCTGGTGGCTGTGTGGTCCGGGTCCCCCTGCATACCTCTTCTTCGAGCAACGTTAAGGTCAGTGTATGCTGCGCTGTTTCCTACCAGGCTCTGTGTCTGTGTAGTTGATCTCAGCGCTGATAGTGCAGGAAGTTATATCTGCATTGTATGTGACTTAATGCTAGCGCTGTCTGCCTGTACTTTCACTTCTGACTGTCAGCCATATTTTCTATCCCTGTTTTTCCTCTGCTAAAGCCCTTCCGGTGCGGTTCTGCAGGGTCGTCATTGCCTCACTATAAAAGTGTTTATTTGTGAGGAAAGTCACATACACTCCGTTACACTCATCATGTCTGAGAGTGAACGTGATTTTCCATTACTGCTAAAGTGTACCACTTGTAATGTACTAATAGCGGAGGGTATTGTAACACTGGGAGTTTATGCAGGGCGTGTTTTCTAATATCACGCCCAGTTACTGTGTCTGCGAATGTACAGGAAGAACACCCTGGCCTTGTTGGGGTTATCACGGCAGTCGGTTGGGTCCTCACCCATATAGGGGTTCCCCAGGAAACTGAGTGGCCCCCCGTCTCTCCTGCTTTCGCCCACCTATGTCTCGCATGAGCCTGCGTGTGTGGGTTCACGGTCCAATTCGGTACAGAACCTATCGGCCGTGTTACAGGGGGAGCCATCATTGTAGTCTGCTAAGCGGTCTGTAGTGTCTCAGACTGTTCTGCATGATGTAGATGTCATGACATTTGATGACGGTGACAATTTTTGACCTTTGAGATCAGAAGTCTAATAGGGGTATTCAATATGGGTGCGATAACATCGTTTTTTGCGTTAATATCGCACTTTTTAGCGTTATCACTGGTTTTAGTTTTACACCGTATTCAATTTCAAAGACTTATCGCAGTTTTGAAAAGTCTTTGATAAAAAACGGTGATAACTTTTCACCATTGAATAGGTGTCGAAAAAAAGTGCAGAATTGGGGTTTAGGGGTGCAGGCTTAAAAAAAAAATAGCCTGCACCCCTGAGATTGACATTTAAAAAAGAACTGTGTCAAAAAAAGTTAAAAAAAAAAAAATAGGGACACCCCAAAAAATAAATTTAAAAATTGGGGTGCAAAAAAAAAAAAATGGGAAAAAATTGTTAAACAATAGGGATATAGGTTCAGGGCTATTCTGCAAGTATGCGGCACGTGTTTTCTAGAATAGAATTATAGCGGCAGGTGCACAAATGCAGAATTTTAAAAAACTGACTTTAGGGACTTAAAAATATGCTAGTACCCATTTTCATGTACCCCAAATTTGATGGGACCACTTAAAAAAAACGAAAAATTAACCTAAGTGCTCTGCTGCATCACTTCTTCAATGTCGGAAAAAAAACACCTGCTGCGGCTATTTAAATCCCCGACTTTTAATTAAAGGCTAAAACGGGGGTACACATAGTGTTCCCCCATGTTTTTACAACTTTAGGGGGGTCTTACAATTATTTTAAGGAAAAATTCGTAACTTTACGCAAATCCAACTTCGGAGTTTCCCGTTTTCGTTAATTTTATTTTGAATACGGGGATAAGCGGGAGCGCGCACCATACCTTTACGCAGAAAAAAACTCTGATATGAAACGTTAACTTCGCCAGGGAAGTTAACTTTTCATATTGAATACCCCTCTAAGTCAAAAACATATATACCAAACCTTATACAGGCAGTCCGTGCGGTCTTGGTTATTGAGGATGGCAACCCCCCCGTGGCCAAAACTAAATATACTCCTCCGCAGGTGGATTCTCATGTTACACGCCTAGTGTGGAGTACTATGTTACCATGTCCTCCATGCCTCCTTCAAGCATGCCACGGATCATTAGGTGGAAATATGCCTAAAATCCAGTTATTCCCTTGCTGGAGGGGCGTCCAGATGGCTATGGCCGTGGGCTAGGTGTAATTGTCTCTGGACTCTGACTCGTTGCCTGAACTGGCGAAGTTGGTAGGCAGTCCCAGAGCCTCAGCCACGTATATTAATGAGGCAGCCGTTTCCAGAATCTCCTCGCCAGCCGTGGAAGTTCGCCGCACCCTAGGGTTGCGCTATTGGAAAGCGGATGCAGATTCCGAAAAAGGTTTGGAATGCTTGCCCTTTAATGGACAGCTCCTTTTTGGATCTGATTTGGACAACATTGTGGCGACTCTGGCAGCAGCTAAGTCTGCGTGTCTGCCATCGGCGCCGATCCCATCCGGGTCTGGTGCTTCATCCTTTCGGGCCTCTGGGGCCCAGGGTAAGTCCACAGTGCAGTCCTTTCCTCAGCAGTCAACAACCAGAAAATCTGCCAAGCCAAACAAGCAGGCTTAGAGCACAAGACGTCCTACTCCCAGGTCAGATGATAAACCTTCAGCCTAAGGCTTCCCCTTGGGGGACCCCAAAGTGGGAGGCCGGCTTCTTCAGTTTGCCCAGTGCTGGTATCTGACTACCGTGGACACTTGGGTCAGAGAAGTGGTCTCTCTGGGGTACGCCCTCCCTTTTCGGTTTTTCACTACAGGTCTTCCATCCGTTAAGGCCATGAAACTCCAGAAGAGCTGCACTCTATGCTCCAGGCTGGAGTTATAGTGCCTGTTCCGTTATCCCAACAGGGAACGGGATATTACTCGATTCTCTTTCTGGTACACAAACCCAATGGGTTTTACCAGCCAAAATCTCAGGTGCCTAAACAAGTCTTTGAGGTTCTTCGGTTCAGGATACATACCCTCTGTTCCATTATATTGGCATTGGGACCTAGGGATTTCATGGTGTCTCTGGACAATTATGAAGCCTACCTTCATATACCTATTATCTTGGCACAACAGCAATTCCTCGGGTTTGCGATGTTAAGCTGCCATTTCCTTTTTCAGGCACTGCCCTTTACTCTGGCCACTGCGCCTCGAGTATTTACCATTCTCATGGCGGTTATGGCAGCCCACCTTCGAATGCAGGGGGTCCGTCTGTTGTCCTAACTGGACTACCTCATGTTGTTAGCAGGGTCTCCAGAAATCCTTCAGCGCCATCTGCACCTAACAATATCTGTGCTGAACAATTATGGCTAGCTGATAAACTGAGAGAAGTCCTCCCTGGGTCCCTCACTGAGGATGCTCCATTCGGAGCCCTGTTAGTCTCTCAGCACCAGGGGATCTTTTTGACAAAGGACAATATCTCTACATTACAGACGTTGCCTTCGCAGCCGACAAGTGTCTGTGCACTCAAAAATGCGGTTACTGGGTTCCATTGTGTCGATGTTCGACATGGTGGAATATGCCCAGTTCCACTCCAGACCTCTGCTGCAGCTAATCGGATAGAATGGGTTGCCCAATCGGTTAAAAACACAGACGATTGTGCTTTCCCCAGTGGTCCGTCTATCTCAAGCCTGGTGGCTACTAACTGCTCCCCAAACAGGGTGCGCCCCTTTTCAATTGCGGACTGGGTCCTTCTAATGATGGGCGCCAGTCTCCAGGGCTGGGAAGCAGTGACGGGTCCACACTTCGTTCAGGGCCGGTGGATGCCAACAGAATCTGCATTTCCAATAAATCCCTTGGAACTTCGGCCAGTATTCAAAATTCTCCAGCAGATAACACATGTCCTCCACGGACGGTCCATGCAGGTACAGTCAGACGACACCATCACGGTGGCTTACATAGATCGCCCAGGGGGAAACCGAAGTCGGGCAGTTCTGATAGAAGTGTCCCGCATTCTAGCTTGGGCAGTGGCCAATCTTCCTGCCATAATTCGGCAATATTCATGCCAGGAGGCCTCAACTGGCATGCAGACTTTCTCAGCAGTCACGACGTGCATCCATGGGAATGGTCTCTTCACCAGGAAGTACTTCACCAACTGGTGAACAAATGGGGCTTTTTCAGAAATAGACCTCATGTCCTCCAGACACAACAACAAGCTGCCTGTGTACGGTTCAATCACAGAAGACGAAGGGGCTCTTCTGGTGGACGCTCTGTGGGTCAGGTGGACCTTCAGGTTTGTGTATCTGTTCCCTCCGTTTTCCCTTCTTCCTCGAATTACTCGCAAATTCAAGCAAGAAGGCGACACGCTTCTGCTCATAGCTCCAGCGTGGGCCAGGCGGCACTGGTTCTCAGATCTTCAGGGTCTCTCAGTCGACACCCCGATATTGTTGCCTCTGCATACGGACCTGTTGTCTCAGGGTCCTATCCAGCACCCGGACCTCGGTCGTCTGGCTTTGACCACATGGCTGTTAAGTCAGCCCTCTTAAGGTCCAGGGGTTTTTCCAGCTCTGTTAACACCATGCTCATAGCTCGGAAACCTACTTCTGCAGGGATTTACCACCGGGTGAGGCATACTTTCTTTGAATGGTGTCGTCCTAGAGGTTCTGATCCTCAGGTCCTTAGGGTATCCAGGGTTTTGACTTTCCTACAAACGGGCTTAGTTCACGGTCTTCGCCTTGCTTCACTGAAGGTGCAACTTTCTGCCCTGTCAGTCTAGTTTTCAGTGTTGGATCGCTACACTTCCTAATGTCCACAGCTTTATGACAGGTGTACTTCGTATTCAGCCTCCCTTCGTCCCGCCAGTGGCTCCTTGGGATTTGGCTGTGGTCCTGAGGGCTCTCCAAGGACTGCCATTGAAACCTCTGGGCTCAGTGGCTTTCAAATGGCTTACAGCTAAGTTTGTGTTTCTTCTGTCCATTACTTCGGCCAGAAGGGTGTCAGATTTGGGGGTTCTCTCAAGTCCTCCCTTTCTGATTTTTCATAAAGACAGGGCGGGGCTTCGCACGCACCCTGGTTTTCTACCTAAGTTTGTATCTAGTTTCCACAAATCGGACTCCCTTTTTGTCCTCTATAGTTTCAATAAGAAAGGTTGACCTGCCACTAAACAACTTTTGGCAGGATTGATTCGCATGGCCATTTCTCAGGCTTACATTCATAAGGGCCTTCTTAGACCAACTTCTCTTAATCCTTCATCTACTTGGTCCGTGGGTCCTTCGTGGGCAGTTCACCGTGGTGCCTCAGCTGTTCAGCTTTGCAAGGCAGCCACGTGGTCTTCTGTCCATATCTTAGTCAGGTATTATGCATTTCATGCCTTCGCCTCTCAGGATGCTTCCTTCGGGTGGCAGATTCTCCTTCCAGCACAGGAGCGTCCCCCCCCTTAAAAGGATACTGCTTTGGGACATCCCCAAAGTATCCTGTGGATACCCTATGGACCCTAAAGTAGAAAATAAGAGATATGGTAAGAACTTACCATTGCTATCTCTATTTCTACGAAGTCCATAGGGTTCCACAGGACTCCCGCCTGTCGCACCTGTACTGCAGATGGGCTTTACTCTGGTCACCGGTTTTTCCGTCTCCTACTAGTGAGAATGTGTTTCTTTTGTGTTCCAGACTTTCTTCTCTCTTTGTTCTCCTCCTCCGGCCTATGGCTTGTTACAAAACTGATGGCCTTGGCTGGGGGTCGGGGTATAGAGGAGGGACCCCAGTGCATCCTGGGAGGCTAAAGTTTTAACTCTGTGGTGCCCGATGCTGCTGCCGCATCGCCTATACCCCAAGGTATCCTGTGGAACCCTATGGACTTCGTAGAAATAGAGATAACAAGGGTATGTTCTTACCATATCTCTTATTTTCTATATATATAATAATTTATTATTATTTACAGTATTTGTCCTTTTGTAAATTATTTGGATTGTAGCTGTCATGGGCAGGCCCGTCAAGAGCCGCGGCTGGCCCGGGTAACGGGGCGTGACCTAATCGCGGGAGGCGTGGCCATGCCCCCTTCCTGGAAACAAAAAACAAAAACTGGGGGGGGGGTCGCTCTGAGCCCTCTCAGCCCTGCTCAAAGCCAGGGGGGCGCAATCAGTGTGATCGCTCCCCCCCCCCCAGGCGTAGGAGACTGCAGTCACCCACTGCCGTGAGGGAGGGGGGGGGGTGGCGCCAGGCCCTGGGCCCCTCAGGAAGCCCGGGTAATCTGTACCCGCTCCTCCCCCCTCTCGTCGCCTCTGGTCATGGGATGTGTTGAACACACTCTTTAGAAGTTTTTCTTAGTTATTTTTTTCTGTAGGGTTTTGACAGAAAATCCTATTTGCGTTGTCTTCTTTCTTTATATTGAAGGATTGAAAATCATGATGAATATGTTGGTAAAATGTATCTCTACTTATGATGAGATTGTTGCTCCGTATTGTCAGCAATAACAAGTGTTCTCGATGTGATGCATTTTATAATAACCTGAAGATCTTAGTGCACTAATAAGGTAATTAGACATTTTATGACATTGCTCATACTTTATTTATATCTCCCAGGGAAGATTGAGCGATATTTATTCCCCTGAAATATTTGACCTATCCAAATCCATTTGTTTTAATGTTTGCATCCTCTTTTATAGGCCCTATAAAAACACAGATAATATAGGATTTATACCTTATGCAGCATACATTAAGTGCGCCGTGCCCTGGTATTCTAGTACCTACTGATTTATTAATTATAGTGGGGAGGGGCCTGCAAGAAGAGTAAACAGCAATAGTTTATCTATGAGGAATTCAGCACAGAACTGTCGTACTTGTCCTGTCACTTTGTTCGGAACGCCATTAACCGATTTTTACCTTTTCCAGGCTTTAGAGGGCAGCAGAGAGCTGGGAAATGTCATTGGAACGGAGCACCGAGCACTAGATCTACAGGCTGAGATGCAGAGAGCGAAAGTTCTGAGTAAGGGAAATAAGCCCTCTATAATTCACAAGATCCCTATCTCCCCGTGTGCTGGACACACTTGTAAAGGCTTGAGAGAGAAAATGCCAGATCATCAGGAGTCAGCCACCTGTGTATTATTGGGAAGCTGACATTAGTAGTGCTGTCAAGAGGATCTAGAGTTTCGGAAGTAAAGACCTAAGGCCACTGCTGTCTGGCTTCAGAGCCGGGTAAAGGGCACCTTGGTTTGTGGATTGGGTTTTCTGTCGCTAGATTTCATATCTGTGTAAGTAATGGGGGCCGATGATTGTGGACTTCATATGGTGTGTTCAAGTCACTACTCAAGCTCCCAATTCTCTCTGGTGCCTCTTTGGGGAAGTTTAACACCTTCTGAATGCAGTTTTAACTTTTTTTACTCCTTGTGCCATTGGCCCTAATCATCGATGCCGGATTTATACTCCCATGTGGGGTCCATCTAGGTTGCACATTTTGCTTAAGGTTGACTACAAGCCCATTTAAAATAATGTTACTGTTCCAAATTAGTTTGAGCGATATCCAACCCCTGTAGTAATGTATATGGTGCCTGACATTCGCCCTGAGCTTCCATCATAAGTGCGGCTCTTCTACCAGAGTCCATTATGCGAGTTGCCGTCTTCTGAGACCTCCTTGTGTTGGACTTTAACAATAACTACAGGTGTTTTAAAAACACAACATCGGAAGTGCGGTGGGGTTAGATATTCGCAGCATTTTTCTGGCGCCCAAACCTTTACCACGGTTTTATCGCTTCCTCTCCTTTTCGTGTAGCTGCGAGCATCTTACCTAAGCCTTATATCCACTATTTCAATTGAACCTGTCCCCTATATCCAGGGGGGAAGAGACGTTTTTAGGCCTCTGTGATGTCACTGGCTCTTAATAAATAGACTATACTTAGTAGGTTAAACCGGTAAACAGCGCAAATATTGGTGACGATCATGAGTACTGTCACGGACATGTATGAGGGGAGTCCTGGCATGTAGCGTGTCTGAGATTATTGGGTGCATATGTGGGCGGCTACACGCAGGTATTTATGAACACAGCGGATAACTTTCTCCATGAGGCTTCTCATTATGATTGGAATATATCTTGTAATTAGTGACTGTTCGTATTTAGCCCATGTTGTAGTGCTTCCCAATCCCCCCCCACAGTCACACAAAGGACCCTTCTTACCAGACTGTCATGTGAAGCCGAAGATTGGGGGGAACGTGCAGGAATTCTTTACATTTCTGTTTCAAATCGAGGGTGGAAATGTTTTTCATGTGTCTTTGATTCAGCTCGTAAAAGAAAAGTCTCTGGTTCTCTTATAGGGCACTAAGAATCCTTGGACAGCAGATCATTCCCTATGTAAGAGTAGTATACTCCATTTTATATCCCATCATCCGTGGCATGGCTTCCTATTGCGCACATATTGCCAGAGGCTCGGATCTCTGTTGCACCCATTAGATTGGAGTTTTCCGCAAACGTACAGGCATAGTTTTGGGGTATATGGAAAATTATATATTTTACTTAAATTACGCCTAGATTGCTAGATTCTAGTAATTGTAATCGCTGGAGACAGTGGGCCTGATTCAGAGCCGATCGCTGCTGGCGAGCGCTCGCTCTGAATCAGGGCGTGTTTTTTTTTTTTTCTCTCCAGCTCGCTCGCAAAGCTGTGGGTGACCACCCACAGCTTGTGTGAGCGGCCTGGAGTCCGCCTCGATTATTGCGACCATCGGGCTTGCGACGAGACCCTGTGGGTAGGGTCTCGGCTCCCGCAAGCCCGTGTAGACTTCCTCCTCTAATAGAGCAAGAAGTCCACTACTGACATCACTAGTGATGTCAGTAAGGCCACCCCCTAAACGCCAGGCGTTCCTAAGGGAACGCCTGCGTTTGTGCAGCCACCCCCCTCCCCGCCTACAAAACGGGGCGAGCTGTCACTCACCATCGACAGCCGCCCCGTCTTGTAGCGAGACCCGTTGCGACTTAGCTGCCGTCGCTGGACGGGTCTTGCGCATGCTCACGCCGGAGGCAGCCCATGCACTGCGGGGGACCATCGACCCGCTTGCAAGTGGGTGTGAATCAGCCCCAGTGCCCTTCATAAATCCTCCCCCCACATGGAGTTTTACATAGATCCGTTACACTTTCCAGCTTTGCACATCATTAATGAATCCATAAGCGCTTCTGTTGCAGGGGGCAGATGATGTCACCGAGTGATTGCAGTGCAGTCACACAGTCTATGGTTAGTGTGTGATTGGATAATGATGTCACCGAGTGATAGCAGCGCAGTCACACAGTATTTGTAGCAGGTTAGTTTGTGATTGGATAATGATGTCACCCAGTGATTGCAGTGCAGTCACACAGTATTTGTAGCAGGTTAGTTTGTGATTGGATAATGATGTCACCCAGTGATTGCAGTGCAGTCACACAGTATTTGTAGCAGGTTAGTTTGTGATTGGATAATGATGTCACCCAGTGATTGCAGTGCAGTCACACAGTATTTGTAGCAGGTTAGTTTGTGATTGGATAATGATGTCACCGAGTGGTTGCAGTGCAGTCACACAGTATTTGTAGCAGGTTAGTTTGTGATTGGATAATGATGTCACCGAGTGGTTGCAGTGCAGTCGCACAGTATTTGTAGCAGGTTAGTTTGTGATTGGATAATGATGTCACCGAGTGGTTGCAGTGCAGTCACACAGTCTTTGTAGCAGGTTAGTTTGTGATTGGATGATTTCCCCAGGTGATCACAGTGTAGTCACACAGTTTATGTAGCAGGTTAGTCTGTGATTGGATGATTTCCCCAGGTGATCACAGTGTAGTCACACAGTTTATGTAGCAGGTTAGTCTGTGATTGGATGATGATGTCACGGAGTGATTGCAGTGCAGTCACACAGTCTATGTAGCAGATTAGGGTGGGATTGGATGGTGATATTACAGTACATCGGGACACAGTGCAGTTTAAAAATTTATAAACAAGTTTAGCTTGTGTTGTGCAGATTACCAATTAGTGACCGTTATAATTAGAAAAGTAGTTTAATTTCAGACGTATTATAGACCGGCCTAATTACAGTTGTGCTTTTAATAATAAATCTTTTTCTCTTGTAGTATGTGATGTAAGAAAAAAGAAATTGGAGCAGAGCACTGGCTAATGGTAAGTATACAGCCGATGTTGTTTTATTATAGTGTATGGTGATTTATAGATGCAAACAGTATGCCACTGAGATAATCCGGTAACTTTGCTAAACTCTTCAAGTAAATTAAATTGTGACTGTGCATGAAATATTTAGCTTCCCATGACCAAGCAAAGCCACCCATGAGCACTAGATACCAAACTTCATAAAGTTTAGTGGTTTAAATTTTAAACTTCAAAATGTTCCCTCGGTTTCAGATCTGGTGCCTGTTCTGTAATGAGGGCGAATACCCCGGGGGTATACACTGAGCCAGCGCATGAGGCGTTCCCACCAACCCGGGGACACAGGGGTGCTCACTTTCTATTAGGAGAGATTTGCTATAGAAGTAGCTAAAATAATCTAATAACCCACCCACCCCCTCTAGTTCATGATCCGCTCAGTTCTCACATGTGTTTTCTACCCTCCAGCTTCATAGAATGAATTTATGTATAATAAATGTTTGTTGCAATATCCCTCCCCTGTACATTATTTGTTGTCTTCATATTGTATCGCCCTTTCTCAAGAGTGATTTAAGGGTGCCCCGATCGCTTAAGACTGATACAGCAAGCAAGCACAGACAAGAGATGGATGTAACAGCAGTCGTATCGCTACATGTGATTGAGTGATTATAATTACATAGCATGAAATCAAACTTACAGTCAGGTGCATAAATATTGGGACATTGACAGAATTGTCATATTTTGGCCTCTATTCACCACCACAATGGCTTTGAAATGAAACAAACAAGATGTGCTTTAACTGCAGACTTTCAGATTTAATTTGAGGGTAATTACATCCAAATCAGGTGAACGGTGTAGGAATTACAACGGTTTCTATATGTGCCTCCCACTTTTTAAGGGGCCAAAAGTAATGGGACAAACTAAACAATCCTAAATCTAACTTTCACTTTTTAATACTTTGTTGCAAATCCTTTGTAGGCAATTACAGCCTGAAGTCTGGAACGCATAGACATCACCAGACGCTGGGTTTTATCCCTGGTGATGCTCTGCCAGGCCTCTACTGCGAATGTCTTCAGTTCCTGCTTGTTCTTGGGGCATTTTTCCTTCAGTTTTGTCTTCATCAAGTGAAATGCATGCTCAATCAGATTTTGGGAGATACAATATAGCAAAATCATTTGCATGCGGCGAACATGGATATATCTCTGTGATTATACTCTGAGACAGAAAAATAATCCCATCCTAGGTTACTTATAACCTGTTCAATCAGGCGTGGGGGGGGGGGATAAGTAGCGGCTTTGCACCTGGTTGGATGGGACAGGGGGCGAGCTCAGATCTTCCACGTTTGCAGAAGTCATGGGCTTAAATCGGTCACGTCCTCGCTGCCTGTCCAGGACAGTCTACCAGTTTTGATGATGATCTGGCCACAAGGGGGTGTTCTTCCATTAAAGTCTGTGGATGATATTTCATTCTACATTCACTGATAAAGCGACAGGGTGTTCCCGATGGTATAAATAAATACAAATGTATAGAGGAAGCATGCTGTGCCAAGCTGAAATCTAGAGCCGATAAACTCTACGTATACTGTGGACATAGGGCCTGATTCAGACCCAGTCGAAAGGCTGCGTTCGCACACAGCCTGCTGATGTTTGCTTTCTGATAATGTATACAAGACGCAGTGCCCGAACCAGTCAATGCGATCGGGAAGCGTTCGCAGCCTGTACACAGGCGCTCCGCAAGCATGAGTGACAGGACGTGCCGTCTGTGGGTGGTGACGGGGTGGTTGATGGTAACGGGGGTGTGGTGGTGAGAACGCAGGCGTGTCTGTACGTATGAACGTTATTTCAGGGGCTTTCATAATTAAGACGCATCGTCAGCGTACACGTCACATGGCTGAATTACACACAGCAGCACTCGCAGTGCTTGCGGTAGGGTATGGTCAGCCACAAGCGGTACGTATGGGTCCAATGTTACCGATTGTTTAATACACTTCCGGGAGATGACGTGTGTTACTAAGGGAAAGTGGGCGTCTTGTGTCAGGCGGGTGGGCGTCTAAATACATACCGCGATCGCATGGCAAAACATAGTGGGCATGCTAATGTCTTGCTAGCGATCGCAGGATTTGCATACGTTGGCTGTGGATGGCTGCGTGCGAACGCAGCCTTGCGACCATGTCTGAATCAGGCCCATAGTTTCATCACAATTTTAACGTATGCTGTTCTTATGTCAGAAAATCGATGCAAATGGAAACTTTGTTTTTAAAGCTACTGTTCCATGCAGTACTCACATTTTAAGGCCAATGTTTTGTATTTAAATAAACAAATCTAAGACCATAAAAGTAAAACTGTCTTTTCAAGCAAACTACGGCAGCCCTCCTCCTATGTGATTGGCTGGACGCTGCACCTCTTCAGCTGATCTGATCTCTGTCCAGTCCCTTTCTTTCAGGTTGGGAGTGCTGCGCTAAATGGGGAAATTTCTTCTGGTCTTAAAATACTTTCCCCCTGTATATACAAGTGTCCTGCTGGCGTCACCTGCTGATCTGTCCGAGGCGGCCTGAAAAGTCAGCTCCCAGCTCCTTTCCTTACTAGAGCCAGTTACTGAAAGTGCATCTGTTGTCTACATAGAGAGGAGGCAGCCGCTTCGTAGATGGGACCTATATTCATGCAGATGAAGCCTAACAATGGACGTAGTGACATTACTGCCTAATCCATGCATGTCATCATTATGGCTTGTTAAATAAACGCACACCACCCATGACGTGTCCTGTATTGTCCTCATTAACTTGACTGATGAGCAACAGCTAGTAATATTCATCTTAAAATGGTCCAAATACAGAGAACTATGCAATAAAAATACAAAACCATTACCTTAAATCAGGGGTGGGGGACCTTTTTTCTGCCGAGGGCCATTTTGAGATATATATATATCTATATATCATTATTGCGGGCCTGTGCAGGCCATGCCCCCTCCGTGACACATCACACTTGGGTCGGGCCACAATCGCTGGTGATTACAGCAATGCCCGGAGCATCCTGAGGATGTTCCGGGCAGCTGTAAGGGCAGTGGTGTGACCGTCTGAAGCATCCTAAGGACGTTCCAGGCGGCACTGCTGCATAGATTCTGGCTGCTGGGTGCCGTTCTAGGCACACAGCTAGCCAGATGAGGCTAGCAGAAAAAATGCTCAGGGGGCCTTATACGGCCCCCTGGCCTGAGGTTCCCCCATCCGTTCCTTAAATGCTCCAAACTCGCATCTTGTCACTTTGTGCAATTAGAGGGTGTATAAAGGACCCATGGATGGGGAGGAGGGGGGCAGGTAATTTCCATGGCTGAGGGAAGAGTCTGGGGGTTTAGAACGAAGCTTGTTTAGATACCAGGGTTCCCCGGATCCTCTACTCTAGTCTATACGCTCGTTCTGGAAAGGGGATTGAAGCCTGAACCATCAAACGATCTAATGTGCTGCTATTTCCGTACCAGGAGCGGAGAAGACTCCCATTAGAAGGCTTCACACCTGCACGTGGTGTCCCCTCCACAGGATTCTTAATAGTTTGATTAAAAAAAGAAAAATGTGTAAAATAATAAAGATGAGGTTTTTTTTATTTCCTGCTGTAAGAGAATTGATCATATGTAGAATGGGGATCATTTTGGCCATTGTTACAACATTATGTAGACAAGTGACTGGACACCCCCGCACAAGTGACATGGTACACTCCTACAGCAGTCACGTGATCGTGAAGGTATAAAATGAGAAGTATAGAATTGTTCTCCATAACTCTGTGCTCCCTACATTGTGGCAGTTCTACGGAAACGACAAATGTTTTTATCAGGGCAACGCTGGACTGGTATATAGAAAATTCGGTAACTCGGATGGACTGGCCAGCTCAGAGTCCAGATCTTAACCCCGATTGAGAACCTCTGGGACAAATTGGAGCGACTGGTGCGTTCTCGACCTTCTTCAGTGTCACAGTTGGTCACTGTACTTAGGACGGAATGGCAAAACATACCGCCTGCTGTTATCCAGGAACTTGTGGACACTTTGCCAAGAAGGGGTCTGCAGTAATCACAGCACGTGGTGGATCTACAAAGTACTGACGTCAATAACATCTCGTTGATCTATTTGCTGTCAGCGTCCAATCGCTTTTGTCTACATAGTGTTGTAGCTGCCAGACAGTGAGCCATACCAAATCACTATACATTACTGTAGGTCACCCAAGCCTGCAGGCATCCGCACCAAATGCTCCATAACCCCCATGGTAAACGATGCAAGTTTGTTTTTTTTTTGCCCTTAGATCTGCAAATATATCTTAAATTTTCACACACACTATCAAATTCTACATAGAAACAGTTTAAGTTAATATATACAAAATAATTTGATTACGAAAAAAAAAAAATATATTGTTCCATTTAGATGTACACTGCCAAATTTCAATTGGTCTCACAAATAGTCCTGCTGAGTAAAGTATACTTGCTGGGCCGCGGGCCTCCTCCAAGGTGTTGTATGTGAACGGCAAGGAGGGTGTGAAAGGGGCTGCCCGGCCCCCCCACTGGGGAGATCCTCTAGTTATTGTGATGCAGGGGGCTGCGATTTCCTGCATAAACTCAGCACTTGTTGAGACTGCTGTGTGCTCCTGTCTATGCGCATCGCAGGGGCTGCGAGGATCAGCCGAGGGTGCGTGATTTAGCAGCCGTTCAGATGGAGTTATAACCACCTTTTGGAGACAAGTGCAGAGCATTCATCAGGACCCCTTGAGCGGCATAACCTTGCCCAGGAAAGTCAGGGAGAAGCAGTATTTAGAGGCGACGGCCCCTGTCAGCCTCAGCCTTGTTGCAGAAAACTTATGGAAAAGGAATTTGGACACAGCTGGAACTTTTGTCGATTCCAGCACTTTAACACAAAATTCAATATTTATTTCCGTTTGCTTCGTTTTCAAGAACCGGCCCAGAATTTACGACTCCTGGGCGACGAGAAATGCTCCAGAGCCAAGTCTGTCTTGCAGTTTAACACTTTGCAGACACGGGCGAATTAAAAGGCTACGATGTTCGGTGTGCGGGTACATGTGCAATCTGCACCGTATTACTGTAGCATATTCGGCCATTTAGTTCTTGAACTAAACCTGATCTAATGAATTGACTTCATCCAATTTTTTTTGCAGTCAGTAATTCAAACATAAACTATGGGTCAGGCCTGGTATTTGTTCAGGATAAGATTACGCTTCCAGCTTTCCCTGGAATCTCCTTCGTAAAGCTTGCACCCCGCCATATTAGCTTTGTGAGGGGAATAAACCTGTAATTGCTAAAAATTTTCTCTGTTGTGCTAAAGTGATTTTCACATTCGCTAGGAATGAGCCATACCGCTGGTAGATAGATTGGTAGTGCCCGCCCTTCGCCATAGGACCATTTATTAAGCCTGTTGTATCAAGGCACAAATCACCATCCTCAGGACACACCATAGACTCCGTGACTGCAGGCTGCGTGCTATCCAACATGCCGCATCCGTTTCCTGCATTCATATTTACAGTTACTGACATTGGTCTTTCAAATGTAACTGTTGCGCCAGGGTTGGGCGCAGGAACCTTTAAATCTAAAGGGTGGGTTACAAAAATAGCACCTTCTAGTGTAGTATTAATGAATTCAAAGATAAAAAAAAATCCAAGGATAACACCCTTTAAAATACATGTGTACCAGAAAAATATTGTTCAGCAGCATGTGTGTATGTCTTTCCTTTTCACAGGGTATCATGGTCGTCTTGTTCGCCGCAGGATTTCATAAAGTGAAAGAATGAAAAAAATATATATAGCGCAGTACTGTTTTTGAATAGATTAAAGGATGCTTAAGCGCCCACACCTGAAATTGCAGTGAAAAGGGACCAAGATTTTCCAAACGCCTTAAAAAAAAAAAAAACTATTCAAACCAATGTGTTGTTAAAGTGAACTTTAGGCGATAATTATACCAGTACCAGAATAATAATAATAAAAGAAAAAATTTCATTCGGTGATCATCCAACAAATGTAATGCGTACCAAACGCCAGTTTAGCGCCTGCTCATCTGGTGGCGCATAAGACGAATCCCAGGTACCCAATTCACTCCAGTAAAAAGAAGGAAGTCCTCAAGCGCATAATAAGTTTAAAAAATGTTATTCACACATGACAAAACAGGCCGTAGCGCCTGTACATTTCACGACATAAACTTCAGCTTATCTGTAGAACCACACTTTGATAAAGCTTCCTGGACTGGAGGCGAAACGCGTCAGGGGAATCATCACTTACTGCTACACATTGCTACAAGCTGCTACTTTGTTTCCTTCTCCACCGGACTTTGCTTTAAACAACCGAATTTCTGATTACTTGAAAGCCGGCCACAATACAGTTCTCATACTCTGCTTGGGGATGCTGGACTTGGATTAATACGGGGACAGGTGAAGGCGGTCACAAGTTGACTTTATTATAGCCTCCGGACCCATTGGGGCTGTAACTGTGTGTCACCGGTTCCAGATTGGTAGCAACCACTTCAGCAGCCCATTCGATTAATCCCGTAAAGACCAACTAGCGCTACATTGCTGTAGATCCTAGAGGTGGTTATACCAGAAGCTTCACCTCTCTTCACACAGAGGACTACAAATATACATTTACTCTGCGCAAAGACCTGGAGGCTGGAGATGATGGATTAATATTATTATGGTCCTGTGAGATCACTGTGTCTTTGGACGTTTTACATATATTTTAAAAGTTTGTGATTCCCAGTAGGGATCGTTTTTTTATATACAGTATATAATAGGAATATAGCAGCTGCTGTTGTTTTTTCTACATATTACTTAGACGAGTCTGTATGGACTTCTTTTAGAGAAGTATTATAAAATATTTGTGATTGTAATATTGGTGCAAATGCTAAATAATATATTAAGAGAGATTTCTTAATCATATATTTGGTGTCTTGACAATATTCTGCCATGCCCAGCTATTAATTAATTTAATATTTGAATTGGTCATTTATAAGTGCAACACAAACATTTCTCTTGTGCTTGTCTGAGACTACCTAGGTAATCTAATTTTTTGGGTTCCTCACAAACCCTTAGGTGTATGCAGCTATTTTACATATTTATACATTTACATATAAAAAAATAACTAGCGCCAAGCTGACTTAGATTTTTTTCATTGATTTTAGCTGTAGAACCAGTCCTGCTTCTTTAAAATCCAAAAGAGGGATAGGTGCAGGGCCAACCAATAAACCCCAATGTGTTTCCTCCGTTGCTTTTAGGACGGACTTCCTTTGCCTTTGGACCAGAAAGACAAACAGAAAAACCCTTTGTGGGGCACACTTGAAAAGATATATATATATGTATGAATAAAATTTAAGGTTTTATTTCTAACGTTTAATAGGGTCAAAAGACAGACACAATAATTTAAAATATTATCTAATTATCATATAATTTCACCATCAGATAATCTTAAAAATTAAAAAAAATTACAAACTAACAATATATTGTTATGATTGGTACCAATCACAGGTGTATGAAAAATAAATTAATTAACAAAAGGATTAAAAATATGGTGTGATATACACATACCCTATTAATAGTCATAACACTGTATTGTGATTTTGAGATTTATTATCTGATGGTTAAATTATATAATTAGATAATAATTTATATTATTGTGTCTTTCTTTTGACCCTATTAAAGGTTTGAAATAAAAGCTAAGTTTTATTCATACATTTATCTTTTCAAGTATGCCCCACATAGGGTTTTTCTGTTTGTCTTTCTGGTCTAAGTGCTTGATTGTATACTACCAAATATTACCCTGTATAGCAGGATAACAGATAAAAAAAAACTCCTTTATCAACTGAATGTAATGAAATAAATCTAAAATATAACTTTTATTAAATCTGCACTTAAAAGAAAAAAAAATACTTTTACACACATAAGACGCAGACAAAATATAAACTGTGGTATTTATCAGTCTTATGTGTGTAAAAGTATTTTTTAGTTTTTTTATTTAAGTGCAGATTTAATAAAAGTTATATTTTATATTTATTTCATTACATTCAATTGATAAGAGTGCTCCCACAAAGGAGTTTTTTTTCCTCTGTTATCCTGCTATACAGCGTAATATTTGGTAGTATACGTACCGTATGTAGTCATTACTCGGGGGTTTTAATATCTTTGTATCACATCTCTTAGCCTGTGCAGAGTATTCCCTTGATTGTCTAAGTACTTGATGTGCTGACCCTAGGGAGCAACTTTAATTCACTTTCCCAAGGGATTTAAAACACATTGTTGGTCAGTCTATAAACACAAAAACATATTCACATTAGCTCCGTGCAGAGAATCTTTTGATTTTGGTTACCGGACTTCCTTTGCCCGCCAGACCTGCGTATCGTCCCCCTCTGTTGGAAGGCCAATTTGTATCGGTTCACTGGTAACCCACTCCTCCATTGCAGAAATGGGCCCCCTGCATGACTCCCAATAAACAAGCCATTTAAAGAGGGTGCATATACTTTAAAATCGCCAATGTGCGTGACAAGTCCATTCTAAAGGAAGAACAAATGGGACTTTCTGTGATTTTTTTTTTTTTTTTTTCTGATGAGAAAAGTGTCTGGGGATGCGTAAGGTGATGGGAAAATCCCAGCGAGCCACGCTGGCGTTCTGCCTGCTCACAGGCACTTTTGGATGTGGTTTTTTCGTGATTACTTTGGATTAGTTCTGCTAAAAAAAATGTTTTAAACCCGTGACCGTTCTGTGGCTCGCTCGAGTCAGAATGTCACATTATCGTCACATGGCAAGGCATGAAATTTATTTACTTAACTTTGAACAAGCTTTCCTTAAAACAACTTAATAGAGAACATCACTGCATGAATGGCGGCCATTATGTTGGGTCCACTATATCATTTATCTTGTACTAGCAGCAGAAATGGGAGCATTGTTTGCCCATGACCAGCATTTACTGTAAACAAAATATTTTCTAACATAAAGTAAGCAGCTGCCGGATAGACTATGCCGCTGGTTTTCTGGTGTTCTGCGCGGCCGTGTAATGGAGGGAGAGGGTGTACTAATTCTCCACCTGCGGTCTCTGTTTTATAGCACCTACAGTCGACCCACATGTTTCTTTTACAGGACCGCTTCACTTGTCTACGCTGCTTGAATTGCACTGTCCCAAATATAAGGGTACACAGGGTGTTTGTATGGGGATTATATGCACACACAGTGCAATGGGAATGGAGGTGGTTGAAAAAAGCCCCGATCTCAATGATTGCTGCCTTATGGACCGATGATCAAGACAGGAGCAGCACGTGGGGGGGTATAGGTGTTCCAATTTGCCCCAAAGTAGGGGCGTGTGCGCTTGCTTTGTTTTTTTTTGTTCTTTATTATATAGGGAAAATTTAAAAAATTGCAACATTTCAGTTCCAAAGTGGAAGGTTACAGTGTGGAGAACGGTACATTCGGTACATTGTGGAGTGCTGATCTCCAGTCTGGACACAAGTTACCTTTCCTCGCCCCAAGGTTTGGTTTAGGAAAGTGCAGCCTGTCTGAAAGCCAGTAATGTTTTCTATCTGTAAATACTTCCTGGGACATAAATGGTCTTTAATTGCAAAGGACCATGCAACTGCAAAATTAAAATGTTTCAATATGGACACTGTTCAGTATTAGCCTGATCCTGTTATAAGGTGAAATATTTCATTAGAAGTGTTCAGCGCTACAACATGCTGTAGCCAATCATCATCAAGACACTCCCTGAAACGCACAATATTTCTTATGGGCGGGAGTGACTTCTCCACTTGAGTGATTATGTCGGTGAGGGCAGGGCTCCATGTGACCTGATGGGGAATGGAGGCATTTATACTGGAAGGAGCAGGGTCCCCAGTAGCACAGAGTATATTAGGAGATGAGTGATGTGTCAGTGAGGACAGGGCTGCATGTGACAGGGGCAGTGACATGATGTGTGGAGGGGAATTGAGGCAGCAGGAAGCCACATACTGAGAGTTATATAGTGGAAGGAGTAGAGACCCCCTGCAGCACAGAGTATATCAGGAGATGAGTGATGTGTCAATGAGGACAGGGCTGCATGTGACAGGGGCAGTGACATGATGTGTGGAGGGGAATTGAGGCAGCAAGAGGCCACATACTGAGAGTTATATAGTGGAAGGAGCAGTGTCCCCCAGCAGCACAGAGTATATCAGGAGGTGAGTGATGTGTTAGTGAGGACAGGGCTGCATGTGACAGGGGCAGTGACATGATGTGAGGAGGGGAATGGAGGCAGCAGGAAGTCACAGGCTGAGAGTTATATAGTGGAAGGAGCAGGGTCCCCAGTAGCACAGAGTATATCAGGAGATGAGTGATGTGTCAGTGAGGACAGGGCTGCATGTGACATGATGTGTGGAGGGGAATTGAGGCAGCAGGAAGCCACATACTGAGAGTTATAAAGTGGAAGGAGTAGAGTCCCCCAGCAGCACAGAGTATATCAGGAGATGAGTGCAATGTTAGTGAGGACAGGGCTGCATGTGACAGTGACATGATGTGAGGAGGGGAATGGAGGCAGCAGGAAGTCACAGGCTGAGAGTTAGAGTGGAAGGAGCAGGGTCCCCCAGCAGCACAGAGTATATCAGGAGATATGCCCTCTGCTTTCTCCTCTAATGTACTAGCCTGTACTGGTGTACCTTGTCAGTTTTGTCCCCTTGTATGATGTTACGTAACTCTTGTGGCGCCTTACATAGAATAAAAATAATAGCGATCATGCGAGGGACCATTGTGTCGTCTGAGGAGACTCATGATGCAGAGTTGAGGCTCATAAAATAAAGAAAACAGCCCTGGATAGGTGTAAATATAATGTGTATATACCCTCCATTCTCCATATGCGGCTTGGTCAATGAAAAATGACATTTAATAAATCATTTAATAAATACATAATATCAAATATACAGTTACTAAAACAGTACATATATTTGGCCATGTAAAGGAGTACCTATTTGAACAGTTGAAGTGTGCACACTGAATTGATATGTAAAAGGAAATCCCAAAATTCCGCTTTAAAGCACTCAGCCCATAGTCAGGTACACTGGTGTGTGCAGAACCCCTTGTGGATCCTTAATTAGCAAGGGGTCTTCACAGAAAGTCCCATTTAGAGGTAGTTGATGATCCAGGTAACCATCACCAAAGGAAACTGGTCTGGAAATGATAACTAGAATACGCAGGTAGGGATACCCTGTATAGCCCCTCTTAGCTCAACGCGTATGAGCCCACTCCTTCATCAGGAGCAGGTTGAGACTTATAACGATTTTTTGCACCGCACGTCCCCTAAATCTAAGTGTACGCAAGTACGGGCGATGCAGAGTCATATACTTCACAGTCGCGCCCTCACTTGCAGCCCCGTAACAGCACGGCAGTGCAGTACATCGCTATATAGGGACCAATGTACACATCTAGGGCCTCATTTATCAAGGAGTTATATCATTCACAACGAGTGATAAAACTCATGATAAATTGTGCTCCAGCCAATCGGCTCACAACTGTCATTTTTCAAACCGATGACAGTTGGGAGCTGATTGGCTGGAGGCACCATTATCATACGCAACAAGATTTATCACTTGTTGTGAATGATAAAACTCCTTCGTAAACGGCTCCCTTAGTCCGGTTGCAATTACTTCCAACGCACGCTCAACGCTGCACCAGCATCATTGCTAGGTGCCATGGTCACACATGTTCCCAAGAAAATAATCATTGTCCTGGACTAGCCCAGACCTCGGAGTTTAGTGTTAGGCTGCAGGGAGGGAGGGTTAGGGTACTTACCGACCTGTGTCGGTATTCCAACCCAGTTGGGATGCTCACCGCTGGCATCCCGTACCGAACCCGTTAGGACATTAGGAGGAGGTGACCCTGTACTAATTCCTTCTTATCAGTATTTTTGGTGGTAGGGGATGTTTTTAATTCGGCATCATTTGTTTTACTGTTTTGTTTTTAGCTCGGGTGGTCTTTTGTCTTTATATTGTTACCTGGCGAGAGTCTCACTTTCAGTTAAAATGGACTTTCATACAGGAAAGAAGGATACTTGTCATGTAAATTGTAGTAAACGCCTAAGAGTAATGAGCTTTTGTATTTTCCGGGATTCACTACTCGCCATGGCAACCCCGGTATGTAAACCACTCGGCGCTGCTGTTTTGAACTCAGCGGGACTATAATCTGCGCTCTCTCCGCCACTGATCACCTTTACATAAGCTCCGCTCGCACACGTTATTGGTCTTCCCTGCTGGGCACAAGTACAGTGAGCGCTGTAAGAGGCTGACGTGGCAGGGGAGAAAGTGGAAGCTACCTAAGTGAGTTCTGTCCATGTGGACTTGTCATCCACACACAGTGGGACGTCCGTTCTGAGGGATGCAGCCCATTATCTTACTAGGAACCTGTGACGTTCCTCATGCACAACCCAGCTATTCTTCCCAAGCCCTAACAAATAGAGAAATATGGGGCACTGCTTCCTAATGTGTCGGCGATATTAGGTTTGCCGCTCTGGGTAACTTCCATGTCCATTCTAAAATAAGATACAGAAGAAGCATCTGCCGCTACTACCCAATTCTTTGTAAGAGCTTCTCAGCACTTGTTCTACAGTATGTGGATCCAATACCCTGGTTATTCAGAGGTGGACGCAGTTGCAGCTATGGTTCCGTCGCAGCGGCAGCCCTGAGACGCCCACTTTCACTGTCCGTGGATGGTAGAACTCTGCCATTGGTTCCAAACGCTCCATTGCGTTCACCATCAATGTTGGTGCATCGTCTCCTTCTAAACTCCAGCTAAGCATGGCCGCTGCGGCTCTGCATTTGGGAACGCAGCCCCATTCACTGACCCGCCCCCGAGACCAACTTTTTTTTTGCGCGCACTTCAGGGCACCGCCCAGGAACGCCCATGGTTTTAACTCGTTGGTTCTAGTGCCAGCGCCTCCGTGGCAACAGCGGAATCCGCGCCCACTCAGGGTAACGCATGCACCATAGGGGTTTACAGGATTTTTTGCTCGTGCGCAGTAGCAGCAAAGAATCGCTCCACTGTGCAAACCTCGCCACTGCGTCCACTTCTAAATCAGTCCCTCTTTGTTTCTGTTAAACAGTGGCTACATAATGACCTGCGTCACATTTGATGCCAGCCATTCTGTGGCATGTTGTTTTACTAGAAATGAATTGCACGGTGCCCAGTTCCCTAGTGTACAGCAGCTGCCAGTTCATGTAGGCACCGGGTATACAATGATCTGTGTGTACGGAATATCATAGATTACCATTATGGTGAAGCAGATCATAGAGTGTTGTGTGGACACAAAAAATATTTTTATTTATTCATTGGTGCGCCATGTGTACGTGCGGTAGTGCGCATGTGGGCTGGGTACGGGATGCCGGCCGTCAGAATACCGACGCCCAAAGGTAAGTTGCCTCCCCTCCCCCACAGCCTAACTATCCCCCTAGTGCCTAAACCTAACCCTCCCCCTAACCCTAATGCTGGGGGTCGGGATCCTGGCGTCAGAATTCTGGCGCTAGTATTCTGAGCGCCGGGATGTCAACTACATTCCGGATCAGTTAATAATTACATGAAATGTTTTCATAAACAAGTGCATACAGATTTATTTAAAGTATAAATATCTATAAAATAATATGATAACTTCATGGGCCACAAATTTTTTTTTAATAAAAGCTACATATAGGAATTGCAGTACAAAACTAAATAGATCTAAAGATAGATAATACAAAGTTTCAGTACATATGGTTTAAATGTGATGTACAGTATAGAAATTAATTTAATTCTGTTTTTTTTCATCACATAACTTTATATGTATAGCTTAAGAGTTATGGGTGGTACTTACACTTATTAGGTAGATTTATGGGCACAACTAGCCAGAAACGTCATCCTTGGACTTTGAAATAAACACTCCCGGATTTTGAAGACCATTATTCTATACATGCTGACTTTCAAGTGTATAAGTTTGTGATTTAGGTGGCGGCCTGGTTGTCGTGTATATACATATAATTTGTATGCCCTTTTTTATTGTAATTATACATAGGGGACGATTCATGTAAGTGTGGCCATAGGCAGCACTTACAGTAGCCCCGGACTCGCTGATATTTGCTCACAGCCCCATAGGACTGCGTAGAAAAATCAGGTAGTCCAGGCGGCGAGGGGGACGAGAGGAGGTGCCGTTGCTGGCATTTTCTTGCCGTGGTAGCGGCAATTCGCCCTCCCCCCTCACAGGTAATAGAATTGACCCCATAGTGTATACAGTACCAGTGACTTTCAGTGCCCTAAGCGGTCAGCAGCAGTTACACTGAACAGCCTGAAACTGATATTACAAGCCGCCCATATGAGGTGACCCTCGTATCTAGGCGAGTTTTTCCTGCACAGATTCGGTGTTTGCTTGTCCGGGTTCACTCTTCCATTAAAGTGTATGGAAAGTGTATATTTATCTTACAAGCAGGTGGTTACTGAGTAGAGATAAACAGATGGAGCAGATGAGAACCAAGGGAGAAAGGTGATATCAATGTAACAAGCCAACCAGTGTGCCACAGCGAGCGGGACATTTAATTTGAAGCACGCATGGCGTAGTGGTTAGCATTACTGCCTCACAGCACGGAGGTCATGAGTTTAATTCCCATTCATGGCCCACCTGGGTGGAGTTTGTACGTTCTCCCCAAATCTGCACGGGTCCCATTCGTGCGCTCCGGTTTCCTCCCACTCTCCATAAACATACTGGTAGGTTAATTGGCCTCTGTCAATATATGTGTGTGTGTATATGTGGTATGGAATATAGAGTGTAAGTTCCTCTGGGGCAGGGCCTGATATGAACGGCTAAAATATTCTCTGTAAAGCGCTGCAGAATATGGGCCTGATTCAGACCCGCTCGCGAGCGGGTCGATGGTGGCCCAGTGCGCATGCGCACGACGGAGCCGGCTCTATCGTGCGCATGCGCGAGACCCGGATAGCGACGGGCAAGACGTCGCTCCGGGTCTCGTACCAAAGGGGGCGTGCTGTCGATGATGAGTGACAGCACTCCCCCATTGGTGGGCGTGCCGGGGGCGTGGCTGCCCAGACGGAGGCGTTCCCATGGGAATGCCTACCGTCTGGGGCCGGCCCCACTGACATCACAAGTGATGTCAGTGGGAGTGCTTTCGGCTCTGTTTGAGCCGAAAGCACTCCAGGGCTTGCGGCAACGAGACCCTACCACAAGGGTCTCGTGCAAGCCCGATGGTCGCGATGGTCTTGACCATCTTCCTGGCCGCTCACTATAGCTGTGGGTGGTCACGGACTATAGAGTGTAAGCTCCTCTGGGGCAGGGCCTGATATGAACGGCTAAAATATTCTCTGTAAAGCGCTGCGGAATATGGGCCTGATCAGCTCATTGGCTGCTGATCAAAACAAACGCACAGCTGCCGGAGCCGACGGCTGTCTGTTTGTCACTTGTGTAGCGCTGACCGCCGCCTGCATGCATTTGCCCCCCAGGCTAAAAGTTGCCAGCCAGCCCCTGGTGCACACATTACCACTTATTACAGCGAACAATCTTGGGTCATAATCCTGTACAACTTTATGGGTTAATAAGGAAAAATAGGCCAAGATGCCCCGGCGACCATTCCGGAGGCAAATCACAGAGAACTTAACTTCCCCCTATCTGCGTTTCAGCATATTACCAAAGAAAACCCCATTTGCCCTGTAAAGTAAATTCCCTAGGCTTGGGCAAGACAAGAAAACGTTATTCCCGATGAAACTGTTGTATTACAAAACAAATGGAATTGAAAACCACCCCCTGCTATAATATCATTCAGTGTGACGCCGTATATAAGTATATATTACAGAGAGCGTTTTACTGTACAAGGAATAGATGCTACTTCGCTCCAAAGCAAGACTAAGCCTGGCACTGTCCCAAAGAGCTTACAATCAATACTTTCGGACTACATCAATAAAAAAATGAATGGATCGAATTGCAAAGATAATAAGTTCTCTTTTAATTTGCCACGAATAATTAGACATGTTTGTAACGACCTTTTTAATGACGCACCAACTCGAGGTCGGCGGGGAATGATCGCGAACGAGCCGTCGTAAGATCGCACTGACGAGAAGCTCGCCAACGTTGAAGAGACAGCCCCCATTTCTGCCTGCCCAGTTATTACAAATATCCTGGTGCTAGGTATGTGCTGATGACAACAGAATTGAAAAGAAAGACAGTAATAATTCTGACTGGTTTTCACTGCTGGAGATATTGATTATTTGTGTGTGGTGAGAGATTTGGAAAATTCAATTAAAGAACTTGTGCAAAGGTTTCATAAATTTTCCCTCTGCAGCGTGTACACAGACATTGATGCGTATTAAATCAATGCGGCACTTCACAATATATTTCCTTTGAAGCATAAAAATAAATAACATTTAAACAGTTCTGCTTACTACAGAAACAAATTTTATTTTCTATGAAGCATTTAGTCATACGCGATCGCCGAGTCGTCCGCGTTCGGCAGCTGCAACAAATTTTATAGACGTTCCCCTCAGAGACACATCTTGTGTACTATGAATTTTTAAATGAGCAAATGTTAAAGATGGGATGTCAGCAGTATAAAAATTGATCAGTTAAAAGATAAAGGCATAAGTAAAGAGATTTGTATGGAAGCCCTAATAGGTTTTATTAAATAAAAATACTGTAACAGTCAGTAATGAATAGACTGGAGGATTTTAACTGAGGCTGAAGCGGAAAAAAAAAAAATAATTCTGGCTCAGTAAGACGGAGATTGGATTTATATTACCCGGGATTTTTTTATGTACCCTCTTTATTTATTTATTTTAAGATCTGCAAATGTAACACAAAAGAGGATGTGAAAAGTACTGGGTTTGAGTGTTTACCGGAGGTAATGCGCCAATACAGTACAGCCGCACCAAGCATGCAAATATTGGCTGATTAGCTGTTGCCTGTTTAATATCGCTAATACATATAAATTTGCATATAGTCGTTTTCATGCTTTGAACACGGGTTGAATTTACTAAAGTGAGAGTTTTTAGAAGTGGAGATGTTGCCCATAGCAACCAATCAGATTCTACTTAACATTTAACGAGCACCTAGAAGATAATAGCTAGAATCTGACTGGTTGCTACGAGCAACATCTCATCATTTAAAAAGCTCGCTTTAGTAAATTTACCCCTAATGGTCTGATTCCAAGATGGATGGAGTTGCAGAACGGTACACAAGTTGAATTTCATCCATCACAAATACAGCAAGAGGCTACTTACTGCATCTGCGATCCCAGCGCTGCGACTGAGGTCTCAGTCTGGGATCATTATCGCGACCTTTGGCAAGACTGCAGTAGCTGAAGCTTACTGCAGCCTAGTTGGGTCATTGTAGCTGCGAGGCCAGGAAGTCGCAGACCCTGGCCTCGTCCCTCGCGCAAAAATGGGGGGGATGCGTCCCTGTTTCTGGAAATAGGGGCCAGCTATGCCCCGCTATGCCCTCCCCCTCCCAAACACAGCAACATGTTAATCATTTTGCAGCTTGGGAGATTCTGCGAGCAAGTTCGCAGGACTCGTTCAAAACATGAACCATCGAGATGTATGCATTGCTAACCATCAGGTTAGCGTCCGTCTATGAATCAGGCCCTTAGTTTTAGCTAATGAGGTTGATTCAATTAGAATCATCTTGCCAGTCCTTTCGATGAAATGCGGACATATGCCACTGCATAGGACTGTATACAAAAATGTTGCGAGATTAGGAGCCATTGCCGGCATTTCCACGCCGGAAGGCCAAGAGCGGCAGGCGGTGGGCGTGCAGCCTTCGTAGATGGGTGTTACTAGGGATGGTGGAATTGTGAGGGTCGCTGGAGACCCAGACGCCTTTAGCCTCGCCGACTTAAATTCTTTTAGGCCTTAGCGATCAAACCAATGCTCTTTCTGTACTGAGAGTATTTATCTTATGGTGTGTATGGTATGCAGTGGGGAACCAGGCGGACCTAATCCCGACAGCCGGCTTCCCGACTGCTTTATGCCGGCGAGGGTTAAATGACAGGCGTCTAAATCTAGATGCCTGTCATTTTAACGACGCCGGGAGACCGGCGCCTGGCATCCCGATCGAAGTGATGCCGAGCGCGGGGGGGTTAGGGTTAGGCACCCCCCCCCCTGAGGTTAGGGTTAGGCTAGGGGAAGGGGGGGGTTAGGGTTAGGCTCCCCCGGGGTGGACTTAGGGTTAAGCACCCCCGGGGGGACTTAGGGTTAAGCGGCGGGAAAGGGGGGGTTAGGGTTAGGCACCCATAAGGAGGGTTAGGGGAGGGAATTAGGTTAGTGAATACTTACCTTAGGGACGATCGGGATTTTCATCCATGTCGGGCAGCCGCTGTCGGGATTCCAACCGATTCCGGTGTGTACACACATAGCTATTTAAAAGGACGATTTGATCTATATCATTACCGTTATCTTTCAAATCGTTCTTTTAAATAGGCCCTACCAACTTACCTTCGACCAGCGATGCCCGGCCACGTATGGACGATAGCGATATGTCCATAGGCCGTGCATGCCGGTCAACTTGCTCCATTTTGAGCAAGTTACTATAGGGACCCGCGATCGACTGTCGCAGATCGCTATAGTTGGCAGTAAGTTGGTGATGTGCTGGATGATCGATATTGGTCATCCAGCACACCAGGGAGGGCGCATAGCGATCTGCCAGCGATATCGTATCGCTGGCAGATCGCTACGTATGTACGCACTATTAGACTTGTTGAATAGTCCAATAGATCTGATGTGGCCAGAAACAATTAGTTTTAATGAAAGTTGGATATCAGAGTAACTCGTCAAGAGAATGTGTGTAGGCCCAGTTCATCACTTCAGTCGCAATTCCACTTGCAATAGAATGGGGGCGCTCTCACGTAGCCATTGTTCAATGAGGGTGTTTCAATAGAATTGGAGCCTATGCAGAGTTGTGCCTTAGTGTACATACGCCGATCTTTTGCATCAAGGATAGGGCTCCGCATGTGCTCGCAGATCATGATGGCGGCTATAAAACCTAACGTACTGCATGCTGGCAAACCATACGCATTTAGATATGAGCACGCAGTGTCGGACCCAATGTGTGCAGGGATTGCATGAGATTGTGTGATGCACAGTTACACGCAGCAGCCAATCAGACAGTTGCTCTCATTTCCCAAAGTCGGGCGCTGTTTGCTTCGCTTGTAATGCTTGCCCCCGTATGTTTTTTGTTTTTTTTAGGATGTTACAAACCGCTTGATTGCCCCTTTAACAGGAAGGTATGTAGTATGGTTAGTTGCTGTATCGGATTCTGTGAGTAAACGGAGTAATTCCAAGTCGTTTGAATGGAAGCTGTGTTGTTGCCTAATTGTTAACCCTTTTATAGAACGGTCTCATGATCTAGCACTCGGCAGAAGCCCCTATACTGACAAATGCAGGAACATGTTACAGGAAGAAGAGTCTTCTGGTCACAGAGTTCTGCATTGTGCTTCCCGAGCTCCAGGCTTCTTCGTTCTTGGCATATTTCACAGGGCCTGGTCTGTTAATATTACCCACTTTCCTCGTACAGTATGTGTGGCCTCCCGTCCTGCACCGGTCACTTTCAGCTGTCACCGAGCAGGTTCAAAAAACATATATCCCAGAGAAATGTCCCCTCCCCCCTGGTAAAGTAATTGTTTTCCTAACAACAAAAAACTACAGATAAAAAAAACTTTACAGATGGGAATTTCTCTGCTGTCTCCGGTATTGTTTTACCCCATAGCCTATATATACAGTACATATAGTGTATATACATAGATATATGTCAGTGATGTGTGGTGAGGTAAATGGCTGATTTATATGAAACCGAGGGTTCATGTGGGCATTATATAAAGGTGCAGCAGTATATAGTGCTGTAAATTTGGTGTGTTTTGATCAGGGATGTGCGGAAAAGTTAGACAGGGGAGGCAGTGCCTCACTCGCCGTCAGGCCTGCCAAGAGCCGCGGCGTTCCCGGGTAACGGGGCGTGGCCTAATCGCGGGAGGCGTGGCCACACGCCCTTCCCATGAAAAAAAAAAGCTTTGCTGGGAAGGGGGGGCTTGGGGGGCCTTTTTGGGGGGCTCGCCCCCTCAGGCATAGGAGACTGCTGTGGCTGCTGTTTTGTCTATACATTATTAGAATAATACAAAGAAGATATTTATAATATTTTCTTTAAATTTTTCTTATTTTTATAGTCAAAACTCTGGAGTATACCTAAGTATGACAGGAAACGGCTCTACCTTCCCTGACCGCACATCACTGATAGATAGATAGACATATATATACAGTATATATATATATTTCTATTTATAGTACAGCTCAAAGTCTTTCAGTGCTTTGTAAGTCATGCCTCCATTGAACATTGTTTACATTAATCACAGACTGTATTACGGCATTCCCCGTACGTTTGGCGAGGACAGGCAGAAAAGAATATTCTGTAATAATGAGGGAGGCTGTTATATGTGCTCTAAGGCTGGGGCTTAGTCACATAAGCTTTGCAGACGAATTTGACATCTCGCATATAATTGTCAATGTTTGGAATCCTCTTCAGAGGGTTCAGGGAGATGTCAGCAACAAGCTGAGGCAAAACCGCCACAGGAAAATCACCACCAGCGTGGACGATAATGCCTACTCAGCGGCTGTGCGAAAATATGCAAATGTGGCAGCAGGCCGGGATTTGTAATGAGACGCATACTGGCGGCTGTGCAAATCCAAGCGACCCAGTGCAACGACGCAGCAGCGCTTGCAGATCAGACGATTATCGGACTTCTGAATAAACCTATGGCTGCGCAGATTGGCCGCCGGAGCTAAGAGGCGACAGCCATTTGTACTGCATACGGGTTCGCAGTTGCAGGCTTGACACGCCCCCAAAAATACGCTGCTCCTCCGTTAGATTCGCTACATCCCCCACCCCTCTCGTTACTGCCCACAAGCGGTCCCTGCCTGTCAATCACTTTGCAAATAAAATCCTTAGTGCGAGCGAACATCGGTCATGAAACTTGATGCCTGCGCAGCGCAACTCAGACGCACGCGCAGACCATCGGTCATCGATTTTATTTACTGTCATACACACACAGATCGCCTGGTTCTGAGTCGCACTGAGCAGCGTCTATTGGCGGCTGCCCGTCCGTGACTATATGCCAACGCCGCTGCAAAGCCCTGCCCTTGTGTATATCCTGAAAAACAGAGCAGGCATATAGCAATGATAATAGTGAAAGCAATAGTTCCGGCTCCTATTTTATACTCTCAGTTCATGAGAAGTAAATTATGGACTTTTGATAAAATAGTCCAATGTTTGGCAATATATACTATCAAGGTCCAGTTGGAATAGAACCAATGGCCACAGCACTTTGAAGCAGCAATGCTAACCACTGTGCTGCCACGGGATAGGGATCACGGCCATTGAAACAGCTGCCACGGGGCCCAGATACTGAAGTGGGTGTGGCCAAATCCTGAAGGCGTTGCCACACGCCCCATTTCCCCCCCTCCCCCAAGGAAAAAAAGATGTTTTCCGCAGCAGTTATCCCAGGCCCCATTCAAGAGCCCCCCTCTCCATCTCGGCCCTGAGGCACAGGGGCCCATCAAGAATTTTACTGGTCGGTGAACCTGCTTGACATAGGCAAAAGGATTTGGAATGAGCTTTGGAGCAAATAGTGAAAATGACCAATGTTTAGCAGTACATGATGTTCCATTTATATATTTAACATTGAGCAAAGTGCACCTAGAATTTACCATCTCAGCCAAAATGACATTTTGGAAGATAAGAAATGAGCCCCATTAAAAGTATAGATAGAGCTGATGCAAAATTCAAGTACTTTTAAAAAAAAATGCTGGTGACTAAGGAACTCCCCTAAATATACGAGCCCATGCCATCCCTTATGGGTGTATTTACTAAAGTGAGAGTTTTGGAGATGTTGCCCATAGCAACCAATCAGATTCTAGCTATTATCTTCTAGAAGGTGCTAGTTAAATGTTGAGTAGAATCTGATTGGTTGCTATGGGCAACATCTCCACTTCTAAAAACCTGCACTTAATAATAATAGTAAATATACCCCTTATTGTCATTTTAATAATCTTGTGCTGCAAACTGAAATACCGATTTCTGTTCTGCTATGCAGAATTACTGTAATGCCCTTCTGCCCCGGACTTCTCCCGCCGGGCATTTCACACTTCTACTCCACCAAAACCCATGCATTTTGGGGGAGCACTAGGTGCCCCTGCACAATTAATGCACACAGCTCCACCAAAGACAGGGTATACTCCGTTTTCTGCTTTGTAAATTATCTCCACCTTGTGTAAAGGGGGTGTGGTTATGCCACCATGGGGGTGTGACCACAACCCAGGGGCGTATCTTTTGCTTCTGTAGTAGTGATGGTCATCGGTGGCTTTCCATTGATGAAGTTTTCATCCAAATCCATCCATTGACGGTCCAGAACAGGCTTCTCAGGTCAAAGTATTGCCCAACTTACAGCAACAGGAGGTCCGACCGGGACCATAACGCCCCTAAGACCTGGCCAGGATCTAAATGGACCACGATCACCTCATGTTGGTTTCATCCCAATCGGTGCAGGGGTGTCCGATTGCATAACCGGATAAAGACATCCTGTCTGTAATCCCACTGTGAAGAACACTGCACCCTCTAGGTAGCCTCAGGAGAAGGCTGATAACAGAGAACAATAGAGTAGTCATTCCCAACCTCTGTCCTCAAGGCACACTAACAGTCCTGGTTTTAGTGATAGCCACTCTGCAGATGGTTAAATCAAATTAACTGGGATACTGATTGAGTCACCTGTGCTCAAGTATGGCTATCCTTAAAACCAGGACTGTTAGTGTGCCTTGAGGACCGTGGTTGGTAACCCCGGCAATAGAGCATGCTAAGCTACACAAGAAATTTAAATACTGTGTCAAACATCCAAACGTATGTAAAAGTTTGGTAACTGAGTATATATAGACATTTGAGGTCTGGTATATAAGGCAGTATGTATTTCACGATTAGTGGCCCTTAAGTTTAAGGTGTTCTAGTTCCTTTGGGATGGTCTGGCAGTGAAGGAGTTAACCAAGCGGGGTGTCCTTTGGAGAGAGCTCTTGGAATGTCCTTACTACAAAAACAAAATCCCTTCATAGTGTAAATATTATCTGTATATTGAGCACTTTCTGTGTTAACAACACTTTAATGTGCATATGTTCCCCTGGCTTGTAATTATTTCAGTCACCATATTTTATATCAAACAGATCTGAGGAGGGGGGGGAGGGGGAGGGCGATTGCTGGGACATAAAACCGCATCTGCCTCGATCATCTTAAAAGAGAACTTTAAATGCTTGTAAATCAATCTGCCCGGCGAATACCAGTTATGGATGGCTGCAAGCATCGGGCAGGTGCGGGCCTAGATTCAGTTTCTTGCATCTAATTTAAACTTTACACTGTACTCAAGCAGATAATCTCAATGTAAATAACACATTTCAGACAGATAAGGCTCCATATCCAATACCCTCTTTTTACATAACATCTGGATGGAGGTGATATTGTATAGGCTGAATAGAACGCAATCCCCAATCCCTTTCTGGGAGCATGTTGGGTTTTATATATAAATGATATAATAGTGTACTCATTACCTCCACACAGCGGAGGCACCCATTTCAGTTCATAGGAACTATCGACCTCACTGAGGTATAAGGCATGAGTTTCCTCGTGCCTCACAAATGTCATTGTCTTCTAGTGAATTCATAGGCTTCGTTTTTCTGACTATAGCAACCAATCAGCTTCTAGCTAGCATTTTATAGAATGTATTTGATAAATGCTATCTAACCGCTGATTGGTTCCCCTGGTCCACTTCTCCACTATTTTAAAGGGGATGCAATTTCGAAAGCCGACGGTGGAAATGCCGACTGCCAGCTTCCCGACTGGTGTTCACAGACATATCGCGTTGGCTGTGCTGCACAGCTGATGCCCAATATATCTGCAGATATATGGGTGCAATGTGCTGTGTGTACGGGCGGACCACCCGTACACTTGCTGCAGAGGCCACCGGTGACTGACAGCTCAACTGGGCGGCCACATTTAAATGCCCGCCAAGTTGTGACGTCAGTCACAACACATCGGGCTGACGATTGGTAAGTGTGTAAGCACTTACCAATCATCATATCAGTCAGCTGATCCGGCGTCCTAGTGTGTACCCAGCTTAAAGGGCCTGATTCAGTGACGGGCGATAATGCAAACGCAAGTGCATACTCTCACGGATCGCAGTGGCTTAAATATGGTAATACCTTCCAAAGCCCAGCCGAGCAGGGGGACAGCCCACTACCGCCTTCTCATATCTGTATGACGACGTGCAACAGCATAAACATCGGGAACATCGATGCACATCGTGTGGTCACGCAGCGCATCAGTCAAGTCTGACCAGCCGCAAACCCTGCAGCTCTCCTGACACGCAGAGCGCTCCTCATGCTGCGCAGGAGATCGCAATGACTAATTTATGCCCGCCCACAAAACGGCGTTTAAACGGTCAGACACGCCTGCGTTTTTCTAACCACCCTCTCCCCGTTACCATCCCCAAACGCTGACTACCTGTCACTCACTTTGTGAGTGGGTTCTCTGTGCGTGCCTGATCGCAGAGCATGCGCAGTTCGGCGTTCGCGCATGCGCATTAGCAAACAATCGCTCGATCTCCATAAAAAGTTGCCATGGCGTCTCTCTCTGAATCCGGCCCACAGTTCTTTTTTTTTTTTTAAAGAAAACAGGAAAAACTCTTCATACTGAGAAAATCAGGGTCTCTTAGAAAGTTATTTGAAGAATATGAAAAGTATTTTATAATGCACATGGGCCCTGATTCAGAGCCGGACGCTCTGACCAGAGCGCTCGCTCTGAATCAGGGCCCACCTCCATTAATATGCACCCACAGCATATACGAGCGTGCAGGATGATGGTCGCGATGGTCTTGACCATCGTGACCATCGAAACTGCGAGCAGAAGCCTGCGGTTGAGTTTTTCAACCGCAAGGCCAGGAGTGATTTTGGCTCTATCAGAGCCAAAATCACTCCCACTGACATCACTAGTGATGTCAGTGGGGCCGGCTTCTGACGGTAGGCGTTCCCTTGGGAACGCCTCCGTCTGGCAGGCACGCCCCCCTGCACGCCTACCAAAGGGGGCGTGCTGTCAGTTAACATCGACAGCACGCCCCCTTTGATGAGACACTACGAGCGAAGGAAAGTCCTTCGCTCGTCGCGTCTCGCACATGCGCACGACGGAGCTCCCTCCGTCGTGCGCATGCGCAGTGCGGACCATCGACCCACTTGCGAGTGGACAGCCGCTCGCGAGTGGGTCTGAATGAGGGCCATGGTTAGTAGTCATTATTTACCTTCTTATTTAGAATTTCATATTATAAACACCACTATTACACTTCACTGTAAAAAAACAAATCGTACTCCTAATTATATATATATATATATATATATATATATATATATTTTTTTTTAAGTGCTAGCCTCAGAAGCAGGTGTAACGCACATAAGGCGAGTTATATAGAGATGTACGCTGTTCTGATTTTTACACAGTTGAGCGATTATTGGTGATCAGCGCCTGCACCAAGCCCTCTCTGCGATCCCGCGCACATACCTTAAAGGCTCGCAGTGGGATTAACAGGAAGGCACCGTTTGGGGGAGTGGTTGGCATAATGCAGGCGGGTCGGTGTCGTTTTGGGCAGGTCACAGCAGGCTTCTGTGATCCCCTATATACTTGAGATGGCTCCAGCATTTCAGTCCGGGCGCCGCGCTGCGTGACAATAGGATTACTCGCTTGGGGCCCCATTCAACGGCGGACGCAGATGCGATCGCCTACGGATCGCAGTTGCTTAAATATGCTACTGATTGCCAAAGCACAGCCGACATATAGACGCCCACTGCCGCCTTTTCATATCCGTCCAATGTCGCTCTTCTGCATAAGCAAACAGTTTTGCGATCTGCGTCCGTAATTGTCATTACGTTCACTGCTGAATCGGGCCCCTGGTTGATTATCGGAGAACCTGCATACAGTATGGGCTGCCAATGTGTACGCAGTTCCAGCGCCCTCTTTGCAATGGCTTCGACGAGCGTCTCAGTACTGTTAGGGATGGGCGCTATTTTAGATCCGGGTAAATCCGGGTCGCAGTTTTGATCTTTTTGCAGTTCGGAATTCTGATTTTAAATCCGAATTTTGGGTTTTGGATTGCATAAATTACATGATTTTAGCTGTTTTTAAAACTTTTTATCTATTTTTTATTTAAAAAATCCAGATCCAAAACGAAAACCAAAACACTTGAGGGTGGTTTGCAAAACCAAATCCAGATCCAAACCTTGAAGGAGATACATATCCAAAACACGGGGGTCAGCGCACATCCCTACTCGAAAGTTGTTGGGATTTTTCGCTTATCTGAGATAATTCACACAGTAAAAGTCATTTACAAATCTGAAACACGCTCGGAGCTTTGCTATTTGCACAAAAAGTGTCTGTTTGTCGTCCTAGTGCATTCTGGGCCTGATTCAGACCCGGTCGCTCTGACAGAGCGCTCGCTCTGAATCAGGGCCGGGTTTTTCTTTTTTTTAGAACGGCCTCCTGGCCGCTCGGATAGCTGTGGGTGACCACCCACAGCTACAGCGAGCGGCCATGATGATGGTCGCGATGGTCTTGACCATCGGGCTTGCGACGAGACCCTTGTGGTAGGGTCTCGTGGCGCAAGCCCCAGAGAGATTTCGGCTCTAACAGAGCCGGAATCTTTCCACTGACATCACTCGTGATATGTCAGTGGGGCCGCCCCCAAATGGCAGGCGTTCTCATGGCCTCCGTTTGGGCAGCCACCCCCCCCCCCCGGCCCGCCCACCAAAGGGGGCGAACTGTCACTTAACAGCGACAGCTAGCCCCCTTTGTTGCGAGACCCGGAGCGACGGATTGCCCGTCGCTAGCCGGGTCTCGCGCATGTGCATGACGGAGCCGGCTCTGTCATGTGCTGTGGGCCACCATCGACCCGGTTGCAAGCGCTCAGCGCTTTCAACCGGGTCTGAATCAGGCTCTCAGTGCGCCCACAGGAGCTTCCCCCAGATGGTCAGACCACGGGTCCAACTGGCAATGGAAAGACTGAAAAGTTTCTCCTAAAATACTGCTCAGTTTAGTCTCCTCTACGTCTTAAAATAGCCACAAGAATAAATTGACAATAATATTACACGCAAAAACAGGAATTGCATTTAATATTATCGCCACTTTTGATTCTGCCGCCTAAACCTGCCGAAAGCAGCGTCTTTGAGAGGCCGCTAATAAATGGTTGAATTTGCGCAATTATTGTCGCGAAAGGTCTAGGAGCGCTGTGTTTTGCATCTTATTACAGTGTGACGATGGACATTTGGGCAGGTCCAGGTTTATCTGTTTCCTCAGATCTATGCAATAGCCAAGGACGTAAGCGCCTGTATCCTCGGTGACATTTTATCCGCCCGCTCCGTCAGATAGGCTTATGGTAAAGCCCCGTGCAATATGATGTACACTTTAACAAGTTTACAAAAGGGACCAAATGTTTGCATACTCCATTAATTAGTTTTTGCAGACATGACTGTGAGATACAGTAGACAGTAGCTGGAAACGTTACTTGCTGAGTGAAGGCCTGGCTGCAGTGTCAGTTGTCACTAGCTCAATCTACACGCTTGACCTTGCAGGTCACATGTAATGCTGAAAGGTCGCGGGCTCCATATAGCGTATCTGCTGCTAATAAAACAACCGTGTACATTTTGACAGTATAATGTTCCCAGTAATATCCTGCCCATTACTTAATGTTTCCTATTTGTCATAAAAATGGACTTTCTCTTTTTTATTCCAAATAGATTATAATTAATTAAACATTTTACCTTGAACTTAAAGTGTGATTTAAAACCAATCCTAAAAGAGAATATATACTATTTCATGACGCTTTGGAGCAGTCGGTATTTGGATAAACACATAGCGGAGGTAAGGAAACTGCGGCTGTCCAGCTTTTGTGAAACTAAGGGCCTGATTCAGAGCCACTCGCCCGCGCTGTGCGTTCGCAAGCGGCACGATGTTCTGTGTACGTGCATGCTTCGTTCGGCCCGTGTGCGAACTACACACTGCGATCGCAACCCAGGAGAGGCCGTTGGTGGGTGGTAACGGGCAGGACACTAATAACGGGGGGTTGGAGATGCGAACGCAGGCGTGTCTTGAGTGTTTCAACGCCGTTTTAGAGACGTGCATAATTAATAGAAAGCGTCATAGTACACGTCACTTGCCTTTTTTTTTACACTGATTTCCTTGCAATGCTTGCGGTAGGGTAAAGCTACCTCAAGCTCTGCATTCACATCCGATGGTGCTCGATGTACCAATGTTTTAATACACTTCCTGGAGATGACGTGTTGCTGGTGGGTGGCTCTGCCTGTGCGATTGGGCGTACACATACACAAAGTTGCCGCTCGCTAAGACATGGTGGGAGTGCTTATGCCTTGGCGAGCGATCGCTTCCCATGGCGTCACTTTGACAAATTTGCATACGCATCCAGCGAGCGTACGCAGATAGCGAACCGGTCTGAAGCAGGCCTTAAGTCCCAGCATGCCCTGGGAGCTTGAGCCGTATTCAGCCATTTTGACTGTGACAATGACATAGGATCATCATCAGCTGCTGGTCTGGCCAGCCGGTTCCCTGTCCCCTGTCTGTGCAATGGATCTAGCGCCACGCGTGCGCATAACACCGGCTTCTAGGGACTGCACCGGCTGCAGCCCCTAGAAGTTGTGCAGGGCTGCCTGAAAGGCAGTGCAAAGACTTCCACTGGAAGCCGCTCTCTGCTAATCGCAGCCAGGATTGGCAATCCCATGGGGCAGAAAACACCTCCCTAGGGACTGTCTGTCCTGTGTGTGATTGTCAGCGCCTCCAGTGGTCAGCCATTGCCAGTCACAGTGTAGCCAGTGCAGGCACGGACTGCAGTCGGCTCACTGAGGTGGCGGATTGTACTGAGACCGGGTGCAGCCATGCTGCCCCTAGGTAAATTCCACCACTGGTCTTGAGCCTGGGGAGGAATTGTTGAAAATAAAGAGTAATTTGCGGTGTTGGGTTTGTTAGATTCTATTTGATGAGGGTCAGAGACAACCTGTTGGTTATCAGTCTTCAGCTCTGGTTTATCTGGATGTCCCCATTTTTTAATTGAGCTGATACAACATAACCTGTAACCAATCAGTCCAACTATACTAATGTATTATCTGATCATTGGCTCATTGTCTCAATATTGCACTTTTGTGTGTGGCCACTTGAGCCAAGTTCATACCCTGATTTGCCGGGATAGCACCAAAACAATAGGGAATGGAGGCAGCAGGAAGTCACAGACTGAGAGTTATATAGTGGAAGGAGCAGGGTCCCCAGCAGCACAGAGTATATCAGGAGATGAGTGATATGTTAGTGAGGACAGGGCTGCATGTGACAGGGGCAGTGACATGATGTGAAGAGGGGAATGGAGGCAGCAGGAAGCCACAGACTGAGAGCTATATAGTGGGAGGAGCAGGGTCCCCAGCAGCACAGAGTATATCAGGAGATGAGTGATGTGTTAGTGAGGACAGGGCTGCATGTGACAGGGGCAGTGACATGATGTGAGGAGGGGAATGGAGGCAGAAGGGAGCCACAGACTGAGGGTTATATAGTGGAAGGAGCAGGGTCCCCAGCAGCACAGAGTATATTAGGAGATGAGTGATGTGTTGGTGAGCACAGGGCTACATGTGATAGGGGCAGTGACATGATGTGAGGAGGGGAATGGAGGCAGCAGGAAGCCACAGACTGAGGGTTATATAGTGAAAGGAGCAGGGTCCCCAGCAGCACAGAGCAGTGATGAGGCTCCTGTGACACTAATGAAAGATTGTGGTGTCAGTGTGACTATCTAATATGGAACACTACCACATGCTTCCACCATCCCTTTCAGAATATGTTCCATTAGACTTGACTGTACTCTGTGCATTGCCGCGTGCAGTAATATGAAGCGTGCGAGCAGGACCCTCTTTGTCTGTTATCACCCAGTCTAGTTTTATTACGGTTATGTATCATTTGTAAAGCGCAACAGAATATGTTGCTGCTATATAAGTAACCGTTATTAACAATAATATAAAAATGTCACATGGTATTATCATTTATATGGCGCCACAAAGGTTCCGCAGCGCCTTACACAGTACATAAATGAGCACACATTGGCAATTACTGGTCACCTGCATGACTGGTCTGTAAGTAACCCCAGTGACTTTGGGGGGACGGAGTTATGGCGGCGCAACGTGAGCTAGTTATAAATACTAAGAGCTGATATTCAAAAAGTGGTAAAACCATGAAATGAAGACTCCTCTGCAGCATAATGCACCAATATGTATGTTCAGATTTACTGTAACATCGTACTAATAAATGGTGACAGGGCATTTGCATCCATTGTCACTTGTTACCCACTGATATCATTTACAGTAAACAATTTAATTATTTTACAAACCCACCAGCAGTGAATCATTCCCCATTTCCAAATCTTGCTGCATGGTACACAAGCGCCCACACGTCCCTCTGCAAGAATGTCTTCTATTGTGGATGAAAGGCTGCCCGCTGTCGCCCCTGGGCCAGAGTGCCGCGGCTCTGCAGAACAGTCCTTCGGGTGTCTCAGAAATACATGACTCTGAGATCACACACCCCACTCTCTTGTTTATGTACATTTGCCTACAATAGCTGTTTTATTACTGCAGATCAAACAATTGTCTTTCTGCTCCTGGTAGTAACAGTGAGCTCCCTGTACTGCGCTGTAGGTGTCTGTACACATGGGCTACAAGGGACAGAAAAAAGTTGACTTTAGTGGAAACACCCACCAATGAATCCAGCATTATTAGAGTACTAAAGAGCAGATTTAGGGGGTGATTCAGACCCGGACGCAAGGCTGCGCACTTTAGCAGCCGTAGGGGTATGCAAATTCCGCGATCGCACGGCAAGGTTTAAGGACGCCCTCTATGTCTTAGAGAGTGAACGCACGTCGGTCTAAAGACGCACCCTTTTCCCTCGCAGCGCACGTCATCTCCAGGAAGTATGTGATATCAGTAACATCGAGAGCCATCGGAGCTGCTCGTAGCCCTTGAGGTAGACCCTACCCTGCCGCAAGCACTGCGATCACTGCAGGCTGTAATACAACCAGGTGACGCGTACAATGACGCCTCCATGCTAATTATGCACGCTCTTGACACGCCATTACAACACACAGGCACGCCTGCGTTCACACATCCACACCTCCGTTTACATAGACCTTTCCTCTGACACCACCCACAAACGTCGCTGTCACTCAAATTAGCGCTCAGTCTGTGTACTTCAAGCGCCCGATTCCGATCGTTAAGACTGGCTTTCGCACGTGCACTGCGGCTTATACACATGAGCAGAAAGCAAACATCAGTCAGCTACGAGCGATCGCAGCGTTGCAACCGGGTCTGAATGAGCTCATTAGTTCATGGTGACTTTTTATAAGTGTTCATTTAAAGTATGAGTAAAGGTCACCACCCCACCCCCCCATCCAACAACAATATTTTAACTCATTTCAAAATCTGGATTAATTTCAGTACAGTGCTGGTTGCTGTAGCTATTCTGTTTTACCTTTATTATAATCTCTTGCACCTCTTTTTACTCATTTGCGCCCTGTTGATGTAATGCTTCTCATATTGATCCTTCTTCACCTGGCTTGAGTACAAGTATGAGATAAAGTATAACCACCGGTAGAGGTGCATTATGTATAAAGGTTGGGGGCAGCATGCACGGTGTAATGGTTAGCATTAATGCCTCACAGCACTGAGGTCTTGGGTTCGATTCCCACCATGGCCCACACTGTGTGGAGTTTGTATATTCTCCCTGTGCTTGCGTGTGTTTTCTCCCACGTGCTCCTGTTTCCTCCCACACTCCAAAAATATACTACTGGTAGGTTAATTGGTCATTGACAAAAAAGATTGTCCCTAGTGTGTGCGCGTGCATGTGGCAGGGATTATAGATTGTAAACTCCATTGGGGCAGGGACATCAGTCGCTGCGTAATATGTGTGCGCTATATATATATATATAGATGACAATAATATGAATAAAATTAAATACATCACACGTACATAAAATATGCATGATAATAGAAATGTCCTGTCAGCAAAGGAATCCACTTTTTACCTTTGCAGTAAAATTGTTTATTTGAAGAAGTCTCTAAAAGAATACTCTGACAGTAGTGCAGCTGGGGACGCGTGCCTGGGCAGATTGTCTTACATGTATACTGTATTTATCCTGTGTATATAAATAGCCTGTGACGTATGCGGCCAATCCGAAGAAATCATTGACTAACTGGGCCTACCTTACGCTGTCCAACATTGTCCGAGGTGCAGGATCCCCTCTGTGGCCCAGTGTTCCTAGATTTGTCAGGCAGCGTGGCAGAGGCTTGCACTGGCCAATGGCAAGGAACTGGGGGCTGTTTTAAGAACGTTCCTGGATTTTGGCTCTGCAAATTCGCCAGTTTATGAGCTGGCGAATCGCTCGTAGCCCAAACTATTCATATCAATTAAGTTGAGGCTCAGTGCAGCCTACATTTATAAAACAAAAACACAATTAACACATGTAATATAGTTGGGGGATCGGTATGAGAAGATCCCGACAGGTGAGTTTTCTAAGTATTACTCATAACCCTCCCTTAGGGGTGCCTAACCCTAACCTCCCCCCAAGTACCTAGCCCTAACCCCCCCCCCCTTCCCCGCAGCCTAACCCTAAGTATCCCGGGGTGGTGCCTCACCCTAACCTCCCCCGGGGGGTGCCTAACCCCACGTTCCCCTAGCCCAGTGTTGGCTAACCTTGACACTCCAGCTGTTGTGGAACTATATATCCTAGCATGCCCTGCCACAGTTTTAGCATGCCCTAATAGCAAAACTGTAGCAGTGCATGCTGGGTTATGTAGTTCCATAACAGCTGGAGTGTCAAGGTTAGCCAACACTGCCCTAGCCTAACCCTCCCAGGGGGTGCCTAACCCTAAGTCCCCCCCCCCCAGGAGCCCTTAACCTTCGTTTGGTATGCCGGGCGTCGGGCTCCCAGCGTAGGTCTAATGACTGGCATCAGGATTTTGACGCCTGTCATTAGTCCACGGTCGGGAAGCCGGCGGTCGGCATTTCGACCGTCTACATTCTAATTGCATCCCATAGATGGTCCTGATGCCTAATCTAAGACACAACTATGGTGAAACTGATCCTTATCTTTATCGGAACTGAATTGTTTATAATGATGGAGGTGATGGATCTCAGTGTGGTTAGAAGTTATCATATGATGTTTACACGTTTGCATCATGCGTCTCATATGGGGGGGCGATGCTGAATAGGGAGTTCCCGAAGCTATTCAACTGTCTGCGCTGTTAAGTCTGACTACATTTCTTCTCGCGCCCTCATGAAGTGCGAGCAGAAATCCAACTTAAGTGCTGGCCGCGATGCTGATTTCCCGGCTTAGCTCTGCGCTAACAGCCTCGCGCCGACACTTTAGTCGGAAAACGCTGGTTACCGCCACTAATCACCCAGTTAAAGGAGCAGTAATTCTCCGAGTTAAGTGTTTCTAGTCAATTGATTATCGCGCTACATCGTGATGAACTGAATCACCCCCATAGTTTGCAGAGGCGTTTCCTGAGAGCGGAGTAATTGTGTACCTTGAAGTGCGCTGGATCGACCATCTAGTTGTAATAGGGCAGAACCAAGACTTTTGTTTCCAAGCACAACCACCCCTCACTGAGACAGTAATCCAGCAAAATTCAGTATACTACGAATACTGAATTGAATGCCCTAATTTATAATAATTTCTCGTTTAATTAGGGACTTTGATGTACATGATTATCTGTTAATACCATGCAGCTGTTTATATACCCCTAATACAAAGTGCTCCTTTGTATTAGACCTCTTCGCTAGTGAGAACCTCACATACCTCCCAAGATTTTCTTATTTGAAACTCAAGATACTATAGGCCATACCTTGAATCCAGTCAGGCCACGCCCCAAATTACTAAACCACGCCCCTTTTGTCATCGGGCTTATAGAAGGAATTCCCTCACTTAATATTATTTATATTATTAGAATAATTATTATATCATTATTTATGTAAATACACTACCTATGCACTAATCTTAACACAGATATATGTATACTAATAGGCAGCACCTCCAGGCAGGTCTGCTATCAGCAACAGATGCAAAAAAATCATATGAATACAAGTATATCTTGAAGGCACCAATGGCATAGAAATAATAGGATGTAAAATCGGTATGGGTACCGTATAGCTATCAATTCAAGGAACGTAACTGATTCCCACGCTGCGGGATCCTCTCGTTTTGATGAAATAGCAAAGATTCTTCAATAAACACAGTTCATTAATGGATTATCTGGATCAGAGTCAGTCATGGGATGAAACCCTTGTACCAGAAGCACCCAAAAATGTGCGAAGGCCTCTTAATGTGTAATATTTATTTATTTAATTATAAAAATTTATAAAATGTTTACATCAACATGCATTAATCCCCACTGGCAGTGTGGTGACAACAGGCTTTCTGTCTAAACCCTACTATAGGACGTGAGTTTACGACAGAGGCATCAACAAGTAACAATTGGTGGTTACCTCTGCACCTAATCAGCCTACGCGTTTCATCTTTAAGACTTTGTCAGGGGTACAGCTAACCACAGTTGGTGATGTTTGTGACAGATAATGGCATCTGACCTACCAATCTAACAACAATTGTATGTGACAGAAAAACGTATCTTGAATCAGCAATACAATGAAGCCCTCTCTAGCTCTTCTGCAATTCCACTTCTAGAGAGCACTTTATTGTATTGCTCAGTTAAGATACATTCATGTATGTTTTTGGACGCACTCAGTGTACATTATATTGTTTTTTCTGGTAATTGCATAGCATCAGGCACATAACCCCTGGAATTTATGCTGTACCACGCATTAGCTGCGGGGCTTACCGCGGGATATGGGGCTTACTGCAGGATATAATTGAATCACTCCAGGCACTTAACCCGGGAGCTTAAAGCCGCAGTTAACCCTGTGTCAGGTGCACCTCTGGGACTCCCAGGTTCAGGCGCAGTGCTAATCGTCATTAGCACCTAATTAACTATTCTAACATTCTTAAAGTGATCAGCGACCTTCATTAGGATGTACAAAGAGAGACTATATGGAAATCTGATGCACAAAACCACATTTATTAACCTTAAAGCAAGTAAAACAAAAACTACTTAATTTTTAAGAGGCGCAGCGTGCCTAAAGGCCACCCTAGACAGACCTACATATTTCCGCAAAATACCCATAACCTTTGTAATTTTTATTCATAAAATAAGCAAAATACACAAAATTGTGAGAAAATAAAAAGAAATACGTACCTTCAAAAGTCTGACGAGTTCGGGCGCAATGAGCCTGAGAAGCCAGGAAGGTCACTACTGCACTCCCCACAGGCGGCGGGAAAACTGACTAGGGGGGGTTCAAACAGCACCTAGAGATAGGAAGGTACTAGGAGGGGCAGGCCCATGCGCCCCCTTGCGGCGGAGAGGTGAGCGAGAACAGCTTTGTGGCGCCTGTCAGGCCAGCTGCGTCTGACGCAGGGTTAATTGAATTCCCCCCTTAACGTGGAATGATTGATGGCGCTCTCAGTAGCGGTGCAACATATGCACAGTGAATTGTTTGAAGGCGGCAGCCGTTAAAGTGTACACAGAGTGGGCCAGCAGGCTAAAAAATGGATCTGAGCGCAAGGCCTTTGGTCGTTAATGGGATGTAGTTGACATCCCGGTGGTCGGGATACCGGCGTTCAGAATACCAGTGTCTAAATCCCGACAGCAGTGTGAATCCCGGCGCCAGAATTCTGACTACCGGCATCCCTACGATAAGTATTAGGGGGAGGGTTAGCACTAGGCGGAGGGATAGGGTTAGCCCTGCGCGGGGAGGGGTTAGGCTGCATGAAAGGTGGGGGAGGGTTAGTGGTTAAGGTTAGGCTACTTACCATTGGGCATCGGGATTCTGTCAGGATGCCACTGTCAGTATTCTGACCGCCAGAATCCCGTACCCAACCCACCATTAATGGCTACTAGCTGTACCACCGGAACGCAGTGCGGGGAAGACTTGTTCAGTCCCACACACAGACAACAGTGCATCAAATTATATTATTAATCTGAATCAGGGAAATACATTTAGATGGACCAGTGCGCCGCACATTACACCGTATGGGTGACAGAAGCAGATGTCCTGTTCGTTCGCCATAGTTATCTCCTGCAAATGGTGAGGCACCTCCAGTTTGCTCAGGGACACAGGATTTGGTATCACGTTTGCAATTTCTCCAATCAGATGGTAGGGTGAGGATATGGAGAGAGCAGCGCAGGATCAAAGATCCTTCTTACATCGTCACAATCCGCTATCATCAAACCTCCAGGAACTGGAAGACGCAGTTCATTGAAATTTGGGCTAATAGTCCCCATAAAACATACCGACAGTTAGTTGAATCCATGGACAAACTGTTAGTAGAACTCCAAATACCTAATTGAATGCACTAATTTATACTAATAATTACCCCTTTAAATTGGGGGTTTTGATGTACATGATTATCTTTTAATACCACGCAGCTATTTATATGTCCATATTATATATATTACTGATGAAGATGCAATAGCATTAAAATGTTGAAACTTGACTGCCGCTCGGTGTCTTATTTATTTGTTTGGAGTGCCGCATTGTGGAGATTAGTATTACATTACATTTGTGGGGGCAACTAGCAAAGGAACCTGATTTTAGGGAGTGCCGGACCTCTGTGCAGTATAATATATATAATATATATATATACAGACGGTGTAATGGTTAGCGTTACTGCCTCACAGCACTGGGGTCATGGGTTTGATTCCCACCACGGCCCTAACTGTGTGGAGTTTGTATATTCTCCCTGTGCTTGCGTGGGTTTCCTCCGGGTACTCCGGTTTCCTCCCACACTCCAAAGATATACTGGTAGGTTAATTGGCTTCAAACATAAAAATTAACCCTAGTGTGTATGTGTGTGAGCATGTGATAGGGAATATAGAGTGTAAGCTCCACTGGGGCAGGGACTGATGTGAATCGCCAACTATACTCTGCGGAATATGTGTGCGCTATATAAATAAATGGTAATAATGGTAATAATAATTTATATATATGCTGTATATATAGCTACAGCAATTTTCACTCCATTCTTAGTGGCTGCAAAGTGTTAATTAGATGATGGACACCGGCAGATCTAAAGATTGCTGCGATCTCTGATTTAATGTAAAGAGCCTCCGCTATGATTAGTGTAATTATCAGTCTCCCAGTCACTTCCCAGCTGTCTTCCAGCTCTCTCAGTGGTGGTAGGCACAGGGGAATTAGCACTATATGATCTATTGCTAAACCCCAACCATATAAGTAGTGAACAGTACAGCGATAGACGCTGACAGTATACACGCTTCAATGCACTACAAGTCTCCAGATTTCTCCTCCAGCCTTTATTCAGTCACCTATTGCTGTTGGTATATTACCATACTTGGTTTGTGTGTGTTCCTCCGGCAGTGGATGTGACATATAATTTCTTTACAAATAAGAGAACTTGGTTAGACCAACAATGTGCGAGCCCTAATATGAAATTTGTGGGCTCTAGTTGTGGTCAGAATTATTCCCATATAGTGGAGATCTAAACTCATATAATAATAATGAGAAATTGATGTATAGAAAAGATCAGCCAAGTGGATAGTGAAATAAATGAATTTTATTGAATGAAAAGATAGAAGCACAGAGGTCCGGGGTGTTCATTCCTTCACTCCCAGAAACCAATGGTGTACAAAAATATATAGCAAGTTATATTTAGGATATTAGTCTCACTTACAGTGTATAAATTAATAAATAATAGACAATATAAAGCAAGTATATTAAAACAACAGGTGTTTTAAAATGCTTCTTAAAAAAAATATATATAACAGTACAAAAATCCATATTTTAAAACAACAAGCAATAAAAATGTTGATAATTCAAAATTAAAATAAAAATAGATTTTTCTAACAAAAGAAAGTGCTAGGGTCTCTACGACGCGTTTCTCTGTACAACAGACCACTTCCTCAGGCAGTGTCACAAAATCTCATTAACTGCTTGGGACTTTCTGGGAAGTCCCTTATTCTCCTAGGCTGTAGGACACTACACCCACCCCTTTTTAATTTGTTATATTGTATTTAGTATTAATTGGGTGGCACCAGTCAGAACATTTGCCTATATTATCAAACTGTCGAGTTAGGTACTTCACATACTTGACTAGCACTCTCATACCTGCAATTGGTTTTGTGGACGCATATTGCGGATTTCCGCAGCTTTCACTGGACACAGGTGTACGTGCAGCTATCGAGTGACGCGACACTTGCAGCTAAAAGAGCATAACTGGGTTGAAATGGGGCATTCGCACATAGTCTAAGGTCAGACAGGACATGTCAACACACGTAAATACACCTCTTTCCAGATATTTTGCACCACAGACAGGACTGGTACAAGTGCACAGTGATTAAGAGTATGGCGATGTAACAAGGGCTATGTATACGGCTAGTCTAGCCGCAGAGATGCGTACAACTCAGCAAGCAATGCACTGACAAAACTTATCTGGTAATAAAGCATTTATCGTAATCATTCTGTGGCGGCAATAAACCGGGTATTTGTGATGGAAATTATTTTGTTATGGAAGTATATTATGCGTGATCACCATAATTCCATGTGAATGAATGCAAACAAGCATAGATGCAATGCTTCTACGTGTTATAGACCAATGGGGTTTATTTATTAAACGGCAACTTTTCAAAGCCGCTGCTTGTTGGCATTTTTAAACCGCATTACTATCATGCGCAAAATTATTAGTATTGCGGTTTTACATTCTTCAGCCATAAAGGCTGGATAATCGTCGGCTCTGAAAAGCCGCTATTTATTAAATAAACACCCAAAAAGTCTTGTGAAGCATTTGCAGGTGTTTGACCTTACACATTTAGATTTTTTACGTTTACGTGTGAACACTTCATATGTTTGTGTTGCGTTCCATATTCAACTTTTTTTAAATGCCTTGGTCAATGCGTTACTGTATTAGATATTTGCATATAATAAAAGTTTTTTAAGTATTCAATATTCTCAACTTGTACACTTTTTGCCCATTTTAATTTTTTCTCATAAGCCCCAGTGAGGGTACCCCGGGCCCCCACCACACTCACTCTTTGGCCCGTATTCAATTTGAAGCGTTAAGTCCGGATCCGCGTTAAGTTAACGCCGATGACGTCATTATCGCCTGTTTTGGTTTTCCTCCGTATTTAATTTGAAAGACTTTCCGCGTAGGCGGAAAGTCAGTGCAATGTAATAGGCGGTAATGTATCGCCTATGAATAGCAGGCGGAAAAAAGTGCAGAATTGGGGTTTTGGGGTGCAACATTTTGGGAACCCCCCTGCAGCCTTCAGACAGCCCCCCAAAGGTAATCTGTGTAAAAAAACTTAAGGACACCCCAAAAATTTACTTTGAAAAAGGGGGCAAAAAAAAAAAATGTTGGGGTACAAAGTTAAAAACTAGCAAACTTGACTCTGGGGGGGGTCCCCAAGTGTGCCCCAAGTGTTTTTTTTATTGCAGGTGTTTGCGCCAGGTGGATTTTTCATGATTTTTCAACTTCACTTTAGCAACTTTAAAATATGCTGGCCCCCATTTTCAAGTACCCCAAATTTGTTGGGATAAGTTATTTTCTGGAAAAAATACTCCTGAATACTATTCTGCATCAGGTATATAAAAACGCTATTTAGCAGCTACTGAGCCCGTTTAACAACACCAAATACCTTCAGCAAGCCAAATCATAGTGAACCCCCATGTCAGAGCATCATTTGGGGGGTGACAGACTGATTTTCCCAAAAATGACAGTACTTTCCTCTTGTTACAGTATCGCCGGGTGCCCTTTACGCGTACTTTCAAATTGAATACGGGGTAAAGCCTGCACGCGCGCGATACTTTAACGCCTACAAAACAGGCAAAGTCGGCGTTAAGTCCGGGCCGCATTAAGTTAACGCGGCTCGGCTCAAATTGAATACGGGCCTTTGATGGATGTCTGGGGGTAGTGTACTTGAGACTTGATTATATCCCTCAGTGGAGTTAAATTAAAAAGCGATCCCGCAGGTGTCCGCTCATATCCTCTTTTTCGCTTGCAAATTTGCTATACTTGCTATACAATTAATGGACCGTAATTTACGCTGTAACCTCTTATTGTACTATTTTTTCTACTTCAGGGTCCATAGGGTATCCACAGGATACCTTGGGGTATAGGTGTGACGTCAGTCGCTGGGCACCATAGAGTTAAGCTTTTCAGCCTCCCAGGATGCACTAGGGTCCCCCTCCTATACCCCGCCCCCGAGCCAAGGCACCTCAGTTTAGTTTGGTGCCCGGCCGGCGTCGGGTGCACCTATCGGAGTGGGGGCTAGAAGAGCCCCTGAAGCTTTCTTCAGTGCAGCTGTGGCTGCACATCTGGATGTACAGCATGGACAGTCAGTCCTGACGTCCATGCTGTCTTCCCTACACCCCCGCCGGTACCAGAACGCCGGTACCGATCCGGGGATGCTGGTGAGCATCTGGGGTCACAGCTAGCGGTGACCCCAGATGTTCTGGACCATGGCCGGATCCAAGGGGGACAAAGGTAAGCAGCGGGGTCCCGCGGTGGGTCCCCGCTGGTCACATGGTCCTAAGTCCCTAGGCAGGGGGCTCCCTGGGGACTGGCTGCAGCGTGGAGCCAGGCGACCAACCTGCGCTTTCCACTACCCCCTGGGACAGCGGACCGCAGCAGAGCGGTAGCGCTGCGGCGTCCCAGGGGTTAAATGCATGCCAGGGGAGCGCGCCTTCCCTGTCTCACAGCCGGCGCCTCCCCCGCTGCACACAGCCCTCTCTGCATGCTGCCGACTGGTCCTGTGGCAGCGCTCCTCCCCCAGGCCAGCCTCCTCTCTGCTCCTCGGCGGCCATCTTGTCCAGAACGCATGGTGAACGCTGCTGGAAGCGCTGGACGGAAGCATCGTGGTCTGGGTCCCCCCGCATACCTCTCCTCCGCTGTGGCTCAGGTCTGTGTATGCAGCGCTGTGTCCTACCAGGCCCTGTGTCTGTGTAGTTGAGTGATCAGCGCTGTTAGTGCAGGAATGGTTATTTCTCTGCATTGTATGTGACTGTGCTAGTGCTGCCTGTAACTTTTCTTCTCTAAACTGTCAGCTTTATTACTGTCCCTGTTTTTTCTGCTAAAGCCCTTGCGGTGCGGTGCTGCAGGGTGGTCTCTCGCCTATTTAATACTTAATTGGTGAGAGAGGTCACATACGTGGTGCCATCATGTCTGAAAGTGATTTTCCCCTCCGGCTACAGTGTACCACGTGCAAAGTACCGTTAGCGGAGGGGGAGGGTAGCGCGGAGGGCCTTTGCCGGCAGTGTTTGTCCATGGCGCGGCCTATTACGGTTACAGCACCGGTACAGGAGCCGCCCTGGGCTTGTTTCGCTCAGGCGTTAACAGCTTTAGTGGGCCAGTTAGCTCCGCAGCCCGCTTTTACCCCGATGGGTTTGTCCCAGCAGTCTGTGGTGTCGTCACCCATGCAGGGGTTCCCACGACAATTGGTGGTACCCCACAGTCTCCCTATTTCCCCGCTCCCGGGTTCTCAGGAGCCAGCGTGGGTTAACTCCCTGACGAGTTCTGTACAGCACTTGTCGGATGTGTTGCAAGGGGAGTCTGTGATGCGGCCTCATAAAAGGCCGGTGGCGTCTCTGTCCGCTCCTTATGAGGATGACGAAGGGACGTCTGATGATGGGGAGATTCTGGATCCTTACGATCAGGAACCTCTCCATACTAAGGACGCTGATGCTAAGTCCAAAGTATATATTCCTGGATTTATTCGGGCGCTCCTTGGTGATTGAGGACGAAGTTCCCCCAGCGGCTAAATCTAAGTATGCCTTTTTCAAAGATGTGAAGGGCGATGCCACAGTCTTTCCTCTTTCGGGTCAGTTGGTGGACCATTTAGAGGAGGCGTGGAAACAACCTGGCAAAAGATACCAGCCGCAGAGACGCCTGGCGGTGGCTTATCCGTTCGCGGATAATTATTTTGCTAAGTGGGAATCCCCTCCACAGGTGGATTCTCACGTGACCCGTCTTGTCCGTAGTGCCACATTGCCGATGCCATCCATGTCTTCCCTTAAGGATGCTACAGACCGCAAGGTAGAAATCTGCCTGAAGTCCGCTTATTCCCTTGCAGGGGGGGCAGCACGGCCGGCTATGGCCATTTGCTGGGTTGCCAGAGCGATGGAGCGCTGGGCGGATTCATTAGAGGCTTCTTTTGAATCCGACTGTCCAGCCGAACAGGCGGAGTTGATTGGCAATCTCCGTGATTCGGCCACCTACATCAACGAGGCGGCTCTAGACATTAGTACTCTGGTGTCTAGAATTTCTTCAGCAGCGGTAGCTGCTCGTCGCACCTTGTGGCTGCGATCCTGGAAGGCGGACGCAGATTCCAAGAAAGGTCTGGAAGCGTTGCCGTTTACCGGAGAAGTTCTCTTCGGTCCGGATCTGGATAAGATTGTGGCCACGCTGGCGGCAGCCAAATCTGCTTGTCTCCCGTCGGCCGCTGCTCCTTCTGGTTCTGGACCATCGTCCTTTCGGTCATCTAGGGTCCAGGGCAGGCCCGAACCACAGTCGTTTCCTCGACAGGCTGGCCCTAAGAAATCGGTCAAGCCCCGGAAGCAGGCATGGAGTACCTGACGTCCGGCCCCCAAGCCAGATGACAAGCCTGCGGCCTGACGGTCCGGGCCTCCCTTTGGGGGATCCCAGGGTGGGAGGCCGCCTGCTACAGTTCGCCCAGTGTTGGTCGACCACTACGACAGACACTTGGGTTCTGGAGGTGGTTTCCCACGGATACGCCCTCTCCTTCCGGCACAGACCCCCGGCTCGATTCTTCACCACGGGTCTACCATCAGACCGGAACAAGGCTACGGAGCTGCGGAAGGTATTGCACACTATGCTCCAGGCTGGAGTTATAGTGCCTGTTCCATTCTCCCAGAGGGGCCAGGGTTTCTATTCAAATCTATTTTTGGTACAGAAACCCAATGGGTCATATCGTCCGATTCTCAACCTCAAAGCACTCAACAAGTCTTTGCGGGTCCCGAAGTTTCGGATGGAGACCCTACGGTCCATCATTCTGGCGCTGGAACCTGGGGACTACATGGTGTCATTGGACATACAGGACGCTTACCTGCATGTCCCTATTCTTTTGCGCCATCAACAGTTCCTCAGGTTTGCAATCCGCAGCGACCACTTCCAGTTTCGGGCGTTACCTTTTGGCCTGGCAACAGCACCACGTGTTTTCACCAAGGTGATGGCGGTCATGGCGGCTTCTCTGCGGCTGCAGGAAGTCTGCATGTTGCCGTATTTGGACGACCTGTTATTGGTGGCAGGATCTCCAGAGCTCCTGTTACGCCACTTGGACCTGACCATTGCACTGCTGCAACGGCACGGCTGGCTAATCAACTGGCAGAAGTCCACTCTAATCCCGTCTCGGAGGATTCTGCATCTTGGAGCCTTATTGGACTCGGGACAGCAAAGGATCTTAGTGACGGAGGACAAGATCTCTGCTTTACAGTCAAGGGTGCGCAGTTGTCTGCACAGCCGCCGGGTGTCCTTACACTCGGCGATGAGGTTACTGGGCTCCATGGTGTCGGTGTTCGACATGGTGGAATACGCCCAGTTTCACTCCAGACCTCTGCAGCACCTGATCCTGTCCAAGTGGAACGGGCTGCCTCAGTCTCTGAAGTCCCAGACGATTGTGCTCACCCCGGAGGTTCGCCTGTCCCTTGCGTGGTGGTTACAGACGACCCACCTCAACAAGGGACGTCCGTTGTGGGTTCCAAATTGGGTCCTGTTGACAACGGACGCCAGTCTTCGGGGCTGGGGAGCAGTTTCGGGTCCACACTTGTTCCAGGGCAGGTGGACGCCGACAGAAGCGGAGCTTCCAATAAATATCTTGGAACTCCGTGCGGTCTTCAATGCTCTCCAGCAGGCACAGCGGTTTCTCCAGGGTCGCCCGGTGCAGGTCCAGTCGGACAACGCTACCACCGTGGCCTACATAAACAGGCAAGGAGGAACTCGCAGTCGGGCGGCTCTCGTAGAGGTCTCTCGGATCCTGGTTTGGGCGGAGCGCAATCTTCCGGCCATATCAGCGGTCTTCATCCCGGGAGTGCTAAATTGGGAGGCGGACTTTCTAAGTCGCCACGACGTTCATCCGGGGGAATGGTCCCTGCACCCGGACGTTTTTCAACTACTGGTGGACAGGTGGGGTCTTCCAGAAATCGACCTCATGGCGTCCCGGCACAACAACAAGTTGCCGGTGTACGGGTCTCGCACAAGAGACGAAGGGGCGTCTCTGGTGGATGCTCTGTCCGTCCGGTGGACGTTCCGGTTCGCATACCTGTTCCCTCCGGTCTCCCTTCTTCCACGGGTAATCCGGAAATTCAAACAGGAAGGAGGAACGCTCCTGTTGATAGCTCCCGCATGGCCCAGACGGCACTGGTTCTCAGACCTTCAGGGTCTGTCCGTGGACAGTCCTCTGCGGTTGCCGCTACGACCGGACCTTCTATCTCAGGGTCCTTGCCTTCACCCGGACCTGACTCGGCTGTCTTCGACGGCGTGGCTGTTGAGACGGCCATGCTGAGGTCCCGGGGGGTTTTCCAGCTCTGTGGTGCGTACCATGTTACGAGCTCGGAAACCGTCTTCCGCGAGGATATACCATCGCGTGTGGCATACGTTCTTCCAGTGGTGTCGACCGAGAGGTTATGCACCACGGGAGTTTCGTCTGTCTCGGATTCTCGCCTTCCTGCAAGCGGGACTAGATCATGGGCTTCGCCTTGCTTCTTCGAAGGTACAGGTTTCGGCCCTATCTGTCTGGTTTCACCGTAGGATTGCTACAATCCCGGATGTGCGCACCTTTATGCAGGGTGTTCTCCGCATTCAGCCGCTTTGTTCCACCTGTGGCGCCTTGGGATTTGGCTGTGGTCCTGAGGGCTCTCCAAGGACCGCCGTTTGAACCACTGGGCTCAGTGGATCTTAAATGGCTAACAGCTAAGACTGTTTTCCTTCTGGCCATTGCTTCGGCCAGACGTGTTTCTGAGTTAGGGGCTCTTTCTTGTAGACCCCCTTTCTTGGTTTTCCATGGGAACAGGGCAGTGCTCCGCACTCGGCCCGAGTTTCTTCCCAAAGTTGTTTCCCAGTTTCATGTTAACGAGGAAATAGTTGTTCCGGCCTTTAACTCACCGGGTCTTTCCGTGGGTGAGGCCTCTTTGGATGTTGTGCGGGCCTTAAGGACTTATGTTGACCGCACTTCTTCGTTTAGGAAGTCGGACGCTTTGTTTGTCCTCTATGGCTTCCGTAAAAAGGGTTGGCCTGCTTCAAAGCAAACTTTGGCAGCCTGGATCCGTATGGCTATTTCTGAAGCTTATCTTCATGAAGGCCTACCGGTCCCCCCTTCTCTGAAGGCTCATTCCACTAGGTCTGTGGGTCCTTCGTGGGCAGCTCGACGTGGTGCCTCGGCAGTTCAGATCTGCAAGGCTGCTACGTGGTCCTCTGTCCATACCTTCGTGAGGTATTACAGGTTTGACACCTTCGCCTCTCAGGATGTTTCCTTCGGGCGGCGCATTCTCCTTTCTGCACAGGAGAGTCCCCACCCTTAAAGGATACTGCTTTGGGACATCCCCAAGGTATCCTGTGGATACCCTATGGACCCTGAAGTAGATAATATGAGATATGGTAAGAACTTACCCTTGTTATCTCTATTTCTACGAAGTCCATAGGGTTCCACAGGACTCCCACCCTGTCGCACCTGTGCTGCAGATGGGCTTTGCTCTGGTCACCGGTTTTCCGTCTCCCTCTGGTGAGAATGTGATTCTTGTGTGTGTCCAGATCTTTTTTCTCTCTCTTCCTTCTCCTCCTCCGGCCTCTGGCTTGATAACTAACTGAGGTGCCTTGGCTCGGGGGCGGGGTATAGGAGGGGGACCCTAGTGCATCCTGGGAGGCTGAAAAGCTTAACTCTATGGTGCCCAGCGACTGACGTCACACCTATACCCCAAGGTATCCTGTGGAACCCTATGGACTTCGTAGAAATAGAGATAACAAGGGTAAGTTCTTACCATATCTCATATTTTATATATATATATATATACTATTCTATATGACTTTGCACATATTTTTAATGCTATTCTGTTTTGAAGTTGGAGTATTGAATTGTTTTTGCTTTCTAATGGACTTATGCTCCTAAATTTTTTCAACTTACTTGTAATGCTATTGTTAGGGCCGGATCTCTGGATATTTTGCAATGTATGTACCCTCCCCCAGGGCCGCTATCAGGGGGGGACTGCCGGGTCTGGAGTCCCGGGCCCGGAGAGAACAGAGACAGAGGGGGGCCCGGGTGGCTGCGGTGCTGCACCGATGATTTAATACCTGACAGTGCCTGCTGTATTACAGTTACAAATATGGTGCCGGCCGCGAGACAGCCAGAGCTCGCGGACCGGCAACCAATCAGGAGCGTCCGCTCCTGATTGGCTTCCAGTTTGCAAGCTTTGATTGGCTCGCGCTCGGCGCCATCCAATCAAAGCTCCCGGACAGGCAGCCAATCAGGAACGGACGCTCCTGATTGGCTGCCAGTCCGCGAGCTTTGATTGGCTCGGGCCTAGCACCGTATGTGGAATGCCGGTGGGTGCAGCAGCTTCCAGTCACAGTGCCACTCTGCATGTATGATTCCGGCTGCCAACTGATGAACTGCAATCTAGGTACCACATAGTGCCTGACTTTGCCCTGTGCTCTCCCTCCTGTTCCAGCCAGCCCTCTCTACCCTGAGCCTTCCCCAGCGAGTCCAGACAGCCTTCCCTGTCCCTCTCCTAGTGGTGATGGCCTTCCCTGCCATGCCCCACCCCCCAGTCCAGACAGCCCTCCCTGCCCTGTGCGTTTCCCCCCTAGTTCAGCCGGCCATCCCTGTCCGACCTCCCCCATTCCAGCCAGCCCTCCCTACCCTGTCCCCCCCTCTCTGCCCTGAGTCTCCCCCCTAGTCCAGCCAGCCTTCCCTGTCCCCTCCTAGTCCAGCCAAACTTCCCTTCCCTGTGCGTCTCCCTCCTAGTACTTCCAGCCATCACTGTCGTCCCACTTCACAGCCCTGAGCCTATCGCCCCCCTCCCCCCCCAGTCTAGTCAGCCTTTTCTGGATTTTATGTGGGTCTAGCTTTTTCAACATATTTTATGTGGCTACGGCTTATTTATATATATAAATCCACCCCCTATCTCCCCTGGGGGGGCCCTATGTACTTTGTCAGTACCGGGCCCCACAATTTCCAACGGCGGCCCTGCCTTCCCCCTTCCTTTTTTTCTCCCCCTTTATTTTACTATTAATAAAATTGTGAAATATAATAGAAAATGTAATATTGGGGAAAAAAGGCTGCTATAACCCATGGCAACCAGATTTTTTTTTTTTTTTAGCGCACTCGAACATGACAGCAAATGTGATTGGTTCCTATAAGCAACAGCACCGAGTTCATTTCTCTCCTCCCTGCAGTTTTTAGACCAGATAAACTAACATTTTCTACAAATGTTAGCACTGCCTTTTATTAGCAGGAGTAGAGTATTGATGTACGTAGATATTAGTTCTATATCAGCAAGGTGATTACTTGGTTATTACTAGAGTGACCTTGGTGAAATCAGCTGTACAACAGTCACAGGTCCATAATAGGGGGAATGATAAATTGCTTTATGTGAGTTTATATCAATGACGATAGAACATGGAGCTCAGTAGGAATGGACGTGATCTTTAGATTTCATTTTACACTTTTTTAACCTGCACCTGGTAAACCAGAGGGGGGGGGGTAATTCATATAAAGGTTAAATGATTCTTTAGTTCTACAATATTTTTTGATAAAGGTAATCTGCAACATTTACATCTTATTCTTATAGAAATATTAGTGATTCATTTCATAAGATTGGTGGACACTAAGCACACTGTAAGCAACTACTGCCTGAGGAAGCCGACTGTGATCCGTAAAACGCCACACAGTGAGATTCATTTTAAAATGTTATTTTATTTTTGTTTTATTTTAAATGTTATTTTAAAATTCAATTGCTATTTTTAATATCATTACCCTGTGAAGTTTTTAGTGTATACTCTTTTGATCTTCTGATAGTGATTATATGTACTATCATCATGGGGAAGCAATCGGGAAGCCGGCTGCCTAAATACCGGCAGCCGGCTTCCCGACTGTCTTATCCCGGCATGGGTGAAATGCCGGGCGTCTAGATGTAGACGCCCGCATTTCCCCGACGCCAGGAGACTGGCGCCCGGCATCACGATCGTACTGATGCCGGGCACCGCGAACAGACAGCCGCGGGGGGGGGGGGGGAGGGTTAGGTTTAGGGCTCCCGGGGGGGACTTAGGGTTAGGCACCCCCCCGGGAGGGTTAGGCCAGGGGGAGGGAGGGTTAGGCACCCCCAGGAGGGAATTAGAGTTAGGCACCCCCAGGAGGGACTTAGGGTTAGGCTATGGGGAGGGAGGGAGGGTTAGGCACCCCCCCCGGGGGACTTAGGTTTAGGCAGCGGGGAAGGGGGTGGTTAGGGTTAGGCACTTAGAGGGGGGATTAGGGTTAGGCACCCCTAAGGAGGGTTAGGTTAGTCTATACTTACCTATCCACGGTCTGGATTTCCAGCACTGTCGGGCTTCCGCTGCTTCGAACTCTGCTCCATGCGGCCGGCGGTATATCATACCCATTCCTCATCATGTGGGTCCTTTATAGGAGACCTTTGCTCCAGGTCCCCACCAGTGTATATACAGTGTGGTCCATAAGTGTGGAAACACCCTTCTAAAGAAGAAATGAGTACAGGTTGAGTCTCCCATATCCAAATATTCCGAAATACGGAATATTTTTGGCTTGACTGAGAAAATTAAATCTTTGATTTTTGATGGTTCAATGTACACAAATTTTGTCTAAGGCACAAATTATAACAAATATTGTATAAAATTACCTTCAGGCTGTGTGTATAAGGTGTATATGAAACATAACTGATTTTATGTATGTACACAAACTTTGTTTGAGCCACAAAATTATTGAAAATATTGTATAAAATGACCTGCAGGCTGTGTGTATAAGGTGTATATAACACATAAATGTATTATGTGTGTATATTTCATTATGATATGCAAATATTCCAAAATACACAATATTCGGTTATCCAAAATACCCCTGGCCCCAAGCATTTTGAATATCGGAGACTCAACCTGTAAAGAAATATTAATCCAGTGTCTACACATGCTATGGGAGTGGGGGGAAACTTTTTAGGGTATGTTACCAGTATGGCGGCCATCTTAGTGACAGCCATCTTTGATTCAACTCTACTTTTTTTTAATTGGGAAGGTAGTCATGTGACATATCAAAACAGATTCATTATTAAATGATTCACTTATTCATTCTCGAGTTTTATCTGAGTTATATTTTGCGGGTAGTGACATTAATGACAATGGCACTAAAACCAACAGAACGTGATGAGATTGTCTTGATGTCTGGAGAACGAAGCACACGTGCTATTGTAAATGATTTAAACCTACGTCACCGCAATTGGCAACTGCACTGTGAGCAAAGGGTGGCCTAACTCCTTGCCAAATTTGAAAGAAACCCGATCAGCTGCAGTTAAACCAAAGAGTGGACGACCAAAACCTGCTAAACTTAGGTGTTTTTGAGAAAAACACTCAAGTGTCGAAACACGTCAGGAGAGTGACCAGGGGGCATTTCATCATCTGCTACCGGAGCATCCAGAGCTGCTCCAGTCATAGAAATACTCCCTGGCTCCATCTCTATGCTGGTTTTATGATCCAATGCCACCTCTTGTTTCTATATGTTCTCAGTTTTATTACAGTGTTTTTGTATTAATACACCTGCACCATGAGAGGTGTCTTGGTCCTTCTCATGCGTATGAGTTCCATGTGAATTTGACAGACTGTACTGGCTAAACACCTAGATATGAATGTACATGTGGGCTACATGTAAGCCATTTACTTAGATGGGAGTTCTATTAAGAAGCGATGTGGCCCATAGCAACCAATCAGATTCCAGGTATTATCTTCTAGAAGGTGCTAGATAAATGAGAAGTAGAATCTGATTGGTTGTTACGGGCAGCATCAATTCTTAAATAGAACTCCTATCTTAGTAAATTTACCCCATAGTGCGAGCATCATCTGTCATATTATTTCCCATGGTGTGTGTGTGCCTTATACTATAGGTATTGGGGTTCACAGAGGTAAAGAACCCTAGATATGAATGTACCTGTGGGCTACATGTAAGCCATAGTGCGAGCATCATCTGTCATATTATTTCCCATGGTGTGTGTGTGCCTTATACTATAGGTATTGGGGTTCACAGAGGTAAAGAACCCTAGATATGAATGTACCTGTGGGCTACATGTAAGCCATAGTGGGAGCATCATCTGTCATATTATTTCCCATAGTGTGTGTGAGCCTTATACTGTAGGTACTGGGGTTCACTGCGGTAAAGAAACCTTTATATGAACATCAGACACCTTTCTTATGTAAGCATTAATGTGAGCATCATTATTATATACCAGGGGTTCCCAACCACGGTCCTCAAGGCACACTAACAGTCCAGGTTTTAAGGATAGCCATTCTTGAGCACAGGTGTCTTAATTAGTACCTGTTATTTTGATTTAACCATCTGTGCTGAAGCATGGATATCACTAATACCTGGACTGTTAGTGTGCCTTGAGGTCCAAGGTTGGGAAACACTGTTATATACACTCACATTGGTGACTACTTATGGTGAAACGTTCCATACCTAAAACTTGAGCCCATCTCGGTGGTCAATCACCTGCATGCTACTAGAATTATCACTTAGGGTGTGTTCATAGGTTCCAGATCAATTTTCTAATAAGTGTTTTTTTTGTGATGTGATTCTGTTTCATATATTCCAAATGAGGAACTTTGGCACTTTCGCTGGCGAAATCACACACAACGCATCACATGTTGAAGTGAGACGGATCGTTTGACTGAAACAGGATAACATTTCCTTTCTGTTTTTAGTCTTTATGTAAATTCAAACCTTGGTGACTTGTTTTAAGGTTATTATCTGCTGCCTTTCATAGTGCCCAGGTTAGGTTTCATACATTTAGCATTTATTCATTATGTGAAAAGAAACAGATCCAGCATGGGGGAGGACAGGGAGAGACAGAGGCCTCAGAGGAATAAAAGGATACACTGACAGAGTAGATGGACAATTACAATGGTAGAGTTTAGATCTGCCTCTGAGGAGCACATGCAGTAAACTGATGGTTATGGGAGAGTCCAGGGTCCCCAAATCAGTTAAGGTATAAGGATGCCAGCCATAATACCTAAAAACAAGAGATATGGTAAGAACTTACCTTTGTTATCTCTGTTTCTACGAAGTCCATAGGGTCCACAGGGTGACCTTGGGGTATAGCTGGATCCTGGATCCTCGGGCACCACGGAGTTAAAGCTTTTAGCTGCTCCCAGGATACACTTGGGTCCAACCTCCCCTATACCCCGCCCCCGAGCCACAGGCACCTCAGTTGATAAGCAGCCCAGGCCGGAGGAGGAGACGAAACAGAGAGAAGGAAGACTGGAACACACAAGAACCATACTCACAGAAATGGGAGACGGAAAACCGGTGACCAGTCACAGAGCCCATATGAAGCCAGGTGCGTCAGGGCGGGTGCCCTGTGGACCCTATGGACTTCGTAGAAACAGAGATAACAAAGGTAAGTTCTTACCATATCTCTTGTTTTCTACTTCAGGGTCCATAGGGGTCCACAGGGTGACCTTGGGGATGTCCCAAAGCAGTCCAACTAAGGGCGGGGACGCTCCTGTGCTGATAGGAGAACCCGGCGCCCAAAGGATGCATCCTGAGAGGCAAAGGTGTCAAACGCATAGAACCTCAAAAAGGTCTGAATGGAAGACCAGGTGGCCGCCTTACAGAGCTGAACAGCAGAGGCACCACGGCTAGCAGCCCAAGAAGGGCCCACGGACCGAGTGGAATGAGCCTTAACAGAGGCTGGAACAGGTAAACCCTCCTGCATATAAGCCTCAATAATAACAGAACGAAGCCAACGGGCTAGAGTCTGTTTGTTGGCAGGCCAACCCCTCTTGTGAAAACCAAAGAGGATAAACAAAGAATCCGACTTCCTCACAGAACTAGTCCGGTCCACATAAACCTGGAGTGCCCTTACAACGTCTAAGGAAGTCTCCCCAGCCGAAAGATCAGGTGACTGAAAGGCTGGTACAACAATTTCCTGATTAATGTGGAACCTGGAAACCACCTTAGGCAGGAAATCAGGACGAGTGCGAAGCACCGCTCTGTCCTGATGAAAAATCAGAAAAGGGGGACGACAAGAAAGCGCCCCAAATCTGAAACCCTCCTGGCAGAAGCAATTGCCAAGAGGAAAACAGTTTTAAAAGTTAGCCACTTGAGCTCCACTGACTCCAAGGGCTCAAAAGGAGGACCTTGTAAGGCCCTAAGAACCACCGCCAAATCCCACGGGGCCACAGGTGGCACAAAGGGAGGCTGGATTCTCAAAACACCCTGGAAAAAGGTGTGTACGTCCGGCATAGCAGCGATCCTGCGCTGGAACCACACCGACAGAGCAGACACGTGTACCTTCAGTGAAGAAAGACGTAATCCTAAGTCCAAACCCGACTGAAGGAAAGCCAGAATACGCGAAACCCGGAACACCTGGGGATCATAGTTTCTGGCCTTGCACCACTGAAAGTAAGTGTGCCACACTCTGTGATAGATCCTCACGGAAGCAGGCTTGCGCGCCCTCAGCATGGTGGTAATAACGGAGCTAGAAAAGCCCCGAGACCTCAGGACGGCTGTCTCAAGAGCCACGCCGTCAAAGATAGTCGACCCAGATCCGGGTGAAGACAGGGCCCCTGAGACAACAGGTCCCGCCGTTGAGGTAGGAGGTACGGAGCGTCGATGGACAGGCTCCGCAGATCGGAGTACCACGGCCTTCTGGGCCACGCTGGGGCCACCAGGATCAGTGTGCCTCCGTCCTGTTTGAACTTGCGCAGGACCCGAGGCAGCAGAGATATCGGAGGGAACAAGTAAGCCAGTTGAAACAGCCATTTCACCGACAGCGCGTCTATCAGACTTGCACCTGCGTCCCTTGTCCTTGACCCGTACACAGGCAGCTTGTGATTGTGACGGGATGCCATCAGGTCCAGCTCTGGCAGCCCCCACTTGTCCACGAGTAGTTGGAATACCTCTGGATGAAGCGACCATTCCCCGGGATGCACATCGTAACGGCTGAGGAAGTCTGCCTCCCAATTGAGGACTCCTGGGATGAAAACTGCCGAGAGAGCTGGAAGATAGCGCTCCGCCCAAGCCAGGACGCGGGACACCTCCGACATCGCAGCTCGACTGCGAGTCCCTCCCTGGTGATTGATGTACGCCACCGTGGTGGCGTTGTCTGACTGCACCTGAACGGCCCTTCCGTGAAGAGCGGTGCCGGACGACTGCAGGGCTCTGTATACTGCCCGCAGTTCCAGGATGTTGATGGGAAGAATCGCTTCCTCCGCCGACCAACGACCCTGAAGTGACAAGGAGCCTGTCACCGCCCCCCAACCTCGGAGACTGGCATCCGTCGTGAGCAGAACCCATTCCGGGATCCAAAAGGGGCGCCCCTCCAGGAGATGCGCTGTCTGCAGCCACCAGGCTAGGGACAGACGCACCTCCGAGGACAACACCAGCATCTGAGAGTGGATCCTGTGTGGCAATCCGTTCCATTCTGAAAGAATCAGCCCCTGCAGGGGCCTGGAATGGAACTGGGCAAACTCCACCATGTCGAATGCCGACACCATGGACCCCAAAACTCTCATCGCTGAGTGCACCGACACTCTGCCACTGCTAAGACAACTGTGAATCCGCAGCTGTAAGGAGGAGACCTTCTCTGGAGTCAGAAAAATCCGTTGCTGACGAGAGTCCAGCAGGGCCCCCAAATGAACCATCCGTTGTGATGGGATGAGGGAGGATTTCTTCCAGTTGATCAACCAGCCGTGCGCCTGTAGACAAGCGACCGTCAGGTGGAGATGCTGGATCAGTACCTCCGGGAAGCTTGCCAGCAAGAGGAGGTCTAGATACGGTAGCAACCGTATCCCCTGGCTCCGAAGGTGAGCCGCCATGACCGCCATCACCTTGGTAAATACCCTTGGTGCCGTGGAGAGACCAAAGGGTAGAGCCCTGAATTGGTAGTGGTTGTGGAGAATAGCAAACCGCAGAAACCGTTGGTGCGATGTTGCTATAGGCACATGGAGGTAGGCGTCCTGGATATCCAGGGAGACCATATAATCCCCCGGTTCCATCGCCAGTATGATGGAACACAAAGTTTCCATCCTGAATTTGGGAACCCTGAGAAACCTGTTCAGGGACTTCAAATTGAGGATGGGGCGATGAGAGCCATTGGGTTTCTGCACCAGAAACAGCGTAGAGTAATACTCCATCCCACGTTGAGACTGTGGTACGGGTATAATGACCCCCGCCGTCAGCAAGGCCTCTATGGCTTCCTGAACCTGCAAGGCCTTGGTTTTGTCCTGAGAAGGACTTGTGCAAAAAAACTGGCAAGGCGGCCTGTGCCGAAAAGACAGGGCGTACCCCTGGGAGACCGCTTCTCGCACCCAGGCATCCGTGGTGGTATTGTGCCAGCACTGGGCGAATTGAAGAAGTCGGCCTCCCACTCTGGGGTCCCCCAGAGGGAGGCCCGTCCCATCACGCAGAAGGCTTATCTTCTGGCTTGGAAGAAGGGCGCCTAGCACTCCAGGCTTGCTTCTTTGGCTTTGAGGCGGTCTTGGGTGCGGACTGCCTCGGGAAGGACTGACCCTTTGCCTTGCCCTGAACCCGAAAGGAACGAAACGCCGAGCTACGGACCTTAGCAGGTGTAGTAGCTGAAGGGAGGAAGGCTGACTTGGATTTTGCCAGGGTATCTACTATTTTGTCCAGGTCCGGACCAAATAGTAATTCCCCATTTAAAGGTAAGGCCTCCAAGCCTTTCTTTGAATCCGCGTCTGCTCTCCAAGACCGCAACCACAAGGATCTACGAGCAGACACTGCTGCCGCCGAAACCCTAGAGGTCAACAGGCTAGCATCCAAAGATGCTTCTCCAATGTAGGAGGCGGCATCTCTCATCTATCCTAACAACGCCCTCTGGACGTCCGGAGATTCATCCGTAAACGTGTCCTCCAAGGCGTTGGCCCACCCCTCAATGGCCTTGGCCACCCAGGAGATGGCCATGGATGGCCGGGCTACAGCCCCTGAGAGAGAATAAATAGACTTTAGACAAGTCTCCACCTTCCTGTCCGTAGGATCCTTCAGCGAGGATATAAACGGCAATGGCCGTTTATATCCTGATGAGGCGTGTTACATGGGAATCGACTGCAGGCGGAGTTTCCCATTTCTTACAATGCGCTTCCGGGAATGGATAATTGGACGCCAAGCGTTTCTGTGGCAGGAAACGCTTACTGGGCGTCTGCCAGGCCACCGCCATGTGATCAGTCAACTGATCAGACAAGGGGAACGCTGTAGAAGTAACCTTAGCTTTTTTAAAACTAGGATACCTTGACTTGGGAGCGGGTGCCTCATCCTCAATCAGAAGAATAGCCCGCACCGCCTTAACCAGAGCCCGCACATTGATGGAAGACTTAGTGTCTACCTCCTGGACTGAGGCATCTGAGGCTGAGTCATCCTGCACCTCACCATCATCCGAGGACCCCTCAGAATCCGAAAGATGCGCAGCCTGTGCCATGACTGAGCGTTTAGACGCCCTGGAGGGCACGTCACTGCGCAACATCGACTGAAAAGCCGAAGATGCTGCCGCCAAATCTTGGACAGTGTGGGAAAGCGCATCCACCCAGGGTGGAGGAGCTGTCACAGGAGCCTGAAACGGCACCACAGCCGGCTGTGCCACAGGGGTGGACTGAATATACATTGGCAACCCCGCATAGGGACCAACAGGCTGAGACCCCGGGGGAGTCTGCAATAATTGTGGGACACCCGGGGAATGGGGGATGGCAGGCTGGGGCAACGCCCTAGTAGGGGCGGCAGTCGGGACCGACAGACGGTCCGCGATGGACACCAGCACCTGGGAAAACATCGCCCATGGTGGCTCCTGCGACATGGGAGGTTTAGACGTACCAGGGACCGCCTGGCACCGTCCGCACAGGCCGTCCTGTGACAAATCCTCCCTATCCACTCCTGCAGAACAGCGCCTGCAGGAGAACAATGCCGGAGCCCCGGAGTGCTCAATCTCCTCCTCAGACATGACTTAGGAAGAAAACGTGCGCACTCACCAGTGTGCTGAACAGCCCACAATATGGCACCGTGTAGCACACAACTGTATGTGACGGACCTCACAAATACGTGATCTATATAGGTGAGGTCAGTAGAAACACCCTTCCCCCGCACATCTGTAGGGCCTGTAGGAGAAGGAAAGGGATAGGTACAGGCTGACAGTAAGTAGAAAAAAGACACAGACAGGCAGCACTAGCAAAAGTCACATACCATGCAGGAAGATATACTCACTGCACCTTTCCACTACAATCAACCTCCCAGATTCAGTGTCTGGGAGGGCTATAGTGCTGTGTACACTGTCTTTGTAAGGGGAGAGGTACACAGGGGGACCGGTCCGCGTGCTTCCTGAGAGTATCCACGCTGCCAGTAAGAAAATGGCCGCTGGAGACCTCAGAGGAGGAGTGGCCCGAGTAGCTGCAGCTCAGCGACGCCAGACTCCGAGCTGAAAGGCGCGCTGAGCTGAGGGGAGGAGCCGCTGACAGGGAAGGCTTCCTCCCCTGGCTAGCATATTTAACCCCCAAGGTTGCGGCATCCCGCTTGCCGCTTAATTACCCTGGTGGTCTAGTGGTCTGGCGGGGTATGCCTCCGATGGAGGGGGGGCCCGCCGCCACCGCTAGCGCCCCCGGTCTGTCCCCTAGACCGGGGGCATGGGACTGCATATAAAAGGCATTACCCGCGCACCACCGCTAATCAGCGGTGCGCGGCTTACCTGATCTCCCCGGCGTCTTCCGGCAGCAGTCCCGGGGGAAGCCAGAATCCGGCTAGTACAGACTCTGGCTTCCCCCGCCGCGATCCCCAGTTCAGTGCTGGCGTCGCGGCGCCAGCAGGGAGAAGGAGCGGCAGCGTGGGCATCTTACAGACAGCCCAGCGCTGCCGCTCTGGAAAAAAGAACTAATGTAAAAATAAATTTAACCTAGTTAAATAAAAAGCTTTAGGGGGCTGCTCCAGCAGCCCTCCCCCGCAGGGTGACCCGACTCCGGCCGGGCACCATCTTAAACTGAGGTGCCTGTGGCTCGGGGGCGGGGTATAGGGGAGGTTGGACCCAAGTGCATCCTGGGAGCAGCTAAAAGCTTTAACTCCGTGGTGCCCGAGGATCCAGGATCCAGCTATACCCCAAGGTCACCCTGTGGACCCCTATGGACCCTGAAGTAGAAAGTGTGCTTTTGAGTCACCCTTGGATGTGGGCCATCTAAAGTCATTAGACCCACTGACCTTAGAGATGGCGTTCATCTATAGCAGCAGTTTTCAACCGGTGTGCCGCGGCACACTAGTGTGCTGCGGGGCTGTCAGAGCTACCGGGCACATTTTACTGTACTTCAGCATCCCGGGCCGCTGAGCTCCTCTGGGAGACTCAGGCGCGCCCGGGTAGTGACCTGCAAAGTCGCGGCGGCGGCGTTACATCAGAGGTCACGCACACCACATTGTCCACTGCCCTCCAGCCCGCTCTACCAGCCAATGCCCTGCGCCAATCAGCCAGCCCGCACTCTGTCTCTCTTTACCTCCCGCCTGGCGCCAAACAGCCAGCCCGCACTCTCTCTTTATCTCCCGCCTGGCAGCCTGCCTGGAAGCCCGCCCGCACGCGATCCTGCTGCAGTGTGAGTGACAAGGGTGGAAGAAATGTGGGTTTTGTTTATGTCGGTGGGGACCAGACATTTTTTTCTTCTTAGTGGGTACCAGCCATAGTTCATTTTTTCGTGGGAACCAGTCATGTCATCCAGCCATATATTTGCCTATTTAGTGGGGAACAATATGTTGTTTTTTTTTGTTTCTCTGGGGCCAGCCATAGATTTCTTTTTCTGTGGGGAGCAATGTGGCAGTTGTTTTCTGTGGGGCACAATGTGGTATGGTTGTTTTTTTCCTGTGGGGCGTAATGTGGTATGGTTGTTTTTTTTTTGTGGGGAGCAATGTGGGGTTTTTTTCTGTGGAGGCCAGCCAATGAGATTGTTTTATTCTTGTGGGGGCCAATATAGTGTGTTTTTTATTCTTGTGGGGGCAAATGTAGTGTGTTTTGTTCATGTGGGAACCAATGTAGTGTGTTTTTCATAGTCCGCGCACACCGCATCGCCGGATAGTGTGCCTTGGCAATTTTAAAATCTTGTGTAGTGTGCCGCAAGTTGAAAAAGGTTGAAAATCACTGATCTATAGGCTGCATTCTCAGGACTTTTGGTTTAACTCACAAAACAGCAGCTTCCTACGGGTATGGAAAGATCTACAGTAAAAAGGCAGACAATGTCTAGATAGACACCGGATGGTAAGGGGCACATCCACTAGCAGACATAGAAACGACTGCAGGATTACGACATTGTAATCGTACAGTCGTTTCAGTCTGCTGCTGTGCCTACACTGAACGTTCAGTTGTTCAGTATCGGCACATCAATCATCCCCGAACATGCTCAACTTGACGTTATCGTCAGGTTGACCAGCATGTTCGGATGACTGATGTCGGTAACAACCAGCGGGAGCGCGCATCGCATCAATGTGCACGATTTGTGCCCAATTACTGAGCGATTGCACTATTACGATGTCGTAATCGTGCAATCGCTCAGTAATGTTGCGTAGTGGATACGCGGCATTATACAACGAATAGGACGACGGACAAAAGGTCTACAAGGTCTGCATGTAAGAAGGTCGACACAGAAAAGGTCGACACGTTTGCTTGTTTTTTTTTCTAACCCCAATCTTTACCCTAACCGTCCTTTCTAGTGCCTAACCCTCCGGTAAGTGCCTGTGCCTAACACTATCCCTAAAAAATTAATAAAGAAAAAAATGTGTCGACCATTTGTACCTGTCGATCTTCTTACACGTCGACCATTTGACTGTCTAACATCTGGTGTCTATCTAGACATTGTCTACCGTTCTACTGTAGATCCTTAGACCAGATCCCGCTTCCTACATATGGCTCAAAGATAGAAAATGGGTGGTTAGTAGTCCACATGTACCCCATTATATGGTGCCCCCCTGTCCAAGGTAAATGTGCCAACATGCCAGTGAACCTGATGCCACTGCTGGAACTCTGTGTATTCCCATTGCCCACAATCTGACTGGATGGTGTGGTGATGCCTCCTAGCAAGCGGTCACCCTATTGCGTGGGCTGTGTGACCACTTCCCACCACTGCTGGTTTTACGATAAGAAATAAAATGTTTTTTGAAAAATTAAAGAAATATAGGAAAAATGTGTTCCAAGGGTTACAGTAACAATTGATCTTTCAATATTCTTTACAAAAGCACTGGGGGGAAGACTTCAAGGTCCGAGGAGTACAAAGTAGAAACAACACACACTGCAGTGTGGGGGGGGGGGGGGAACTATACAGGACAGTGGACCTTCAAACTAAAGATGCATTGGCCATGACCAGACTACCAGCCAATAAATGTTTAGGGAAAGGGGTCACTTTGACACACAACTAATTTCAGTGAGAGCTGCACTTCCTGAAGCTCTGTGTTGTCACATCATGTCCCTGGTCTAGGGTTTCCCTTTGGCATTTGGCAGCCCGGCCTAGAATGTGCCCGCAGCATAGAACACAGATTGTCCCCATGTGGGCACAGCTGCCAAATCTATAATTACAAAGCAAATATAGTTTTATCCCAACATGATCAGAAAGTACGAATTTACTTCTTGACCTTGCAGTAGCTACAATGGTAAATCAGGCATGACCGAACACAAAATAGCAAAAGATCAGTCTGCTGGGGTGAAAGGTATAACCCAGCAATAAAATTATGGTACTCGCCAAGGAATCTGAAATATTCAACATTTCTAATTCACCAGACATTACACCTAATGGCAATATACTATGATTTACGGTTATAGAAGAAAAAAAAAAGTTGGCAATTTATTGATATAATTCCTGTTTTTTCTTTGTGGAATAATAAACCATGGTATTATATTTTTCAAGTTACTGGTAGCTATCCTAAATGTTTATTCTGTTTGATTGGACTATTGTGGTTGGTTGCGAGTCAGCTACCAGTAACTTCCCATCTCTATATAGAAGTATAATAAACAAGTGCCACTATTATAAAAGGATATACTCTACATGGCCAAACGTGTGGACACACAAACATCACACGCACACAGTATGTGTTTGTTGAACAACTCATTCCAGAACCAGAAGCATTAATATGGAATCCCCCCTTTTTTTGCTGGATGATCGCTGTAGGCATTCAAATTCATCCCAAATATGTTCGATGGGGTTGAGATCAGGCCTCTGTACAGTACAGTAAAGTTCTTCTGCACCGAGTGAGGCAATCCATGTTTATGATTGATCTCACTTTAAGCACGGAAACATTGTCCTCATAGGCACACGCAGGGGGGTTTCCGGTTGCCTTGAAAACCCCCTCCCCAGCCCATAACCACAATAGAAATTGTAAAATAATAGAATTTTACTGCATGTTCTTCTCAGAATCACAAATGAAATAAATAGCACCCCCTTTTAATATGTGTCAGCCAGTATTAAATACACCTGTGTACCAACTAGGAGATCTGGAAAACATGCAGTTAGGGGTGCAATGCTATAGACCATCAATAGGGTAAATTATTAATATAGTATAATACACTATTCAGTGCATAAGAAGACCAATATGTACATATATGCCCAGGGTAGTGCTAGGTTTTTCTGCTACTCCCCCAGACTCCCGGACTTGCTCCAATGCTCTGGAATGGAGCCCACATCTGAAATAAAAACATTTAGCTCAGGCAGGATGGCCCTACTGCCACATCTAATGGCTTACTGTGATCGCTGGTCTTGGATATGCTGGAATTATGATGCACATTACACTTTGTATGACACATATTAAAGATGGTTAAGTGCTAATTATTCATAGACTGGCCACACTCACTCTAAAATCAAGCATTTGGAAACCCCCCTCTAAAAATCCTGCGTTTGCCACTGGTCCTACTGAAAAAAAGAAAGGACCTTACACAAACTATTCCCTCAAAGTTTCAGCACACACTTCTTTAGAATGCCATTGTATAATGCACCATTAAACTATCCCTTTCACTGGAACTAAGAGGCCGGGACGTGAAGCATTTTCCCGGCAGCTGCAAAACCCAGATAAGTTCGTCTGACTGCCAGATAGTGAGACATGATTCGCCACTCCAGAGAACACGTTTCCATTGCTCCAAAGACCAATGGGAATATGCTTTACACCACTCCAGCAGACGTTGGGCATGGCCCATGGCGATCTGAGAATTGTGGGTTGCTGCTCGGCCATGAAAATGCCAATCGAGAATCCTCCAGTGGTAGTTTGGAACTCAGAAGCAATTGTTGAAGCCAGGAACAGATTATTTTGACGCTCTTCAGCACTCAGCGTTTCTGCCCTGGAGTAAACTCACTTTCCAGCTGAGCTGTTGCTGCTCCTAGACTGTTCCACTTCAAAACAGCAGTACTTACGATGATTGGGGCAGCTCTAGCAAATCAGAAATTTGTCAAAATGACTTGTTGGAAAGGTGGCATCCTACGTGTTTAAAGTCACTGAGAACGACCCAATCTACTGCTAATATTTGACTATGGACTTTGAATGGATATAGGTTTAATTTTGCTTACCTGTTAGCAATGGGTGTGTGTATTTAAAAGCAGTATCCACACTCTTTGACCATGTAATGTAGTGTAACGTCAGGGCCGTAGCTAGGGTAGTGCAGACTGTGCCATCGCACATGGCACCACAGGTCAGGGGGCGCTATTTGGGCCTGTCAAATTTCTGTTTATTATCATTCTTGCTTGAAGCTTCCTCTTATTTCATCCCCAGCATCTCCTGGCCTCTCCTATCTCTTCCCTGACCCTTCCCCATGAAGCCATGGCCCTTTTTTGGGTGCATTATGTCCCTTTAAAAAATGAGGGGGGCGCCAATGCTCTTTCTGGCACAGGGCACCAAAAAGTCTAGTTACGGCTCTGTGTAATGTGTGTGTGTGTGTGTGTATATATATATATTATATATATTCATTCATTGATAAGATAGTGTTATATCAGTGATAGCATACTCCCAACTGTAAATGTTAGATATTACCTGTCCCCTTAGATTATCCTGCTCAGTATTAAAATTTATATTGCCATAACATTATGGATGGGGATGACGCACGTAAGGCTAATTCCACTGACATTCACACATTGCTCCTTCATTTAACCTCATTGAATCACCCTGCTACTAAATAGCCATCAAAATACCATAATTGGTATTTCAAAGTTATTTTCTTAATTTTTGTTACTCTTCTTTTCTTGGATCTCTTATTTTCTCGATATATATTTGTAGGAGAGACCTGTCTCTCTCAACTTTGTATTACTAATGTGTATGCCTGTACTTCGTTGTACATTGTAATGTGCCTCCATGTTTCTTCGTAGCCCCTCCTCTTCTCCAATTTCTGTATGGCCCATCCTTATTTTGAGATCAAACTTTAATAACAAGCTAATGAAGAAAAAAATAAATAAATAATAGTGCCACAGAACTCCCAAGGGGCTCAGGTATTTTTATAATTTATATTAAAGGGGTACATTACCTCATATATAATGTAAAGAGTCAGAGAAAGGGTGTGAAGCCTTGGACATTTATTCACAAAACACTTTAAAATTAATTTAAACCATTTATTTTTGCACTAGTAAATATTTTCAAACACAACATAAAAGCAAATGTCAGAATTTAAGCGCCACAAAAAAACAGAACCAATAGCAAAGTGACACTGTTTATGCAATATTTAAAAAGTCAATTTCTAAAAATAAAAAAATAAAAATTAACAAACTAACTCATAAGTTGGCTACAGTGCATCAGGGCCCATCATTTATGTGACTTTTGCCTGAAAGATGTTTTTACTATTACCAATACGAGGATATTCATAGTTGTTAGATATAAATACAGCCCATCAGATTTAACTGCACACTGACTGCAAATCCCATTGTTAATTCAGAGAAATACATTATAAATAAATACATAACCGCACATGGACTGTATCAAATTGTCTTATATAAGAAAAAAACTACACAAAGAGAAAAATAGTGAAATATGCTTATTTACAGGTGTGACAGCTTAAGTCTGCTTTTTTGTTTTTCAGTTAATTATTCCATTTAAAATAAATTGTAGAACATAAAGAAATGTCTATTTGTAAGGACTCCTCTCTTTGCAAGTGTGACAATCTTATTAGTATCATTATAAATACACTATCTTGTCAGGTCTAGATAATAATACGGGGCATAGACATTAGAATCGTATTTTTTTTTAAAGATGTGTAAATATTTTATTAAAGACTAATTGTCCAATGTACATGTCATAAGTTAGAACATAAAACTGCCTTGGAATTTTTTTTTTTTTTAAATATTAAATGTTTAAAAACTTTGGCTACCATATAATTATTTGTGATGCGTACTGAATGTAAATTCATGCACATGTTAAATTATCTTTGAATTATTGGAACAAGCAGATTGTACATATAACGGAAAGAGTTACAACAACCCTCATATCCCCCTAAACATATAAAATTCCCTCTCTAAATTGGGGGGGAAAAAAACAGATATAACCTAATGTATCCAATTATTTAATATAATAGACATTTACACTTCTGCTAAATATTGAACAGAAAAGCTGCATGTGGTTTAAACAATTTGTAAATTACAATAAGTACCCCTGCTTTTATGGTGTGAATTTATTTGTTCATATCTTTTTGTAATGTAAAAATAATATGTTTATGGCAAAGTAAACAAAACAAATGTTTCAATTAATTAAGTGCAACACCTGTCTACAAAGCAGGGTCAAATTTCTGTTGAGTAGAAGAAACCCCCTGCAATGTTCAAAAGCTGTATAACACCTCTCAACAAGTCTGTTTTACGGGCCGGTATTATTTTCACACTGCTCCGACAAAGCTTCAGAAGCTTCATAGCCATCTCTGAAGACACAGGTTCATGCGGACACCTACAGCCTACACACTGACCAGCGTAAAAGTAAAAATGTGCATCTTTGTGTCTCCGGCAGGCAGAATCAGGTCACCATTGCCGAGGTTCAGGCTTTCTAAAAATCCTTTCCGTAGAAGAGCACAATAAAAACAATAATTTTTTTTTTAAAGACATTTATTGACTTTTTACTCTTTTTTTTTTTCCCATAAATTCCAAATGGCACATAAAGAAAAAACAAAACAAAAACACACATTTCACTTGAAACAGCCATCCGTTATTACAAAATAGATTTATTGGTCTCCATAAAATACTGTATATACAGACAAAAAAAAAAGTATGGAAGCAAAAACATTGGCTCAAGATACTTTCTTTTTGCTTCTTCCTTTCTCGCCATCCCAAAGATGAACAATGTTAAAGTAGGTGAAAAATCCCAAAAAGTGGGCACAGGAGATGCAGGAGATCAGCATCGGGAACAGGTCAGGAAGCCTGGGGGGTGGGCGTAAGATACAGCTCCCGATGGTCAAAGCGACCATCACCAACATGGACATGAAGAACTGTGAAGATACAAACCAAGAATAGATCAAGTTCTAGAGGCCGAATTGGTCGGGAGGAAAATCCCCGTTGAGCAAACAACTAATTATCTTGCACCAACAAAACACCTGTCCTGAAAGGGTTAAATCCAAAGCATTTACACATCACACATACTTTTGATTTAAATATATAGCACTCAAGAGGCAGATTTAGCCGTCTCATGTGTGTTCTCCAATGACCTCCAGGCATTTCACACATCATCCAAGAAGCATTTCAGGGGCCAAGATGATTTACCGAAGCATCTTCTCTTGCAAGATCACTCGATCTTAGACACCGCTGGGAGGTTTTACAGTACAAGCGAAATGTAGAGCAATTGATATCTAATAATCCAATAGGCTATACATGTGCAGTATACACATTACATACAGAGAAAAGCAACTACAGCAATTCTCCAATTACAGAAGGGCATTTGTGTGCAGTAAACCATACAGACCCGAGATGTTCCGTACAGAACACCCTATTTAGCTGCATATTGTAATTGGACATAAATGAGGGCCATGTTGTTTATATACCAAGGTAAAGCGAGATTCCACCACTAAGCTCCAAGACAACAAACAGTGCTGGCAGAGGTCACAGGTGGTGTAACATTTGCTCATTTTTCCAAGTAATACATTTGAATGAAGTTTCAACCATTGTTTTATTGAGGAAGCAGAGATCTCTACAACACATATATTATGGCTTTTAAGATGCATTAAACTAGGTTGTAAAAAAACCTTTATGATATGCTCCCTATCCTATCAGGACACCGCTGCATGTGGCAGTGATGTCCCCAGCAGCACAGAGTATATCAGGAGATGAGTGATGTGTCAGTGAGGACAGGACTACATGTGACAGGGGCAGTGACATGATGTGAGGAGGGGAATGGAGGCAGGAGGAAGCCACAGACTGATGGTTATATAGTGGGAGGAGCAGGGTCCCCCAGCAGCACAGAGTATATCAGGAGATGAGTGATGTGTTAGGGAGGACAGGGCTGCATGTGACGGGCAGTGACATGATGTGAGGAGTAAAATGGGTGCAGCAGGAAGCCACAGACAGAGTTATATAGTGGGAGACACAGGGTCCCCCACAGCAGCACAGAGTATGTATGTATATATATATATATATATATATATATATATTAAAAAAAAAAAAAAAAAAGGAGTTTTGAACTAAAGTTCCCCCTCTATATAATGAGGCAACTGACGCTCTTTTTGGCCGAAGCATGCGAGAGAGTAGCAGGAGCGCTGGGCGCTAAACAAATAGTCATGTACATGGTAATTATGTCCTCAAGTTGCCAACCAAATCGCTCACCGCAGGGGGCCCAGGAACAAGGCAACGTTTTTCTATATTTAACCATCGTTTATTCCTCCCTACATTAAATTCATTGCCCAAATACAAAAACGTCTTCTTACAACTAGAATAAATAGTCTGAGAAATAAAAGTTGGGGTACGGATGTGTTTTGTTCGTGTTGGTTGTGAATGAAAAAAAATAAAAAATAAAATCAATAAACATTATCTTGAAATAAAAGGGACCTGACAGTTTTAGTATAAAAAGATCTATTATAATAATCAGACTAGGGCTGTCATGTCTTTCACATGCGCAATGAGAGCCGGGGCAAGGGTGCCCCCAGCGTCAACCACTGCTGGCGACGGAGACATGACAGTCCAAGAGAATACCACCCGCCACAGGGTAAGTATAGAGGGGGATGAGGGTGGAACTGGGCCCCATCGTGCAAGGAATCCAAAACTATTAGTTTGAAATACAGATGTGTCCTTATTCAGGTTTGCTGCCGCCGCACGCCATGTCCCGTGGGACTCTGCTCGCGCGTCTTTTTCCACCGAAAATGCGTCTAATGGTGCGTACACACGGTATGATTTAAATGAACGATATTAACCAAGTCGTTCATCATTAAATAGTTCATTTTTATGCTACCAGCGATCGACCGACGATGCTCGTTTCCGCATGGACGATAACGATATCATTAATCGACTATGCATGCAGGCCAACCTGGACAATATCTATCAGTGCCTGCAGGAGGGAATGGTCGTGGGTGATATTGTTGGGTGTGTGGATGAACAATATCATTCATCCGACACACCGTGAAATTCAAGGGAGATCGTTCAGCGATATCGATCGCTGAACAGATCGTCCCGTGTGTGTGCAGCTTAAGTCACAATATGACGCGACTAGGAGGCGCCAGCAGACACTGCGGATTAATTTGATATGCGACACTTGTATATCTGAGTGCGAATGAGTCTCTGCATCTGTATACGAAGTGCTACAATGTACCGGTCGCAGCTTTTTATTATTTTTTAGTTAAAAGTTCTGTTGTGGCTCATATACAGACTCAGGAGCACACAGATATACAGGTGTCACATATCACATTACTCAGCACAGTCTCCCATATACAGACTCAGGAGCACACAGATATACAGGTGTCACATATCACATTACTCAGCGCAGTCTCCCATATACAGACTCAGGAGCACACAGATATACAGGTGTCACATATCACATTACTCAGCACAGTCTCCTATATACAGACTCAGGAGCACACAGATATACAGGTGTCACATTACTCAGCGCAGTCTCCCATATACAGACTCAGGAGCACACAGATATACAGGTGTCACATATCACATTACTCAGCGCAGTCTCCCATATACAGACTCAGGAGCACACAGATATACAGGTGTCACATATCACATTACTCAGCACAGTCTCCCATATACAGACTCAGGAGCACACATATATACAGGTGTCACATATCACATTACTCATTACTGTCTCCCATATACAGACTCAGGAGCACACAGATATACAGCTGTCACATATCACATTACTCAGCGCAGTCAGACTCAGGAGCACACAGATATACAGGTGTCACATATCACATTACTCAGCGCAGTCTACATATACAGACTCAGGAGCACACAGATATACAGGTGTCACATATCACATTACTCATCGCAGTCTCCCATATACAGACTCAGGAGCACACAGATATACAGGTGTCACATTACTCAGCGCAGTCTCCCATATACAGACTCAGGAGCACACAGATATACAGGTGTCACATATCACATTACTCAGCGCAGTCTCCCATATACAGACTCAGGAGCACACAGATATACAGGTGTCACATATCACATTACTCAGCACAGTCTCCTATATACAGACTCAGGAGCACACAGATATACAGGTGTCACATTACTCAGCGCAGTCTCCCATATACAGACTCAGGCGCACACAGATATACAGGTGTCACATTACTCAGCGCAGTCTCCCATATACAGACTCAGGAGCACACAGATATACAGGTGTCACATATCACATTACTCAGCGCAGTCTCCATATACAGACTCAGGAGCACACAGATATACAGGTATCACATATCACATTACTCAGCGCAGTCTCCCATATACAGACTCAGGAGCACACAGATATACAGGTGTCACATATCACATTACTCAGCGCAGTCTCCCATATACAGACTCAGGAGCACACAGATATACAGGTGTCACATATCACATTACTCAGCACAGTCTCCCATATACAGACTCAGGGGCACATAGATATACAGGTATCACATATCACATTACTCAGCGCAGTCTCCCATATACAGACTCAGGAGCACACAGATATACAGGTGTCACATATCACATTACACAGCACAGTCTCCATATACAGACTCAGGAGCACACAGATATACAGGTGTCACATATCACATTACTCAGCACAGTCTCCTATATACAGACACAGGAGCACACAGATATACAGGTGTCACATATCACATTACACAGCACAGTCTCCATATACAGACTCAGGAGCACACAGATATACAGGTGTCACATATCACATTACACAGCACAGTCTCCTATATACAGACTCAGGAGCACACAGATATACAGGTGTCACATATCACATTACTCAGCGCAGTCTCCCATATACAGACTCAGGAGCACACCGATATACAGGTGTCACATATCACATTACTCAGTGCAGTCTCCTATATACAGACTCAGGAGCACACAGATATACAGGTGTCACATATCACATTACTCAGCACAGTCTCCCATATACAGACTCAGGAGCACACAGATATACAGGTGTCACATATCACATTACTCAGCACAGTCTCCCATATACAGACACAGGAGCACACAGATATACAGGTGTCACATATAAAACATTACTCAGCGCAGTCAGACTCAGGAGCACACAGATATACAGGTGTCACATATCACATTACTCAGCGCAGTCTCCCATATACAGACTCAGGAGCACATAGATATACAGGTATCACATATCACATTACTCAGCGCAGTCTCCCATATACAGACTCAGGAGCACACAGATATACAGGTGTCACATATCACATTACTCAGCGCAGTCTCCATATACAGACTCAGGAGCACACAGATATACAGGTGTCACATATCACATTACTCAGCACAGTCTCCTATATACAGACACAGGAGCACACAGATATACAGGTGTCACATATCACATTACACAGCACAGTCTCCATATACAGACTCAGGAGCACACAGATATACAGGTGTCACATATCACATTACACAGCACAGTCTCCTATATACAGACTCAGGAGCACACAGATATACAGGTGTCACATATCACATTACTCAGCGCAGTCTCCCATATACAGACTCAGGAGCACACCGATATACAGGTGTCACATATCACATTACTCAGCGCAGTCTCCCATATACAGACTCAGGAGCACACAGATATACAGGTGTCACATATCACATTACTCAGTGCAGTCTCCTATATACAGACTCAGGAGCACACAGATATACAGGTGTCACATATCACATTACTCAGCGCAGTCTCCTATATACAGACTCAGGAGCACACAGATATACAGGTGTCACATATCACATTACTCAGCGCAGTCTCCCATATACAGACTCAGGAGCACACAGATATACAGGTGTCACATATCACATTACTCAGCGCAGTCTCCTATATACAGACTCAGGAGCACACAGATATACAGGTGTCACATATCACATTACTCAGCGCAGTCAGACTCAGGAGCACACAGATATACAGGTGTCACATATCACATTACTCAGCGCAGTCTCCATATACAGACTCAGGAGCACACAGATATACAGGTGTCACATATCACATTACTCAGCGCAGTCTCCTATATACAGACTCAGGAGCACACAGATATACAGGTGTCACATTACTCAGCGCAGTCTCCCATATACAGACTCAGGAGCACACAGATATACAGGTGTCACATATCACATTACTCAGCACAGTCTCCCATATACAGACTCAGGAGCACACAGATATACAGGTGTCACATATCACATTACTCAGCGCAGTCTCCCATATACAGACTCAGGAGCACACAGATATACAGGTGTCACATATCACATTACTCAGCACAGTCTCCTGGTACTTCCAAAATGTATGGCATTGCGACGTAAGATGCATTTTCAATGAAAATATTATGTCCGACGTTAGCAGAGGCTCACTCACACAGGCGAGTCGCACTGCGTGGTGTATTAAGGCTAGATGTATGTGGACACATCTGTAAATGGGAGAGATTTCCTTTAAGCCTATTACTGAGTGCTGGAACAATATGGGGAATGAGACTGATCTAGGAATACTCACCAGAAGTTTTATCAGAGTTTCAGGAATACTAAACCAGGACAGGTGTCTCCTTACAGCAAGGCAGAATGGTCTCAGCTTTAGGGAATCCTCTGAGGTCCTCTCGTGGAAAGACAGGAGAGCCGTGGTCACCAGGAGGAATGCCATCGTAGTAATAACATACGCCATTATCAGCCCGTCCTTGCGTAGGAGCGGCAGCATACTGGGAGACGGGGAAACTGCACACTTAGTACTCAGGAGAATATTTAATACATTCTATTCATGCTCAAAACTGTACCCGTACCTGAATGTGGATGTAAGCAGAAACCAGGTCGCCATCATCGGAAGATCATTGATTAGTAGACAGACTGGCCTGTAATTAGAAACAATCCTTAGGTCACATCCTATCGCGGTCTGTATCACTTAGCACAATTCTGAGTGTCACGCCAGACCGAATGTGGCTGCATCTAGCGATATATTTAACAACTTGTGCAGGTACCTAGCACGGGATAGGTGCAAATGGCCATTGCGTTGATGCGTAGGACTTAGAATAAGGGCGTATAGGCGCATTAGATTTCCATTTGCAGCGGGCATGTGGGATGACGTTCGCATTATGGCGGCTCTGAGTTAGTCATCATAGGCTGGTTTACGTCTACAAGACGAGATTCCTCAAAGGGGTTGTACAGGCTCTCAACCAATCATATGTCCCTCTTTGCAGCAATGAATTTCTCCCTCCACCCACGGAAGCTTCTTTCTAATGATCCCCAACTGGGAGGGTGTATAACCCCTTAAGATAAGTCCTGAAACTTGTTACGTGATGCGGTCATAATAACGTCCGCCGAAATGCCGACGGTAAGTACTGGGGTTAGGATGCGGCATGGGAGGTTAGGTTTAGGCATTAGGGGGTGCGGGGGGGTTAGGTTTAGGCAGCGGGGATGGAGGGTTAGGGAGAGGGCTAGGATACTGACCGACAAGTGTCCGTAACCTACCTCTATCGGGATGCCAGCATCTGGATTCTGATCGCTGGCATCCCGTACCCAACCACGTGTTACTACTTCTAGTGTTGACTATTTAAGAACACCCATTATTATATAGAATTCTGCAGGATCCTTAGACCTTTCAGTAACTCCAGTCATAATTGTACAATGTTTATAGTACAACAATCTTAACATGTGGTAATGAGTTGTGCAGAAATATTATATGTATTCTAATTAATTTTGTCATCGGTTGTGATGACACCTGTGAAGGTTTCAGTCACACCAAGCAGCCTAGGAACAGTGACCCGAATATCCAGTATAGTCCTCGTGTAACAGGTTTACACCTCAGTAACAGGTTTACACCACCAACAGCCCCCTGTGGCTCACTATAAACCCTCCGACATCACCCCTTCCCCCTGCAAATGCAACTTCATTTATTATTGCGGTTACCTGGGCTTAATTCATTCAGGTTTTTAAAGACCTTTCACATCAATTAATGAACTAAAGGAATCAATCACAGATAATAGCAGCGGGAAATGTAGAGAAGAACACTTTGTACCGATTGGAAACGGTCACGCCATCAGGTGCTGTGTGGGCTACAAATGTTGGCACTTGTAGTTCCACAAAATCTAGACAACCACAGAAAACACCAAAACATAACAGCTTTTTTCCCTTTTAAGATACCTCGTCCCAATTTCCTCGGCAGAATGGAGCCCTAGGTGTCACTTCCTACTCTCTGTGTAATTTGTGTGTCAGTAGCTGGTGTTACTAACCCCTTTGTGGTAATCTGGATCATGAAGTGTTGTGTAAACAGGGCAATCTGCAGCCAGTTACAGACAATTACTAGGGAATTACTAGAGATTAGGCCGTTCACATCTCATTGATAACCAGTCAATGAAACTCAGCAGTAGGCTGCTAGAAAAGCACAATTACTTCTCTCTCAGTATTCTACGGATTTGAATACGAAACCTCTGCAGTGTATAACGTTAAGGGGGGTATCCACTAGACGATAAAGTTGAACGATGATAAAATCGTTCGATAATCGGTCAAACATCGTTTGCAAATCGTGCAGTAATGGTTTCTAACGATGTAGGATGCGCGCTCCCGCTGGTCGTTTGATCGTCTCCTCCATCGAGTGAACATGCAGGTCAATTTCACTTGATTGCTTACAAATCGCTTACACATCGTTTACGCTGAATGATCAAACGATGAACCACTATCTGCCCACTATAGCTGAAAGCTCTCAATCACAGATTAAAACAACATAGTTTATCGTTAGATCTTTTACAAATCTTTTACAAATTGTTCAGAGTGGAAGATCAAATTTCAAGGGAAACTTCAAGGGAAAATCGTTAAGAGGTTGGACAGGGATAAAATAGTCTAGTGGATGCCCCCCATTAGTGGGAAACATTAACTTCCCACCAATTCACAGACCTCAATGGAGGCACGAGGCACTGGTTCCCAGCAAATGAATAGGCTGCATTATCATGAGGCAGATTTAGACCACATAACGGCGGCCTCCAAATGCAATTTCTGAAACCCCTGAAAACAAAATAGGCTCGTGGCAAAGGACGGCGTGGTAAGTATACTAAATCAATAATGTAACACATGAATCCTAATGCGGACACACTCCCAGCGAGAGAAACTACTTACAAGGAGACCAGAAGAATGGACTTCTCGTGAACTTGAAAGGAGAACAAAAAGAAGGACAAAGCGCAGTTCACCTTGGGAAAAGAACAAAGCAACGCGGTTAGCGCATGTACTACCTCGCCACAAGGCCATAGACACAAGAGGCTCATCTGTGAACATTGTGTCTAGGTGCAAAACATGTTCTAACTGCAGTAACCAATCAGACACTTGCTTTGTTGGGCCAACTTGCACAAGACCAAATAAAAGCTCATTGCCGAATGGTTGCTGTGGTTCAGTGCTAATCTTGTACCTAAACGCAATAAATGAGCCACAGAGAGTGCATTGACTACAATCATTACCAGACACAAACCATATATATGGGGTTTATTTACTAAGCAGCGAAAGCCTCTGCTTCCCGGTGTGTTTAAGCACCAAATATAAAATGGCGGCTTTAGCAAGCTGCCGCTTAGTAAGTAAACCCCATCGGGTCCCATATAATTTCTCATACTATATTCGACTTTGTCACTATACATGGCTCATCTCTATACAATAGGAAGACAAACCGTGACTAAAACGGATGCTATGAAAATACACACCCCTTATAAGCCACATCATCCGTAGAGCAATGCGCTACCTAACCCTGCTCTATACTTGTCTGACGCTATACACAGTCCTGAGAATCTGCCTGTAATACAACATTGAATGGCTTGTTTGAAAAGACAGTAAGTTCAAACCATAATATTTAATGTACATTAATCGTTCTCTTGTGAGGTGTAACATTCCCTGCACACATGACGACCCCCCCATCCCCCGCCCCGCACACCTCCTCTCCATTGGCTCTTTAGGTCTGCAGTGCAGACTCAATCATCAGGTAACTTTAGGGGTGTCCTGGACAATGGGCTTACCCGGTTCTGTGGTGTGAGGGCGATTGCCCCAAGCAACAACCCCAAATCACATTGACACAAATGTTAGGGGAGGGGCAAACAAAACTCAATCTTCACGTATATATTGGCACTCACCAAAGCCAGTTTAAACCCTTTGAAAATCGGCTGTGCGGTCAGTCTGGCGCAGGTTGGTAGAACTCCGAGCAGTGTACAAGCGAAACTAAGTGCAGCAAAATAAATCAATATTATTAAATGCTTGGTGTGGGAGCCAGTTGCTGATGTATTAAACGTGCGTACACAAATACAATTTAAATGCATATGGAAAAAAAAAAAAAATTACTTTCACTTAAAACTAGAAAAATGAAACGGATATGGGCGTTTTTTTTTAGCATGCCAACTGGGCAGCAACCGCGCGAATGAACACAAGAGATCAGTCTTATTGGAGTGTGGCGGACGTGTAGACATTTTTGCTTCCTATTCCGAGTCATGCGACTGCTGAGGGCACGCCTGCTTCTGACATATCTCTTGCACTCAGCATTATGTGCGACAAGTGACAACACTAATGATAACGGACGCCACTTTGGACGGGAAAAAAAAACAATCAAAACAGCGGGCGGTGCGACAATACTGCATATAGTCACATTGGCGTACTGTTAGCAAGATATATGCAGCCCGACTCTGGTCAAATAAACTTGAAACTAAACAATTTACCTGAGTTGTAGTTGAATCTCTTCTGATAAAATGCTCTTTATCTTGAAAAGGACACTCAGACTGCACCAAATATTAGCGACTTTATCCTAAAAGAAAACAGAGTAACACTACAAGTGATCAGTGCCTCAATATGTCCCTATATTTTAGTTAATAAAAATTCATTCCTCATGGATATTTGTTTTGACAAAATAATTGTCAGCCCATCCGTCCGTCCCCAAACTTGCGTGGATACAGTGGCCTAAGTTCCTCCCAGACGCAAGTTATCATTTAGTGCCTCCCTATCCACCACATTTACAGCCCTAAATGGGGTGAATATATTGTGGGTGATGGAGGAGGCGCCTCCATTGTCTCCCATACTTCTGCCCCTGCGTGGATAACAGGTACACTGTGCAGGAGCTACGATGTGTGACAAACTTGCGAACATTTACAGAAAGGGTTTTACACCAGCAATTTAGGCCGCCTTCATTTTAACCGCTCGGGTCTGAGGTGAAGTCCTGCGTAACTGGTATCCTGTCTCTCCCTCGGCAGTTAGCGGGTTAACAAGTAATAAATCGAGAACGCTAAGGACGCTAACAGTTGTGCTAGGATCGCTTTCAGAATTAAATTGGTAACCACAGCAATCGTGTCCGTGAAACCCATCCGTCAGACAGCTGCTGGACTCACAGCTGTGCGGGGAACACGGGGACTGTCCTCTGCTCCCATATACTGCAAGCTGTAGACACAGCACAAGGCACGTACATGGAAAATTAACATTTCCATATACAGACTCATTGTATATAAATGTGCGCAGAAAAATATACTTGCTCTCATGCCGTCAACAGCGCCAATACAAAATAGTTTCATATTTTCAATACATTATAATATATATTTATATATATATATATATATATATATATATATATATATTTTTTTTTTTTGTAATGCCTTTGTGTCTGCACACTTGTATGTATTTTTTAGAATACTCTTTCTGGGTCCATATGTGTTTTTATGTAACTTATATGTTATTAGTTGTTTCCCCTTCCAGATGTTGTACACGGCCAAGGTGACCGCTTTCAGCGTGGACCGCAAGCCGATGGGTTGCCTAGCAACGCCGGCTCCTGGGACCCGGAGGCGTGTCACTTGACGGCGCCCGTGTACCCGTCGCTCGGAGGAAGACGGTAGGGGCTGATTTACCAGTCATGGAAGGTATTTAGCGGGGGGTAAGTGTACACAGTCAGTTGTATGTACGTTGTTGTGGTATGTCCTGAAACGTTGATGATTATGTGAATACGCTTCTTTTTGGCATTGCTTATGGTGCCCCTTGAGCTCCGTTTTTTTTGTTTGGAGATTATACTACTATAATGATACAGGCACCGGTACCAGACGTCTATGTGTAAAACAGAGCCGGCTGATTTGGCTTTAGGTCCAGAGCGTCTCTCTCATAAATAAAGCAACTGGGAGTGACAGAACTACAACGCCAGCTTACACTGATCAAGTCGGTGTGCGACATCTGTACAACCGATTCTGAATCTGTATAATAAGGGCTCCGAAGCAAGCGGCCGCGGCTTTTCTCCACGTCAGGTTCCGTTGTGCTTCATCTGTAGAGACGTGCAGTCAGGGAGGCAGAGCCTCCCCTATCAGGGTGTGGTATGATTTACCGCCGGACTTGGAATCCCGACATGGGCCAAAATCCTGATCGTCCCTAAGGTAGTATTCACTAACCTAATTCCCACCCCTAACCCTCCTTAGGGGTGCCTAACCCTAATCCTAATTCCCCGCCGCCTAAACCTAAGTCCCCCCCGGGGGTGTGCTTAACCCTAAGTCCCCCCCTCCCCCGGGGATGCCTAACCCCCCTTCCCCTAGCCTAACAATAACCTCCCGGGGGATGCCTAACCCAACCCTCCCTCTCCTCCTAGCCTAACACTAACCTCCCGGGGGGGTGCCTAACCCCCCCCTCCCCCGGGAACCCTAAACCTAACCCCCCCTGCGCACTGCTATCCACGCTCGGCACCCCTTTGATCGGTATCCCGGACGCCGGTCACCCGGCGTCGGTAAAATGACAGGAGTCTAGATTTAGACGCCTGTCATTTAACTCTCGCCGGGATTAAGCAGTCGGGAAGCCGGCCGTCGGAATTAGGTCCGCCTGCTTCCCAACTGCATACCCCCTATCGTACTCCATGTCCTGCTACAGAGATTTGATATAAACCCTGTGTCTATATACATGTGTGCCTCCCCAGCTATTGACCTCACCGCACGTCACTATTCATCTGTCACTTTGTACATGTGTAAAACCAATTCCTTTGGCCGTTAAAGCCGCAGCCCAGCGTTTCTGGCACACAGAGTAACTTTTCGCTGTGTCGAGACTAAGACGCAAAATTAAATTAAAAAAAAAAATTAAAAAAAAGAAGATACTGTACGCACTACTCCTTTAGGAGGCTGGGCGTCTTGCGCTATATGGCGTACAGACAATCAGCTAGTGAGGACACATCTGTGCGTGCAGATTGTAGTCTGGGGTACAGGAGTAGACTTAAAGCGATCTGCCCGCTGTTTACGCCGTGCCTGCTCAGACCAAGCTCTCCCTAGAACATTACCGCAAGAGAAAGCGGATTTGCAGCCAATACTGAGGGGAGAGAGAAATAATTAAATTGCAAATCAATTTTTCTGGAAAATAATTACAGCATTAAAGCAGCAGAATGATTTCTATAAAAAATAATGATGGCTTTAAAAGGCAAACAATTAGCGTAGGGCCATTACAGGGCTAAGGAATGAGAGCGCACAACGCGTCGTACGTTTATGAGGCTGCTCTGGCACATGCACTTACTATGGAATCTATTACAGGGGAAAAAGGGTCTGAGCGAAGCGCGGTTTTAATAATACAATATTGTACAACCTCCTGGCACAAGTCTAAACCGAAGACTGGCAGAGCGAGAGCTGTCCAATAAGCCGGCTCTGGTTACTAGTCCCGGTGCGTGTGTGTAAGTGAGTCCTGGAGCTCGGCACAAACTCCCTAAAGGTCACTGGCGAGTGATTCTAGTGCATGTGAAGAACAACAGAGACCCCTTCACAGACCTCAAAGAGGCCGCGGCCCACAGGGAAAAGTCTTCTGAGGACTTGAAAGATTTGCTCAATGTCTGTCAGGAAAGGGATCCAACAAAGGACGAAGGCGGCGATTACAGTCACTGCGATCTTCAGGAGGAGAAGGAACCTGTGGAAACAGAACACGGACTGGCTGAGATAAGTCACAGGGAGAAAAAAACAAAAACATTTCGTCATTTAAAAAAAACTTCTGTTTGTGAGAGTTCCAGTGACCACTCGTGTCACGGTGTTGGGGTTAAACGGATGGGTAGCAGGCAGCAGCTTTAGGGGCATTTATAAAGTGGCCGAAAAAAAACAAAAACAATGGAGTAAGAACTGGTTGTATTTGAGAATCTGGTACAATGGCGATATGGTAACGTGGAGCTCATTCAGACCCGCTCGCTCATCTGCGCTCTCTCGCAGCCGTCAGGGGGCGGATATGCAAATTCCGCGTTCGCACGGCCTGACTTAAGGACGCCCTCAATGTCTTTAGCATGCGGCGGCGGCAAAGCAAGCTGGTCTAATGCCGCCCCCTTTACCTTCGCAGCAGACGTCATCTCCAGGTAGTATATTAAACCATCGGTACCATCGAGAACCATCGGAGGCATACCCTACTGCAAGCACTGCGAGTGCTGCAGTAAAAAAAAAAAAAAAAAAGATAAGAAAAGAGCCAGGTGACGTGTACAGTGAAGCTACACTTTAATCATGCACACCGTTAACGCCATTTTGACGCTTAGACACGCCTGCGTCCGCAGCACCGCTCCCCCGTTTACAAGCACCTTCCCCCATCACCACACACAAACGGCGCATTCTGACACTCAAAGTAGTGGGTCGTCTGTGTACTCCGGGCGATAGCTTCCCGATCGCAAAGACTGGCTCGCGCATGCGCATATTGACGCATACACAGACGAGCGACAGTCAGCCACAGCGTGCGATCGCTGTGTTGTGTCCGGGTCTGAATCGCCCCCGTGTCCGTAGAATTTTAAAAACTGCTGTGAACAATATTTACCTCAAATTTGGCAGCACAATTGTGCTTATTTTTGAAATTTGGCTCTGAAGGGTAGATTTACTAGCAACCAATCAGATTCTAGCTATTATCTTCTAGAATGTGCTAAATAAATGTTAAGTAGAATCCGATTGGTTGTCGTGGGCAACATCATGCTTCTAAAAACCCTTCAGTATATATACACCTCTTAGCATTCCCAGTTCTACCCTAACCACACCGCACAGGAGAATAAATGGATTGTCGCTCTATTCGTAGACCGTTAAGTCTGTGAAATGTGGCTCTACAAATAGAATACAACGAGAGACACAAGACAGTGTCCCTGGAAGGCCGCACCTCTGTAAAAAAACAAAAACCTTTAATGGTGCGAAATTTACCACAGATTCACTCATCTCTAATTGCCGTTACCATCGTATGAGGATTGGACAGTTGCCGATGAAATGGGACACCCACGATTCTTACCAGATCTATCATGAATCAGTGAGATCATTGGTTCTCTGAGTTTCCAGGCTGAAAACTGGTCACTACAAAATGGCTGCCGCCACCGTTTGCAGGAGTTATAACAGCCAATGTGATTGGTTGGTATAGGTTACATCACATGTACACTTGCACTATGAACCTTATTGTTACATAATTCAGGGAAAAGTGCATTAACGGGGGGGGGGACAAAAGTAAGTAAAACATCCTTTAGTGATGAGAAGATGGAAAAAACACTTTCAGGTACACTAATGTTAATGCAAATACTGTGACCATGTGATATTACCAGATATGGAAGCAAAACCTCAATTCTAAGGTTACTTACCCCCAGCCAGTGATTCCCTTCTTGATGCACTTTCCCAGGAGATAGCAGAAGAACGGTAGCGAGTGGTAAAGCTCCATTTGTTTGTAATTAAGTGCAAAGCAAAACGCCATTGACCCCAAGGCATCCCAGCCACGCGAGAGCGCCACGATTCCCCACAGGGCGAAGCCGAGACTCACAGAATTGTATGTGTGCCTCTGTTAAGTGTAATACTGTTCTGTGTACTGAATTCTTGTTGTTGGGAAAAACAAATGCCTGCAAGGGTTATTACAGTGATTTCTCTGTCATGGTGAATGCGAACATTGTACGAGTGATCAAAAACATACAAGTACTGTACAACAAACAGTGGCTACATAAGGCTCTGTAATTTATGGTCACGGGCAGTGTCTGTTTATAGCATCACTCAAGATACAGACCCAGCAATGCAGAACACTGTATATCCGAGATCGGAAGCCTGTTGTACAACTAGAGGTCTCAGCAGAGGCTGGCAGGTCATTCTGGGACTTGCAGTCCCATAACACGAGAGCCACAAGCCGTCTAAGACTACTCTATGCTGTCCTCTTTATAATACCTTAATATATCAAAGGAGAGGAGATAAAACTGTTAGGCCACAGCATTTCACGTTACGTCGGCGGAATTTGATATAAAAGGTTGTGCTTGGAATTTTTACAACACGATGAACCTAAGAAAGGAAAAAGAAAAACACTAGACACAACCGAGATTCCCCGATGCGTCCCTTTGCCACCAGCCAATCACAAGTGGCTTTCTGACGCCGGCCTCTTGCCTCTGTAGTTATATAGGGTCGGACTTTTCATAAACTGTGTGATTCCGACAATCTCGGCTGCAGATTTAAAGTGTCATTAATTTAAAGTGTAAAACCAGGCTGGTATTGCCATTAAAATCATTGCAGATGTAAATCTGCCCCATTTACACCCCCGCAGATCAACAGAAAAGAAAATGTTTATATTTAATAATATGGTGAAAAACGGTGATGGGCCGTTATCATTTTAATGGTTATTTTTTACTATACCTTCTCATGCAGTTGTGTGAATTATTAACATGGCTTACAATCAAAGCCCCCCCCCCCCTGTTCCTCCCCCTAGTAATGGGGGATATCCAGGGGTTGGCATAATGGAGGCCATAAATCTAGCAGGGCGAATCCCCAATGCCGATCCGCGGACTCCGATGATTGTCAAAAAATTTTTTTTTTTTAAAATCACTGAAATCAATTCTGATCATTTTCGGGTCAGAATTGGCTAATTAAGATCGTCCAAGTTGAAATTTGCCGATCACCCTGCCCAGGCATCGGGGAATTGGCCCAATGTATGGTCAACTTTAGTTGGACAAGAACCAACCTTCAGCCAATCGGAGCATTGGACAGTTTAAAAAATACAAATATCAGCCCTAGGTGAAAAGGAAAGACGTGTGTAACTCAGCTCTATATACAATGTATATGTATATATCCCATGCACATTAGTAAAATAAAATCACACCTGGCACATGTACATAAGTAAATCATTCGCAATAAACTCAAAGTGATAAAGGATACTGGAAATGCCCGTAGTCTATGAGGATAAGACCGGGATACAGCAGAATGCAGAAGAGGGCCAGCGCCTAAAAATTATTAAATTAAAATCAGAAAAGAAAAATGACAATTTTTTGGAATCACGGATTCTGGTGGGAACCTATAGGTGAGTTATTACCGTGTAATAGGGCATTGCTCTACCAGAGTGCACTTCACATAGAATCTAAACACAGTGCTCATTCTAGCACCGTGCACTTGTCACAACCCGTGCGGTTCCCCTTTCCTGTCTGGGTTGTCGCTCTCTGCTCTGGTGCTTCTAGCACACACTGGTCTGTATCTCAGCAGTTTGTTGCATTAGCCGAGTGTGCTAGAAGCACCAGAGCAGAGAGCGACACCCCAGGCAGGAAAGCAGAACTACACAAGTTGCGTTAGGTGCAGGGTGCTAGAATGAACACTGTAACATGAAAGTATAATGTATCATACAACGACTATATAGTACAGCAGCAGTTTGTATATACTGCGGAAGGCACACGGGTTGCATATTCCTGCTTGCCACTTACTTTCCTTTTGGAAGCTGTATCTTGCAGACCGGAACAGTACAGGATAACTGCTGGGATGTATACTATCAAATCGGCAACTAATACTACAAGACACAGACACATATCCATTATTATTGTTATCGTATCAACATAACTATTCATCGCACATCTCATAGTGACGACAGGATTTAATGGAAAAGTATCGCTCTGTTCAAAACGGACGTACAACTTATAAGATGCGATTTAATTCTCCAAGAGTCACCTTGGGGGTTACAAAAGAGCTCATTTAGGCCAAAAACTATATTTCATCTGAAGTAATTACCCGGAGTACTCAGCTAACAGGCTGCAGCAGGGAGACCTGTCAGGTTATTCATAAAACCATGACGGATAGGACAATTCCTTCACAATAAATCAAGTGTACTCCCTTGTCTGAGAAGCTATTGTTGGGTTGAAGTGTTCCTACTTAACCAATCGTCATAAAAAAATGCAGCCTGTCAATTCGCTAGTCAATGAGGAGCTTTGTGCCTCATACCTCAGTGATCCCTCTCGTTCCTAATGAACCCTATGAGCAGATTGTGATTACAGAATAAATAGATACTAGTTTACCCCATAGCATGGCAGCCCCCACTGTTTGTAGGTGACAAATGCACTTTACATTTTTCCACGATAAACTGAACACCAGGGGGCACTACTGCAGCGGAACGGATGATATAATGGTACCTTTCAGCGAAACAGCGGAAATTATTTATCTCCAAGTGTTTATTTCACAAAGGACATTTTGTTGAGCGGACCCCAACAAATTATTTTTGGGAAACTGGAAAGGGAACACTGCTGTGCTAAGTAGCACGATTCCGAACATTGCAATGCAAAACTGTCACATTTGCATATCCCCTCCCACATTTCACACACGGGTCTTAAAGCTGCTTCGGAAATTTGTTCATGGGGGATAATTCGTGGAATTGCACAAATTGTACTTTATATCATGTCGGTTCTGAACAAATAGCTCTATCACAAGGTCCAACTTAAATTGATTATCAATTAAATGTTAATGTGTTCTGTGAGGATGAGCTGGAACCTCCTTCGCTGGTGTAAGAACACAAACTGTAACATTTATCTATTCTGAACTGTTGAAAAGTTTCGGGGGAAAGTCATTAGACAGCGCTCTACAAAGGCACCTACCGGTCGCACGCATGAAGAGCTTGTGATGGAGGCTCTCATATCCCCTGGAGGAAAACAGTGCCACCCAGTCTGGATTGATCATGTGAGCGCTGCAATAGAGAATGCAAAATGTATAATGTTCAGCTATACTCTCACCCAGGTCTCCAGCAGTTCACAGTATGCAGCGTTAGACAGGGGCTTACTCCAAAGCTCCGACGCTGGGTACGCACTGAATGATATATTGTTGGTACAGCTGTGTACACACAATATATCTGTGAACAACGTCTTTCACAGATATATCGTTTCGGCCGCGCTAGATGCAATATATTGTGCAGATATATCGTCCACGTCTGCTTGTGTGTACACGTGATCAAACGAACGACACATATGCTGGACACAGGAACCAGCGCTAATTACATCACATCTGGTTCTCCTGGCCAGGTAAATCGTGCAGCCGATTGGTAAGTGTGTATGCACAATGTTATTTGTGCCTAACCCTTACCAAAACGTTAGGTCGGACGGACGATCAGCCGTTCCAGTGTGTACCCCTCATTAGTGTACCACGGAGGTGAGTTACCTTCCTTGATAAAAGTAATCTGAAAGCTGCCTTGCAAACACGAACGTAAACACCACAATGCCAGGTTACCGGTTTCCCAAAAACGAGAAACCTTTTTTTATGCAAACGCCACTGCGCAGAAAGGGCATGGGCTGGGAGCGTACGCTGCCCCCTATACCTTGCGCTGTCACCCACCTCACAGGGGCGCTCTAGAGCCGTCTCTGTGACTCTAATACATCTAAGAACTCTTTGGGGGACAATAATGATGGATTGCTCCTATGCAGAGAGTTATATTTTATAGCCATCAGCTGATCATTTTGAGCCATCCGTTATAGCATCATTTATTATGTATCAAACTGACACATTAAATATGTTTTTGTTCTATACCGATCTGCGCTTATCTATTATTTATATTTTTTTGTGGCACCTGGGTAATTACCCCCACATCGCTGTATATTTCTTTGTAACCTTAGCGCCAACCCTGCAGGTGAAACAGAACTTCGAGAGCTACCTGCGCCAGAGGTATGGCGCCATTCTGACGCACTTACTGGACTTGCCATGTTCTGCCAGCCCCAGTTTGTACATTTTTGTCGATACCCATTGAGAATACACCGTTACTCCATAGCAAGAGGGGTCCAATCTACGGCTGGTTAGCGCAAGTTCAAATGCAAGTTATGCAAGAGATGCATCAAACCTTATAAAGAATGGACCAGTGGTGAAGTTGCCTATAAGCAACCAACCAGCTTATACCCATCATTGTATAAAATGTGCTTGATAAATGCTATCTAGAAGCTGAATGATTGCTATAGCAACCTCTCCACTCCTAGGCGTATATTTACTAAAGTGCGAGTTTATAGAAGTGGAGATGTTGCCCATAGCAACCAATCAAATTCTACTTATTTCTCTAGCACCTTCGAGAATAGCTAGAATCAGATTGGTTGCTATGGGCAACACCTCCACTTCTGTACACCCGCAGTTTAGTAAATATACCCCCTAACGTTTCATACATTTCCCCCGTGACACTACGTGTAATGTGATGGAGTCCTGCGGCGTATAACAGCCATACAAAAGTGTTTAACAACTGTAATACTCACACGTAGCCACACAGGAGGCTGTGATAGGCTGTCAGAGGGGGATAGTCCAGACCCCAGTACAGGAGATCATTGTCAGTGGAATTAAAGTACCTGCGTATGCAAAAAAACAGTTAGTATTAGAAGTTCTCTGAACAACCCCAACATGAAGTAATATCGAGTCAGAACTCTAGTAGTAAAGGAGCACTAATGACAATGCACCAATAAACTGTACATAAAAGCTATAAGACACACATCCCAGGTCTACAATGTATTGGCGACACTCTACAAACCATTGCTCCACTGGCAGATTAACCGTCACTTCTTGCCAATGTCTCTGGGCCTCATAGTCCCCAAACATGGGTGGTTTTCTGGCTCCTATATAAATAATGACAGAACAGACAGGTAAATAAGGCACACTTCATATGCCCCATCGCAGAAAACGATACTTAGACAACAAACATTTAAAGGAGATATTTTCAATCCTAAACACGGATACATTTGTAGTAAGCGATGGCAAAGCCGCTGTACAAAAGTTTCTGACATCAGAGAAAATTCAGAGCCTTTCTTACCTCCGGCCCGGGGTCACCCCAATAAGGAGGGTTTGTGTCAGTCCAGTGCTGCCATCCTCTCTCCTGCCTTATTTACACAGACCACGGTGTAGTAATTCATAGGAATAACAGAAGGGCATAACCACGCTGAAGTTTGGAGATGGACCCCTTTGTAGGAGAGAGGGTCACAGGACTGGACCGTTTCAGCCTTTGGGGAGACCTACAAGATCAGGGGTTACACCAAACAATAAAACTGTATTTACTTTTCTATTGGCCAATTCAACAAAGAACTGAACTTTTTGGCTGCAGGTGGAGCTATCCTTAAATTATAAATCTTAACTAAGGTTTAATTCCAAAGACCATACAGAGAACAAGGGCCATCAGTTGTGAATGGAAATTATATATTTTACAGTGAGGGAAAAAAAAAAAATCTGTGAGCCCTCATGTAATGTAAATACCCCCCTCTCTTTTTTGATATTTAAATGATCTCATCCTCCAATACGAGATTATGTTTCTGCATGTTGGTGTACCAATGGGCCATAATCCGTACTCAAGGTATAATGTGTGTTGGAAACGGCAGAAATAATTACTTATATTGATGTGACAGCAAGATAGGCTCAGCGGCACAAATGATAATATTTTTACAGTCCACGCACAGGCCATACAAAGCGACTGTTACATTCTTACTGGGGTCTAGTGTTCCGGCATACAGAGGGACTGTGACATTCTTACTGGGGTCTAGTGTTCCCCCATACAGAGCCACTGAGTGACTAACATTCTTACTGGGGTCTAGTGTTCCCCCTTACAGATGGACTGTTACATTCTAATTGGGGTCTAGTGTTCCCCCATATAGAGGAACTGTTACATTCTAATTGGGGTCTAGTGTTCCCCCATACAGATGGACTGTTACATTCTTACTAGGGTCTAGTGTTCCGCCATACAGAGCCACTGAGCGACTAACATTTTTACTGGGGTCTAGTGTTCCGGCATACAGAGGGACTGTTACATTCTTACTGGGGGTCTAGTGCTCAGCCATACAGAGCCACTGAACGACTAACATTCTTACTGGGGTCTAGTGTTCCCCCATACAAAGGGACTGTTACATTCTTACTGGGGTCTAGTGTTCCGGCATACAGAGGGATTGTTACATTCTTATTGGGGTCTAGTGTTCAGCCATACAGAGCCACTGAACGACTAACATTCTTACTGGGGTCTAGTGTTCCGCGATACAGAGGGACTGTTACATGCTTATGGGGGTCTAGTGTTCCGCCATACAATGCAGGTTTCCAACAGAATGAATTTCTGCCCTGGAGGTAAATATACTCTATAGCATCACATATAACCAGCGAGAGTCTAATCTTTAAAGCTCCCATGCCCTACCACAGCAAATATAAGGTATTTAAATTGCGGGGACTGCAATCAATGACAGCAAGTCATTTATTCCAGGAACCTATGACATCCTAGAATGTCTCTCCCTAAACGATCCCTGTCTTTCAGTGGTAACACAGCACTGGAGCCTCCTCAACCCTGAACCTGTTCACTCCCAACATAAATGTTCCTTTGACCACTAACCAAAGCATGACTAATATGATTAACCTCCCCATCCACAAGCAGAGCTACCAGTCCCAGAATAACCATCCATCAGCAGACCAACATCTGCAGCAACAGCGCTTGTCCAAGCGGTCTGAGGGGTCCTGATGCAGGAGCTATACAGGGCAGTGTCATTCCATCAGGGTTTTGTCAGGTTTTTAAAAATATATAATGACATCTCCGAACAAGTGGAAATAATGCATGGACAGACAATTCACATCAAGCATCTGACACTGCAACAAAAACAGAACACCGAGGGCCTGATTCAGACCCAGTCGCAAGCGCTGTGCGCTCGCAACCGGGTCGATGGTGGGCCAGTGCGTACGACGGAGCCGGCTCCGTCGTGCGCATGCGCGAGACCCGGATAGAGACGGGCCCTCCGTCGCTCTGGGTCTCGTAAAAAAGGGGGTGTGCTGTCGATGTTGAGTGACAGCATGCCCCCTTTGGTGGGCGGGCCAGGGGAGTGGCTGCCCAAACGGAGGCGTTCCCATGTGAACGCCTCCGTTTGGGGGCGACCCCAATGACATCACGAGTGATGTCAGTGGGAGAGATTTCGGCTCTGTTAGAGCCGATATCTCTGTGGGGCTTGCGGCTACGAGACCCTACCACAAGGGACTCGTCGCAAGCCCGATTGTCGCAATGGTCTTGACCATCGCGACCATCTTCCTGGCCGCTCGCTGTAGCTGTGGGTGGCCACCCACAGCTATGCGAGCGGCCAGGAGGCCGCTCTCAAAAAAAAAAAAAAGACCGGCCCTGATTCAGAGCGAGCGCTCTGTCACAGTGTCCGGCTCTGAATCAGGCCCCCAGTGCAGAGAGTAATAAGAGATATCAAATGTATAAAGGCGCACATCCGCATGCCGACTAGGGAAAGGCAGTACGATTACGACATCGTAATCGTGCCGCCATTCCCCAACCCCTGCAGTGCCTACACTGAACGATCAGTCTAGTGTGCATGCCCGATTTGTGCCCGATTAACGAGCGATTGAACGATAATGATGTCATTATCGTTCATGTGCTCTGTTTAATCGGGTAGAGGATACCCGCCTTTAGGGCCAACAAAATCTTCTACCTGGATGGGGGTGTAAGTATTTATATGAAGAGTATTTAGTAAGCTGTCTTGTGATCAGTTAATAAGTATTGCCATATTATAAATGCTGTACATTTGTGAGAGGCTTATGCCGGGTACACACTGACAGATATATTGGCCGATCAATTGATCGGCCAATATATCTGCTGCACTTCGGCCAGTGTGTACCAGCGATATGTCTGTGAACGTCGTCGTTCACCGACATATCGCATTGGCTGCGCTGCACAGCCGATAGACAGATATGTCTGTAAACATATCTGTCCATCGGCAGGTGAGCACAGCGGCAGCCGCGCAGAGGGGAGGCGGGACACGCCTCCGTCCACCGGGACAAGCCCCCGACCTGCCCCCCGGCCGCCGGGACGCGCTGCAGCATGCAGATGATGGTTGTTCAGTGTGTATGAACAACCATCATCTGCAGATATATCGCTTAGGTGTGTACCCACCATTAGACTATGAAATGGTAAGACAATGGTTCTTTACAGTAAGGGCATTAGGTCATGGTTTATGTGGATAGGTTATAATCAGAAGGGAGAAGGACGGAATAATTACTCATTTTAAAACGACAAAAATTATTGGGGGCAAGTTTTAATCTAGGCCTAAATATAACCACATTGATGTAAAGTACTTTCAAAAGTCTTTTTATTTTTTTATTATTGGAGTAAAAACAGATCTAACCGTTTTACCAGACAAATGACCAATTTGCATTTTCTGCAAATTAAGTGAAAATTGGACTGGAGGGCAATTCAATTGTTTACCGCTCCCATCAAGGTCTGAACAGGAGTGATTCAATGGTTTGCGAGACCAGCCCCGAGCTAAGTGTGGGTTTGCCAGCCCCAGAGCCCAACTTTACTCCGATTTCTGCTCATACCTCAGAAGGGTGCGAGCAGAGATCTGCGATTAGCGCAGCCTCGGTGCTGGGCGGCCAAAACAAGGGAATAGCTCCCGGTCACTTTAGACGGGAGCGAGAAACAATTGAATCACCCCCATAATGTGTTTGTCTGACAGTTCCCTATAGCAAACACTCCTGCCCAGTGCAACAAGGAGAGGCAATATCCACATCAGTTCTCCCCACTTACAGCCTAATCCAACTGAGGGCCTGATTCAGCAAGGATCGCTATCAGAGGTGATATGCAAATTTTGCCTTCCCACTGCGATGGCAGCCTAACATAAGGACGCCCACTTCCCCTTACTCACATCCGTATACTTTGGCAACATAGCGATATAATCTGTAACATAGAGTAACATCGGACCCATACGCACAGGTAAGGGCAGGTCAGACCTCACTCAGGAATTGATTACTTCAGCGCACGCTATGAGGCCTCAGGCTGCGTATGGTATTGCAGTGGCTAATTTATGCACGCCCCTGCAACGCCTGCGATCGCCCGACCACCCTCCCCTTACCAACCACAAACGGCACTTAATGTCAATCACTCTGCGATGGGTCTGCATCGCCACAGAGATCGCAGCGGCAGTTCGAGCAAGCGCACTGCACATCGCAAGGCAAAAAAGAATGTCCAATTGCGTGCATATTAGCAACTGCGACCTTTGCTGAATCAGGCAGATGGCCTGATTCAGACCCTCTTGCGAGCGCTCGCAAGCGGGTCGATGTTGGCCCAGTGCGTATGCGCACAACGGAGGCGGCTCCGTCGTGCGCATGCGCGAGACCAGGATAGCGACGGGCAAGTCACCGCTCCGGGTCTGGCTACAAAGTGGGCGTGCTGTCGATGTTGAGTGACAGCATGCCCCCTTTGGTGGGCGGGCCGGGGGCATGGCTGCCCAGACAGAGGCGTTTACCGTCTGGGGCCGGCCCCACTGACATCACAAGTGATGTCAGTGGGTGGACTTCTTGCTCTGTAAGGGTAAGAAGTCCACTGGGACTTGCGGCAACGAGGGTCTCGTCGCAAGTCCGATGGTCTTGACCATCGCGACCATCATCCTGGCCGCTCGCACTAGCTGTGGGTGGTCACCCACAGCTATGCGTGCGGCCAGGAGGCCGCTCTAAAAAAAAACAATAGGCGGGCACTGATTCAGAGCGAGCGCTCTGAAAGAGCGTCCGGCTCTGAATCAGGCCCTGAGTCCAGTATTCATGCGTTTCGCATGTGGCGATTACATAAATTACCCATTATGCAGTTTACAGAAGTATCTAGATGTCCCTATATAAAGTAGTATACAGCAGTACATGGGCCAGGCTGAGGCCAGGAGAGGACGGCAGTACATGGGCCAGGCTGAGGCCAGGAGAGGACGGTAGTATACAGTATGTACCAAGCTGAGGCCAGGAGAGGACGATAGTATACAGTATGTACCAAGCTGAGGCCAGGATAGGACGATAGTATACAGTATGTACCAAGCTGAGGCCAGGAGAGAACAGTAGTATACAGTATGTACCAGGCTGAGGCCAGGAGAGACGGTAGTATATGTGCCAGGCTAAGGCCAGGAGTATATGTGCCAGGCTAAGGCCAGGAGTATATGTGCCAGGCTAAGGCCAGGAGTATATGTGCCAGGCTAAGGCCAGGAGTATATGTGCCAGGCTAAGGCCAGGAGTATATGTGCCAGGCTAAGGCCAGGAGTATATGTGCCAGGCTAAGGCCAGGAGAGAACGACAGCATATGTGCCTGGTTGACCTCACAAGATGGGGCTGGATAGTATTAGTAAATATTAGTTACAGTACACAATGCAGTATTTCAATTAATTGAAGTCGATCAGTGCCTGGATAGTGTTATTAAATATTAATGTTACATTTACCATGTAACATGAAGTTAAACACAGATGCAAATACAAAATAAAAGAACAAATGAAGTTTAAAAACAAACATTCGTTGTATTTTTCTTTCAAGACAAAATGGGAATTTGCTGTAGTGTTTTTGCCGCAGTCCCGTCTTATGGTAACGTCGCTGCTGATTTTCACAGAACTCAGATGCCCACTTTCAGCATCATAAGAAAGTGCATTTCCGTCTCTGTGCGCCTTGAGACGCACCAGCGAGTTACACCAGCCCCACGGCAAGTGCAGTCCCTCTGTCCGAGAATGGCGTCCTGTGCGAGTGGTTCAGCATCATTGGACGTAGCCACTTTCAGAGACACGCCCATGTTGGATTAGCCACTCCCATCACCTCCCAGAAACATCCACTTAGATTCACAGATCATGCGCCCGATTCTGTACTGTGATTCCGAGTACCGCCAATCGGCCAACTGCGTCCGAGTCAGAATCAGACCAATCATGTGCACAGACCACATCAGTTATACTAATAGCATCAGTGGCAGGAATACAGACACACTTGGCCGATCGACCACCATCATCGGTGCTTATTTTGCACCAGGGGCCAGTGCCCATTACATATACACCTCCTGACAGAAGCACATGCGTCTTTGTTGTGTACGCATTGGGACGCATGTATGTGAACTCGCTCATTACTGTACTTCGCTTACAGACCACTTCCACATTCAGCCTCACTAAGCATAAAAAGATAAAAAGGTCTTAAGCGCAAGATGCAGATAAAAGTGTAAGAACTTTATATTGGAATGTGCAGTATGACAATGAATATCTGACGCGAAAATAAAATGCTTTCGTTCAACCAAACATTGGCCCCTCGGTGTGCGGAACAAGAGGCGGACATGTGCGCTGATCCATACCTGCAGGACAGGGACACACACTGAATTTGTGCCCAGCATACAGAACAAGGACGTTTTACTGTGCACCTGCCAATACACAGAACAGGTACTAATGATCTCCACCTTACAGGAGAGAAGGGATACTGTGCAGTTATTCATACACATACAGATGATTTACTAACCTTTATATATAGCGCACAGATATTCTGCAACACCTTACACAGAATATTCAGCCATACACATCAGTCCCTGCCTCAGTGGAGCTTACAATCTATATACTCTCTCACTTGGAGCCGTATTCAATTTGAGCGGACCAGTGATACTTTTCCGCCTCCCAGACTTTTTGCCTACATCACAAGTTTTGTAGGTGGAAAAGTATCACGCGCGTGTCCGCTTTACCCCGTATTCAATATGGAAGTACGAGAAAACGGGACCCGGCAAAACTTAAACAAGCGGAAAGTACTGTCAGATTTGGGGAAATCAGCCTGAGACCCCCCAAAAGATGCTCTGACATGGGGGTTAGCTATGGTACCCCCCGATTTGGCTTGCTGAAGGTATTTGGTGTTTTTAAATGGCCTCAATAGCTGCTAAATAACATTTTTGAATAAGTTGTGCACAATAGTATTTAGGAGGTTTTTTTTGCAGAAAATAACTTATCCCAGCAAATTTGGGGTACTTGAAAATGGGGGCCAGCATAATTTAAAGTGTAGTTGAAAAAAACACGAAAAATCCACCTGCCGCAAGCCCCTGCAAAGTAAAAAACACCTGGGGCATACTTGGGGACCCTCCCTGAGTCAAGTTTGCTAGTTTTCATCTTTGTCCTCCAACATTTTTTTTGTTACCTCCAAATTGAAAGTGATTTTTTGGGGTGTCCTTAAGTGGGTTTTTTTACATTTTTTGATGCAGTTAACCTTTGGGGGACTGTCTGAAGGCTGCAGGGGGGTTCCCGCAACGTTGCACCCCAAAACCCCAATTCTGCACTTTTTTCCACCGCCTATTACATTGCATTGACTTTCCGCCTAGGTGAAAAGTCTTCCAAATTGAATACGGGGTAAATTCAAAACAGGCAAAAATGACATCATCGGCGAAAGGTTTCCACCAAAAACACGCGAAAACTGACTTTTCGCCTCAAATTGAATACGGGCCTTGGAGACACTCACACCAGGGGTGTATCTAGAGGTCCAAGCGCCCCTGTCAAAGTAGGGGACCGGTGCCCCCCTCCGTTGGCAGTTCGTAAAAAGACATCATGGTGGTAGTACGGGCGGTGATCACGGTTTCCCTCCCTTGTCGTCCAGTGCTGATGCTTCTGACTGAGAGATCATCAGCAGCACAGACTTTTTGACAGACAGAACTGGCCGTGGGTGACGACGACAACCCCCCCCCCCCCCTCCCCTTCCCACACCACCGGTCAGTGCCACTGCGAGTGCCATCTTGGCCAAAAAGAAGATACGCCCCCTGACTCACAAATACATACAACCGAGCCATCTTGATTCTGGAGCAGTGTCCCGCATGGGGGCTGGGGAAGATGGTCACTTTCTTCCACCTGCAGAGCAGCAATGATTGGATCACAGGGAGAGGATGGGGCAGCACGGTAACGACACGCATGGTGTGCAACGGTGGTGTGACCCACAGCCAGGCACGCGCCAAAAGGTGATCGCACAAAGTCCTGACTCCCCCTCTACCAAATGTTGGGGGGAAATACATATACACTAGGGTTGCTGTAAGAAGCCAAATAACCTACCTGGCTGTTTTTTGGAGCGTGGGAGGAAAACACAGCACCCAGTGGAGGAGACCCACGTAAAACGCAGCGAGAACATACAAACTCCACACATATAAACCCCAAGTCCTCAGGGCGATATGATAGCAATGCCATTGCACCACCATACCCACTATGAATAACCAGGGAAGGTGTAACGTGTAACAGAGTAAGGATAACACCCAGTACAGATATACAGCACGTTACCTGAGTACGGGTAGAGGGACACAGCCCAGCGCACCGTGAGAGCCAGCAGCACTATCACACCTGTCACAGAACCCTCCATGGCTCTCTCCCTCCCTCACATCAGCCTCACCGCCCTGCGGCCACGTCATACATAGGCGACGCCGGCGCTACATAAACACGTCAGCGAGCTGCCAGCACCGCGCTCCGGTGTCACTACGGTAACGGAAGGGGATGACATCTCTCTGGAGTCGTCCAACGACCTGTTTTGGCCGGAGAGTCAAATCAGAAGCAGCTCATAGTCCGCTGTGCAGAATCCTCCCCGGCCTGCTGCTCCCAAAGCCTTTGCCCTCAACAAATATGGCGCCGGGGGCATCACGGGCTCTCTGTGAGCGTTGCCTAGGATACTACTACATCGGCCCCCTGTTCTCTGACACACAATGTGGCTGCATATATGTCTCTTGTAGAATTGCATGCACAAGTATAGGAGCCAGCTCTGTGGGTGCTTGGGCTCCCAAGTGTCCAAGCCTAGGTTGGTAGAAGGGAATCTTGGAGCTTTTAATCCCCCAGCCTGCCTTGGTGCAATTTGTGATGTCAACAAATCATGTATATCAACAAATTATCTACCTTCGGAAGAGAGATGCAAGATTATTCAGTCATTCTAAAGAGGGCAGGTGGGAGGTGTTGCTCATAGCATCCAATCAGATCCTAGCTATCACGTATACATACATGCCTATTCCAGGCTTGCATAACCTACTGATTTGGCCGAATATCGGGTGCTGCCCCCAGCCCCCCCGGAAAGGCAGGCAAGAGGCCCATGCACTGATAGAAACCCCCGCGATTCATGTTGGAGCTCGTCATTGTGGCCCCTCCCCCTGCATCACAATGTCTTTAATTTCGGCATTTTATTATTATTATTATTATTATCCTTTATTTATATGGCGCCACAAGGGTTCCGCAGCGCCTGACAAAGTACAGAAACAAAATGAGCACACAAGAAAACAGTTAACAGTACAAACAATGCAGGACAAGTACATGATTTGTAAACATTGCTGGAGAACACCTAAATGAGCAGCAGGGTGTCTGCAACCAAATGTTAGGTGCCGTTGCAAATGAAAGTAAAAGTAAGGCAAGGAGAAGCACGTGAGGGAAGAGGGCCCTGCTCGTGAGAGCTTACATTCTAAAGGGGAGGGGGCAGACAAATGGGAGACACAGATGGGCTAGATAGTGAGAAAGGAGCGTAGAGTAGTGGGATAAGATGAGCGCTGGAAAGCTTTGAGGAAGAAATAGGTCTTGGAATTTTGAGCTAAGGCCAGGGGTACGAAAAGAGGCAGCTACTCAAAGAAGTTGGAAGAAGAGACTGTTACGAGTTGAATGGAAAGAATGAAATGGAGGGTTCATAAGGTAAGAGTTGGTAGGAGCGACCCAAGACCACCACCATGGAAACCTCCAGGCCAGGGTGTGTGAGAGAATGTGAGGCCCCCAAAGGAGGTGTCTGCAGGAGCAGTGGTATCAGATGGGTAAATCAAGGGTTTGGTGATTACAAGGAGAATCAAGGAGTTGCAGATGAAGGGTTCATGAACGGGGACCAGTTTATTATAGACAGAACTGGCTTTCCAGAGGGCACAGGAGAGAGGCTCAGAGTTAAGAGGCGAGAGGAGAATGGGATTATGAGGGTTGATGTAGTGTGGAGGAGGTGAAATTGATTTAGAGTGGGGGGATGAAGAGAGTGTCTGAAGAGGAGGCAGGGCCACGATGATGCGATCTCGTAGCCCCGCCCTGGTCCTGCCCCCAATACAGTGTCATTGCCCAGCCACGCCACGCACTAAATACAGGCATTCAGCTGCCTCTCGGAAGGAGGGAGTTGAATGTCGGCAAGTATGGCCTATTCTCCTTGGACTGTCGTGAGGCTCCCGAAAATCGGATAGCATTGTGAAGAAGGGGCGGGGACACAATGACGGCATGTGCGGTCACGTCCCCTGCTCCGCTCCCAATATTACATCAGCTCCCGTTTGTCGTTCGTTGTATCGCAGTGCAGGCCGATCTGAAGATCCAGTGCACGACACCCTGCTTCTGGATGCGGCTGGCGAACAAGCAGTCGTAGACCAGATCGTGCAGTGTGTACGGACCGCCCAATATATCACGCCGTCGCATCTGCCGTCACTGGGCACACACATAGGGACAGATGTACTAAGCTCTGGAAAGTGATAAATTGGAGAGTGATAAACTACCAACCAATCAGCTCCTAACTGTCATTTTTCAAGCACAGCTTGTAACATGACAGGAGCTGAGTGGCTGAGTGGAGCTGAGTGGCTTTCTAATTTCTCACTTTCCAGAGCTTAGTACATCTTCTCCATTGTCTAGTGTGTACCCAGCTTTATATATGCATTTTCGTTGATGTTCAGTTGGAAAATGATTGATATGTCACATCATAGTGTAATGGTTTGAGTATTATATTTGTTTGGTATATAGAAAGATTAGCGCCATTGTTCCATAAATATTTGTATGTCTATTTGCATTCTGATTTCGCCTTCCTACTGGCATGGCCTTAGTCCTGGCAATTTAGTCCGCTTTGCCAGCTGTTCTTATACCCACAGTATTTGGGGCTTAAAGATTTATTGCAGGAATTTTGCAGGAATGAGATTCACCGAATTCTTCCACAGGTACCAGAGAGAACCTGGAGGAGGCACTTATGGGACGTCCTCTGAGTAATGCAGATTCCAATGAATGTTAGAATGTCTTGATGAGTGATTTCAGTGTTAGATAGTCTGCATGTAATGTGCATTCCCGGCTGCAGTGTTCCAGAAATTACTTTAAAAATGGCAGTAACTGTGCTTTAGCATAGGGCTGAAAATACGCATTGACTTAGAAAAGTATATATGTTATGCTAAATGCTTTTGGGCCTGATTCAGACCCGCTCACGAGCGCTGAGCGCTCGCAAGCGGGTCGATGGTGCCCTAGTGCGCATGCGCACGATGGAGGGAGCTCCGTCATGCGCATGCGCGAGACTCGCATAGCGACGGCCAAGCCGTCGCTATGGGTCTCGCACCAAAGGGGGCGTGCTGTCGATGGGAACGCCTACCGTCTGGGGAACGCCTACTAGTGATGTCAGTGGGAGTGCTTTTGGCTCTGATAGAGCCAAAAGCACTCCTGGGCTTGCGTCAGCGAGACCCTACCGCAGGGTCTCGTCGCAAGCCCGATGGTCGCGATGGTCTTGACCATCGCGACCATCTTTTTGGCCACTCGCATAAGCTGTGGGTGGTCACCCACAGATATGCGAGCGGCCAGGAGGCCCATTCATGCCCATTCACATTCTGCCTATTTATTTATTACCAGTTATTATATAGCGCACACATATTCCGTAGCGCTTTACAGAGCATATTTGGCCATTCACATCAGTCCCTGCCCCAGTGGAGCTTACACTCTATATTCCCTAACACATGTACAAACACATACACACTAGGGGTAATTTGTTCTTTGTTGGGAGCCAATTAACCTACCAGTATATTTTTGGAGTGTGGGAGGAAACCGGAGCACCTGGAGGAAACCCACGCAAGCACAGGGAGAATATACAAACTCCACACAGTTAGGACCATAGTGGGAAACAAACCCACGATCTCAGTGCAGTGAGGCAGTAATGCTCACCATTACACCGTCTGTGCGGCCTACTCCCATTACATTTTTTGTGACAACATTCCAATGTCACCATTGACTACAACCACTTTTGCCGTCAACTTCCAGATCATTTTGTTAATGTCATACCTCGCAACATAGCAACATATAAAATAAGGAAAATTTAGGACATCATAATCCCCACTTCAGTACACCTAAACCTGTGTGGCCGTGGGATTTTGCTTCTATGGGGGAACACACCGAAAATGGTATAGCTGCAATACTCCAAGAGGTGATAGCCATGGATTACCGAGATGTTTAACACTGGAGGCATAAATGCCGAAGGTACAGCGGAGTGCACAAAGTACGGGATCTTGGTAGCGTGCCACAAGATACACGGATGTGTTGGTACTGTTTGTACAATGCGTAGCATGCAGTAATGTATATGGAGGTGTTGGCACTGTTTGGACAACGCATAGCGTGTAATGAGATGCACATATGTGCTGGTACTGTGGGAACAGCGTGTAATGTGCAATAAGAGGTGCGGTTGTATTGGTACTGTGGGAACAGCGTCTAGAGTACAATAAGTTTCACAGATATGCTGGCAGTGTGGGAACAGCGTGTACTGTGCAATGAGATACACTGAGTATATTGCAATAACACTGGGGCTCAAAACAGACAGCAAGTGTATCAGAGTAAACGCACACACTCAGATGATATAACAAACAGGTGTAATTGGCGCAACCAAATATGAGAAGACAGGAGGTTTGGAAAGTCAGGGTTGGTACCTATGGAGAGCAAAGAATGATGCAGAGCCTGTACTTGAGTGGTAGTGCAGGTTGTGGGCAAATTCTGCTCCAGAGAAAGAGTCTACCTAGTCCTTCTGGTTGCCTGAGATGTTTGTACGCAGGAAGGTCTTGAGGTAATGGTTCGCCCTTTCAGCCTGACCATTAGACTGAGGGTGATACGCTGAGGAAAAGTTCAGTTCTGCGCCCACTTGTTTGCAGAACGCCCTCCAGAACCAGGATATTAACTAGGTACCCCTCTTCAATATGATGTCTCTGGAGCAACCGTGAAGATTTGGCTGAGAGTATGCCTTTGAGGGGTATGAAGTGGGCCACTTTGGTGAACCAATCCACTACAACTCAGATGGTGTTACACCCCTTAGATGTTGGCAGCTCGATGATAAAGTCCATGAAGATGCAGGGTTGATTTGAAATGAGGACTGGATGCCGGGCCCTTGGGGCTTCATCCTTGGGGTCTTGTGTTGGGCAGACTTATCACATGCAGAGATGTATTCCTGCACATCTCTGGAGAGAGTCAGCCACCAGTAAGATCTGAAGAGAAAGTGGGTTGTTTTCCAGGTCCTGGGATGTCCCGAAAATTGTGATGTGTTGTGCCCAGCAGAGTAATCTGGGTCTCAGCCCTTCTGGCACAAATGATCTGCAAGATGGAACTCCTGCTGGGATGGTATCCATAACTGATAGTATACTAGCTGGGTCAAGCAGTGGTTTGGGATTCACCTTTTTTTTAGGGTATTGAAGGCCTGAATGGTTTCTGGCAGCCATTCTCTTTGGTTACTTCCTGTCCTGGTGAGGGCTGTTATCAACGCTACTACCATGGAGTAGTTCTTAATGAATTGACGCTAGTAGTTCAAAAACCCTAGGAATCGTTGAGTGGTTCGGAGGCCAGTTGGCAGTGGCCACCTTGATAGCCTGGAGTTTTGTCTGATCCATCACCAAATCCATGCCTGAAATGATATACCCAAGGAACTTGTCCAATTTGCTGAGTAAGTGGTTGGCTCATAGTTGTTTGTGCATCTCTTTTACCTGGTGACGGTAGGTCACGAGGCAAGAAGAAAAGATTAAAATGTTGTCTAGGTAGACTGTGAGATCTCTGAATATCTCATTAATGAATCCCTGGAAGACCATCTGTTCATTGCAGATCCCGAAGAGCATCACCAAATATTCAAAGTGCCTGTCCCTTGTGTTAAAAGCGGTCTTCCACACATCTCCTTGACAAATTTCCCCTGTCCCTTTCAGGCAATCGAATAGTTTGAAAATTAGTGGGCGTGAGGGCATGTTTTTAACTGTTATGGCATTAAGACCCCTGTAGTCGATGCAAAAGCAGAGTGCTCCATCCTTCTTGGCTCCAGTGGATGATTTGGACTTTTGCATAAATCCCTTCACTAGGCTCTCCTGGATGTAGTCTGACATTGCCTGGGTCTCTGGCAATGAAAGTGGGGATTTTCCTGGAACCAGGTCGATCTCACAGTTAACCTCCTGGTGGGGTGGCATCTGCTCCACTTTCCATTTAACGAGGATGTCTGAGAATTCAGAGTAGCGGGGGATAGGGTTGTGGTGAACTCAGCGTGGAATAGGGTAATGGAATTACTCTATCACTTTGGTGAGGCAGTGTAGTTGACACTTGGTTCCCCATACCTTGATCTCTGAAGAAGACCAGTCCAGCGTGTGTGAGTGCAAACGTTGCCATGGGTGCTTTAAAATTATAGGGTGGATGGCTTGTGACAGGACCAGAAAGGATAAGAGTTCAGAGTAAGTGGCTCCTGTTTGTATGTGAGTAGCCATAGTACCCTGTGTGACATAAATGTTTGGGATTTACCCCCATCCACGGAGATCAGAGATAATGGGTGGGGTAGTTTGTAAAGTTGGAGACCCTTGTCTTTAGTCAACAGCAATGAAGTTGCCAGTTGCCCCAGAATCAATAAATTGTACCCTGGTTTTGCCCTTAGGGATACTGAGGGTGATGGGTACCAGCAAGATTTTAGGTTCAGGGAAGGTTTTTACTGAATAATTACCTAGTCCAGGCTCCCTGGTTCTAACTGGGCATGACTTTTTCACAACTTCTTGGGGAATTTCTCCAGCAGATGATTTGGGGGTGGCACAGAACAAACATAGTTTGGGCTTAAGTCGGCACTCTCGCTCATGTTGGGTAAGGCATGCTCTACCCACTGCCTGGGTTCTTCGCATTGGTCATGAGATGGCTGGTACCGTGGTGGCCATTTGAATGGCAGGTCCTAGAACACTTCTCTCTCGCCTGCCCTTTCGGTCAGCCAGATGTCATACTTGATGCAATAGGAAATTATGCTATCTGGTGACTGCAGAATGTCTCTAGATGTTACTGCATTATTGATGTGGTCTACCATTCCCTTGCAGAAGATGGCTAGGAGCGCTTTGTCGTTCCATGTCAACTCAGAGGACAGAATCCGGAATTGGATTCCACTGTGGAGGAATCTTGGTGCATCCGAAAAATGGAGGATGCCGCTGGTGCAACTCTTCCTGGTTCATCAAAGATCCTCCAGAAGGTGTTGATGAATGGTGTAGAGTCCTGGAGAAGGGGACTACCATGCTCCCAGATGGGAGAAGCCCACACCAGAGCCTAGCTAAATAGTAGTGAGGTGATCAATGCTACCCTGGTCCTCCCAGAATAATATTCACCAGTTAGGTGGCTGGAGCTTGCCCTGGACAATGAAGGCGTAGAACTGGCAGGTGGAACTGTTAAATTTCCAAAGGGAATAAGCAGTCCTGCAGACATAGCATTATCTGCACTTGGTTGTCCACCCTTCCAGTGAGGTCTTGCAGGAGTACCATTGTGGAGTTCCAGCATAGTCATGGCCTGAGTATTCTCTGGAGCACTGGGATTTTGATTTTATGGGGGAACACACAGAAAGAGGTATAGCCCGCTCCGCTGATCAGAGGTACATGCAAATATGCATATATAGTAATATAATGGTATTGTCTGAGTAGGCCAAAATATATAAGAATTATTTTATTATTACAATTAAAATTATCATGTGCAAAAATTACTTAAAAACTGCAAAGGCAGAATGATTATAAGATGCCCTTGCTCTGAATCAGGACGTTTTCTTATTTTTTTTGGAGCCGGCCTCCTGGCCGCTCGCATAGCCGTGGGTGACCAGGTGATGGTCGCGACCATTGCGACCATCGGGCTTGCAACGAGACCCTTGTGGTAGGGTCTCGTTCCCGCAAGCCCCAGTGAGCTTCCTGCTCTAATAGAGCAGGAAGCTCAAGTACTGACATCACGAGTGATGTCAGTAGGGCCGCCCCCAAATGGCAGGTGTTCCTTCGGGAACGCCTCCGTTTGGCCAGCCACCTCCCCGACCCGCCTACAAAACGGGGCGAGCTGTCGATCAACATCGACAGCCGCCCCGTTTTGTTGCGAGCCCCGGAGCGAGTGATTCCTCGGTCGCTCCGGGGCACGTGCAGTGCACACATGGCGCGTGCGCACTGCCCGGCCATCGACCCGCTTGCGAGCGCATAGCACTTGCAAGCAGGTCTGAATCAGGCCCACAGATCTTATGGTAGCCTGATCATTGATAATCCCAGTTAGGAGCAATCTCCAATAAGAATATTTCACTGGGTCCTGGTCTGTAATGCTACTCACTGGCAGATATATTGGCTGATCAATTGATCTGCCATTATACAGTATCTTGTGTGCGTTGGCCAGTGTGTACCAGCGATATGTTGGGATGCGCGGCCAGATGACAGATGATGTTTGTTCAGTGTGTATGAACAACTATTATATAAGTTTGGTGTGTTCCCAGCTTAAGTCCTTTGGGCGGCAGAGACTCATAATAATAGTATCCAAGCGTTTATCTATCAAAAGACTCTGAAATTGGCCACAATATAGAGGTTTAAATCATTGAATGTAACCACACTAATGACAAACTGATACACAGTTGCAGTCCACAGTTCTGTGCTTAGAAGTAAATTGGTTAATTATAGTGCTCCCCGTTAAGTGCATTTGTCATTCCTGGCTAATTCCGCTCAGAAGCTCCAGAGTAGCAGTAGCATATACAAATACAGTGTCTGCATTGCCAGCGTGTAGATGTAAGGTCACTGCACACTATAAATAGATACAGTGGCGGAACTCCCGGAGACAATGGAGTCATTAGCCGCCGGGCGCCAGCCCTAAAGGAGGCACCTGGCTCCATTGTCACCCGGCCGTTCCGGGCACTGCTGAGGAGCTGCATGGAGAAGGAGCGCCGCTGATCGGCGCTCCACCTCCAGTGGCATAACTACAGAGTGTGCAGGGGGTACGGTTGCACCCCCGCACCCTCCGTTTGCCGGGCGTCTGCTGAGTGTGTTCCCAGTGGGCACCCGGCTCCTTCTCTCCCCCTGGCGGTAGCCGGAGGACGGAGCTCACTACTGAGCTCCGACTTCCGGGTCCCGCAGTGCACTATGGGAGTGACGTCATGACGTCACTCCCATAGTTCCGAGGAGCGGACTCCGGGGATGGACGGCAGCAGACACTGGGGCGGGGTTTAAGGTAAGTATTTTTTTTTGTATGTGTGTGTGTGGGGGGGGAGGGGGGCTCTACAGGGGGCTTACTACTGGGGGCTTACTACTGGGGACATTACAGGGGGCTCACTACAGGGGGATTATTACAGGGGACTTACTACTGGGGGCATTACAGGGGGCTTACTACAGGGGGATTATTACAGGGGGCTTACTACTGGGGGCATTACAGGGGGCTTACTACTGGGGGCATTACAGGGGGCTTACTACTGGGGGCATTACAGGGGGCTTACTACTGTGGGCACATTACAGGGGTCTTACTACTGGGTGCACTACAGGGGACTTACTGCTGGGGGCTTATTACAGGGGGCTTACTACAGGAGGCATTACAGGTGGCTTACTACTGGGGGCACTACAGGGGTCTTATTACAGGGGGCTTACTACTGGGGGCACTAAAGGGGGCTTATTACAGGGAGCACTACAGGGGGCTTACTACACGTTGCATTGCAGGGGGCTTACTACTGGTGGCTTACTACTGGAGGCACTACAGGGGGCTTATTACCGGGGGCTTACTACTGGGGTCTATACAGGGGGCATTACAGGGGCCTTACTACTGGGGGCATCATATGGGGACACTACAGGGGGCCTTACTACTGGAGGCATCATATGGGGACACTACAGCAGCATTACTACTGGGGGTATCATATGGGGGCACTACAGGGGCCTTACTATTGGGGACACTACAGGGGTCTTACTACTGGGGGCACTGCATAGGGGGACCACTACTGGAGGCACTACATAGGGGGACCATTACTGTGGGGGACTACATAGGCGGGCACTGCATAGGGGGACCTCTACTGAGGGCACTGCATAGGGGGACCACTACTGAGGGCATTGTATAAAAGCAACTGCATAGGGGAAGGTGGCAGCTGGAGCTGGCAAAGGTGCTGGGGGCGTGTTAAATTTCAGTTTGAGGAGTGGGGGGGGCACCAACATTTATCTTGCCTCTGGGCAAATGGGATGAAGTTACGCCACTGGATAGATCACCACCAAAGATGAGTATCTGGGCCCTGACAGTATCTGCCAACAGGAACATCATAACATGTTTCTATACCGGCTGGTAATTTTATCAGAGGAACAGGTGGAATTGGCACAACCAAATACCCTGGCGTGGAGTCTAAGAGCCCCAGCGGACTTCCCCACAAAAGGATATAGACTATGAGGGCCCAGGTCAAGGCACAGTGTAGTTGGTTCTCACCCTGAAAGCAACACTTAGCTGGTATGAGGATTCTGCCTGGAAACACCAGAGTTGGAGATTCGGGTATGGATGTGATGCTGTCGAGAAAATCAAACACTGGAGTCTAAATAACACTGGAAGCAAACTATACTGAAAAGTATAGTTTTGGAGCAGGAGCACCTATGTAGAACTCAATTGATACTGCACTGAGCAGGTTCTTATAGTGGCTGGCTGATGGGTAATCGGACTGTTACTATATCAATATAGTGCAATTATTGTATCCAGATAGCTCATTTAAAAAAGAAACAAAATATCCATTATTCCAACCAGTTCTAACTTTTAGAATATAAGTATCTTTCAATGTATTGTAGCAGTGTCTATGCTGTTAATATAAGAATCCGGTAAGAAATAAAATACGGAAACTGTGACCAGGGTGCTGTGCTAGGGTGGCAATAGCAAAATAGGTTGGAAGTAAGTGGTGTTTGTAAGCCGATTGCTGGATCCTTGCTGTGGAATTGTCAGCAAATACGCCTCCTAACGCGTTTCTTCACCTTTAGGTAATTTCGTCAGAGGATGCCTAAGGGTGAAAAAACGCGTTAGAAGGAGTATTTACTGACAATTCCACAGCAGGGATCCAGCAATTGACTTACAAATACCGCTTTCAACCTATTTTGCTACTGCCACCCTAGCACAGCACCCTGGTCGCAGTTTCCGTTTTTTCCGTTTTTTTATTCTGACTGGATTCATACCAGCTAGGCGATACACCTTCTTTGCACCTGCAGCCTCCATCACGCCAAAGACGCTGACATCACTGTTCACATAGCGGAAGTGCAGTATCTTTGGTTGGCAGCCAGCGGTCCGAGGACCTTACTTTGGGCACCACCCGATTGTCCCAGCATACCAGCCAAAGGCTCATTAGCCCCCCCGCATCTGCAGTTCCACGCATGGCAGAGACGTCGGTCTCACCGTGCGGACTCAACGTGTATGTGGGGACTACTGCAGAGTGCCGAGGGTCTGGAGATCCATATTGGACACTACTATCCAGAAAAGCTGCATGGCCAAGGCTCCATTAACACTGGATTCTACAAGTATTTGCTGCAACAGTGTTCAGACATCAGGGTGAGCACTTACATCTTATATTAACAGCATAGACATTGCTACAATACATTGTATTTATATTCTAAAAGCTGGAACTGGTTGGAATAATGGATGTTTCCTCTAATTTGTTTATTTATTGTTTATAATATAATAATATAATATCAACTAAAAGGTTGAGCACAGTTCCACAAAAGTATTCTACCTGAGAGAGTTGTTAAGACTTCTCTAGCCTGACACTGAACCCAGCTGGGTTCTGTTAAGGATTCTAATTGAGAAGGACAGGAATCGGTGGCCTGATGAGTCTTGGAGACAGGGCAGTGGTATGCATGACTGATGGTACTGACAAAACCACACCTCCAAACTGTTGCATTCTGATGAAGCCTCACTGACTTCGGATAACCCCCACACTTGTTTGGATCCAAAAATGTTGGAAGTCCAACCCAAATAAGAACTATTGGGAGCTATAACATCTAAACAAGTCACCTGGGGTCATACCAAGAGCAGTGTGACCAGTTCTGCCATCCAGGGCACAAGGCTAATGGGGTGTAATGCCTACACAATACTTGCTCTCTTGTTCCTTTTAGTGCTAACAATGGAGGAACCATATAAGTAGCCAAGAGGAGCCATACAATAAGTAGTACAATCCTGGGAAGGAGCCAGAGAGGACTGGGGGGTGTGGGGTCTGAGGCAGTTGTAAAGATACTAGAGAGAACCCAGAGGACAGTTGATTATTGCAGAGGTGCCAGAGGACTGGATTGTAGAGATGTCAAAGACAGACAAGAGAGAGTTAAAAAGGTCCAGAGAGGTAATGCCTTGCCGTGGTGCTATAATGTCCAGGTACAGCTCTGATTGCATCATTAGACAAAACCAATCTCCACCCTATATCAGACCCCTGTTGAATAGCTGTAGAATATTCAGCCAATTTCATGCATATTGTCCCCTCCTTTTATGCTACATGAGCCGGGGATCTTCATAGCTCTGTTTGCTACTGTGGTGAGAGGGGTTGTCTCTCACCTGAATTGCCCACATTCTGGTGGGATAAGCTCCCTCCAAGGGAGAGGAAAACAAGACCAGCACGTTCTGCAGTTACAATAGAAGTTTGGAATTCCTGGGCTACACAGCTCAAAGTGGAGATATGGAATTCCTTGTTTTCCAGGTCGCCCAGAGCCAGCAGGAAGTCAGCAGAACAGGAAGGGTTTAAAAACTCTCACACACCTGTTGCTCATTGCTCCTGATGCTGGACAAACGGGCCAGGCGGTAGGCTGGTGGTGGTGGTTAGCATGAGGGTGCCAGGACCTGGAGGGTCCACAGACATTAGCACAAGGAGTGCTGAGACATTTACTTTTATGTTGTTTGCTTATTTTCTGTTATGTGCCTAACCTCACATATGCTAAGGTGCAGTATCTGCTACCATTAAAAAGACACTGCTTTACCAAGTACCTGCCTGTCTGGAGTCCTCATTTCAAGTACCTGTTTTACATGTGGTGGCCGGTACAGGGACTCTGCACTGCTGTGTCGCAGCTCAATCACTAGACGCCTACAGCGTAGTGAAGGATCTAACCATGCAAAATGTTTGGAATACATGAGTATGGTTGGGAACCAGAAAAAGCGCAGTTATATTAAGGACACTGTAACTTGCTATGCATTGTGCAAAAGCTGTTTATGTGTACTGGGAAAAAAAAAAGTTTCTTTGCTTTGTTTTTACTAAGGTGCTTGAGATATAACAAATGCTGATTAGTATCTTCACCAGCTAGTATGCTGTCTAATTAAGTTTACCTGTTGACTGAACAAGAGCAAGACATACATACTACTGAGGTCTAAGGCCCTCATTCAGACCCACTCGCAAGCGGGCGCACGTACGTTAGGCGTACGTACAAAAATATTTAAATTCAATGGCTCGCTCGTATTTTCGTTCGCATCTAAAATTCCTCCCTAAACTCTGACGACCCCTCCTCTAACTAACGAGCGTACGAAATAGCGAGCGTACATCCCCGAAATGGCTTGAAAGGAACGCACGCACATGTATAAACAGGAAGTGGCCTTGTCAGATGTCGATTACCTGCTCCTTTATTCTGACTACCTCCATCAATCGTATCATGCCAATCAATGTATCAATTAGCTTAATTGTTTGTTTTTTTTCAACACAATGCAAGAAACTTTACTCTTGTCCGTGTTTGTGTTTACCCGCAGAATACGTACGGATGAAACATTCGCTTTTATTGTTCAAAAAACATGTGAACCACAATTAAACAATTGTACTATTGCTGTGGATCCCCGCATATTTCCCTGGGTTCATTTCTTTATTTAAATTTGCTTACGCATGTCACTGCATCAAGCCTATCCTAACTCTCCAGAGATTTCTGGCCCTGTCGAACACATGACTCATACACTAACCAATAAAATTGCTCCTGTTAATTTCCAAAATACATTAGCCAATCAGAAAATTTTTACACACTTTATCAAAAATGATTTTTAAGAAAAACACCATTGCCATCATGAGAGCCTCCGCATTCACCAGGCGTGAGCTGCTGGTGCTTACGGAGGTCATGGATCGCCGGATCACCAGCCAGCCTCAACCCATGACCAACCGGCAGAAGCGCTCCGCGTATGCGGAGGTACGGTCCCGCCTGCGGTCCTTCGGCTCACGCCGCAACATCGGGCAGCTGGAGCGCAGGTGGTCCGACCTGCAACGGCGAACGCCCCGCTTGCTGGCATGCTTTCGCATGCAGATCCTGGCAAGTAAGTGTTATGTATTGTGGTTTTAATGTTTGTGTTTGTGGGGCAAACTGCGTGTGCATGTTTTCCTGTCTGTTCTATTTATTATTTGTACTCATATCTGCGTCTGCATGTTTTCCTGTCTGTTCTATTTATTATTTGTACTCATATCTGCGTCTGCATGTTTTCCTGTCTGTTCTATTTATTATTTGTACTCATATCTGCGTCTGCATGTTTTCCTGTCTGTTCTATTTATTATTTGTACTCATATCTGCGTCTGCATGTTTTCCTGTCTGTTCTATTTATTATTTGTACTCATATCTGCGTCTGCATGTTTTCCTGTCTGTTCTATTTATTATTGGTACTCATATCTGCGTCTGCATGTTTCCCCTCTATTTCTGATTTTTTAATTCTACTGCTATTTTTTTTTGTTTTATTTTTTATTATTTTTTTTTTTTTTGTTTGGTTGCCCGGATTTGTCCATAAACTAAACGCAATTTCTTTGACATATTTTAGGGGGACAGCCAAGACTCCGCCGTCAACGTCCGTCCAGACGGCGTTCCCGCCCCCTCTCCCCAACCCCCAGCCAACACTCCACCCCAAATCTTTCCCCTATTCCCCACTCCTCCCCATCCTTCCCAGACCCTCTCCCGGAAATGTCGGGCCTCCTTCCCCTCCGTCCCACTTCCCCCTCTCCTCCACCCACCCCTCTTCCAATTACCCCCTCCCCGGAGTCCAGCATAACTCCGCCCCATTCTTTGGGGAATGACGGATCCTCCGAGGAGGATCATGGAGGTTTGGCCGGAGCTCCCGATTTGTCTCCCGGTATGTTTTTTTAATTTTTTTTTTAAAGCACAAACTGTTTGTATGTAATCATGTGTCGTGCCTTTCTTCGTGTTTTTGTGGCTTGACTTTTGTTGATTGTGAAGGTTTGCCTTTACCTCTTCCTGGTGATTTAAGCATACACATATCATACCTGTGGGAATTTGTACCTAGGCCTTGTATTTTTGCCAGCCCACCCTTTTTATTTCTGTTTTTGGGTTTAGGAGTGATTTGGTTTTTTTTTTAAGTTTTTCTGTGGATTCCCTATTGTTGTATTAACCCACACACTTTTCTCACCCACAGAGGAACAGAGGCGTCGGCAAGAGGTGGCGGATGTTGTGGGGCAGATGCGCCAACATGTAATCGGCCTTCTGGTGGCCCTCGACCGGCTGTCGGGCCTCCTTCGGCATTAGATTTTTTTTTTTGGTTCTATTTTCCAAATAAATTTATTAAGACAAATATACGTTGTGGCTCATTTTTAAAAACCAAAACCAAGATAGTTTAGCCTGACATAAGTTCCTGCAAGGATTTCCCTTTTTTAAAAGTTAGATTGTGTTTTGTCTTTGTATGTCAAACAGACACCAGAAACACATAACAGTAACAATGTCATTTCCCTTTTTGGGTGTAGTGTCAATTACAGATTTCTACATTTTCCAGGTTCCTACTTGGTGCGCAAGCTGCTTAGGCCAATCTTACAAATCCCAAGGTTGGGCCAGGCTTCCTTTTGGTGTGGATTGGGAAGCTGAAAACATATTTCAGTTTTGCTCAACTGGCGTCAGTACTGGTTTACCCCTTAGTCAAATGTAACTTGTGTTAACCTGGTTACACTTGCTGTTAACGTCCCAAAAAAGGAAGACCATTTCACTCTTCAAACATTTATTCACAACATAACAGAGAAAACAAAGTGGTCACTCCCAAAAAAAATACACAGTGATAAATTCAAATACAACACATACCAAGAAATAATTAAATAAAAACACAAAATCAAGAACTGGTTGACGAAGGACCATGCCAACATGATTCCACAAACATGGCGTTGCGATATGGGTTCCAGAATATATGCCCAAAAGGACCAGATCCAGGTTTGGTAAGGGTAGCAGGAAGTAGTGAGCGTTGGAGTGCCAAAGATTATGTGAACAAACAGAAGATGGTGAGAAAAATAAAAATAAATTAGATGTTCGCCAAAAAACACAAACACATTAGGTATAAACACTGGAGTTTTGTTCAAACTTACCTAAAAAATCTGGCCACCACATCATCGCGTATGGCCCCCCCACATACTGACCTTCGACCAACCTCGGGGGGGCCATCCTCAGGTAAGGCATCCTCTGGCTGCATTGGGACACCACTCCTTATGGCAATGTTGTGAAATATCCCACACAGGACCACAATTTTCGACACCATATCCGGCACATACATGAGCTCGCCACCAGAGCGGTGGAGGCATCTGAATCGGCCTTTTAAAAGGCCGATACAGCGCTCCACCACTTGCCTGGTGGCTGTAAGTGCAGAATTATACGCACTTTGTGGCCCTGGTGTGGGAGCCAAATAAGGAGTGAGCAGCCAGGACATGCAAGGGTATCCACTGTCTCCTGTGAACAAAAATAGACCACATCAGGAACACTGTGTATCAAGCTTAACATTGTTATGTACTAAAGGCCTCCACTTACCCAGAAGCCACGCATCACCAGCTTGTAGGTTGGTTAATTTCTGCCATATCCCTGATTGCCGGATGACGAAGGAGTCATGAGCACTTCCGGGTAATTTAGCATTCAGGGACAGGATCTGGAGGGAGGCATCACATACCACCATTACATTCAGGGAGTGATAGTGTTTCCTGTTTCTAAATATTGCCTCCAGCCGTGCTGGAGGCTGAAGTGGTATGTGAGTACCATCCACAACCCCTATGATGTGTGGGAAGCCAGCTATTTGGTAAAAATTGGCCTTGGCCACACTAAGGGCACCCATATCCAAAGGCATTTTAATAAAATGATGGAGGTGCTTGAAAAGTGCCTCCATCACTGCCCTCAGGATCCTGGAAAAGGAGGATTGGGAGATGCCCGCCACTATTCCCACCGTTGTTTGAAATGATCCTGAGGCACAGAAATGTAACACCGCCATAAATTGCGTCAGTGGTGGTATTGCTGTTGGACTGTCAATTTGCCGCTCAAGATCACTTTCTATTAATGAGAGAGTGTCTATGATGATTTTGGGAGGTAGACGGTAGCGTCTTAAAACCTCATCATCGGGCATTCCAAAAAGGGTGACACGTGTTCGAAATATCTGGGGCCTTGCATGCCTACGATGCCTATGCCTGGGACGAGTTTGAGGTTGGTCGTCTTCCAGGAGCAGGGCCAGAACAATTCGCCCCAGATCTACCTGAAATTCAAAGTTTACAATGTAAGGCTTTTGACCCACCCCAAAAGTAAGAAAAAACAACTTAGCTTTCTGATACCATCCATAGCTGCTTACATGCCGGGGTATTGTCATGATACGTATAAACTGTAAAAAAGCCAACAATGAGACTTCAAAAATTTAGAGGGTGTTTTTTTTGTTTAAAAATTGTTGCAAGCCAACACAGAAAATAGCGGAAAAACACATTTGGCCATCGATGAAAACGACATTGCACACCGTACGTCAAATAGGGTTCAAATGGACCCAAAAAATGGAAAAGGGAAAAGCAAAACTGGATTATATGATGAATAAGCCGTCAAAAATGCGGTAATTAAATCGCAAATGCAAGTCGCTACACCAACAGTCAAAAATGCGGTAATTAATTCGCAAATGCAAGTCACTACACCAACAGTCAAAAATGCGGTAATTAATTCGCAAATGCAAGTCACTACACCAACAGTCAAAAATGCGGTAATTAATTCGCAAATGCAAGTCGCTACACCAACAGTCAAAAATGCGGTAATTAAATCGCAAATGCAAGTCGCTACACCAACAGTCAAAAATGCGGTAATTAATTCGCAAATGCAAGTCGCTACACCAACAGTCAAAAATGCGGTAATTAATTCGCAAATGCAAGTCACTACACCAACAGTCAAAAATGCGGTAATTAATTCGCAAATGCAAGTCACTACACCAACAGTCAAAAATGCGGTAATTAATTCGCAAATGCAAGTCACTACACCAACAGTCAAAAATGCGGTAATTAATTCGCAAATGCAAGTCACTACACCAACAGTCAAAAATGCGGTAATTAATTCGCAAATGCAAGTCACTACACCAACAGTCAAAAATGCGGTAATTAATTCGCAAATGCAAGTCACTACACCAACAGTCAAAAATGCGGTAATTAATTTGCAAATGCAAGACAAAAAATGGACTTACCCAACTCGAATATATAAGATTTCCACAAAAAACTTCTTTGGGTCCGAAAACCAAAAAAAACTAAAAAAGATGAAATGAGTGTTAAACAAATTAACGAACCACAAAACAGAAGAATACACCAATTGGCCACAAATTTGAATGCACAAAACTTACCAAATCAGGAAAGGATGTGGAAAAAATGAAAAAAATGCGAACGGAAAAACCAAAGAAATGTAGCAAAAACAAACAAAAAACCAACTCTGCCAAATCCTCCAAACGCAAACAACCAAATCCAAACCACTTAACCGACAACACTCCAACAACCCCACCTCGACTCCACACACACCAAGCCATAAATAGTGTTTATTTTCCCGCACAAATTAAGGATGAATCATAGGGACGCACAATCAATGATGCGGCCGCAAACTAAGGACGCATGTATAAATACGTCACGAAATCACATAGAATTTCTGGATGATTTCATGCTGGAAGCAGAGACATGGCTTCAAACCAGGGAAACAATGGTCAAAATTGCGGCGGTAAGGCCTTCATGCATTTTGTGTCAATGATTCTTTTAAAACATAATATTGTGCAAGTTGTGAAGTGGCTAAATCTGCATATTTACCCAAATAGGTGAGGAGGATGACATGGAAGAGACTGCTGGCCCCAGTCAACCCGCCAAAGCTGGCAAAAAAAAAAGGCAGCCACATTTCACAAGCAAGGAGATGGAGGTTTTGATCCAGAAGTGCGTTGACATCCTGCCCCAGGCAGCCAGGAATATGAGCCAAAGCCAGAAGTGGAGAATGTGGGAGGAGGTCGCCGTTGCTGTCAATAGGGTGGGTGATTATGTCCGTCTAGCCCGGGATGTCAAACGGCGGTAAGTAAACACTTTCCCATCCTATAAACAAACCCCATTGTAAAAAAAAGGATAATGGTTCCAAATTCATTCCACAGATGGGCAGACTTCAAATATCGTCTCAAACAAAAACTTGCCGACAGGGCTAGGCATGCAAGGGGGACAGGTGGGGGTCCCACCCCTGTGTCATTGGAGTTGACAGACTTAGAAGAGATGGCACAGGGGTGTGTGCAGGCTGTGGAGGTGTTTGGCGTGTCCAACATGGATACGGACATGCCAGACTTTGCGGCTCCTCATGTTGGCCAAGGTAAGTCTTGTGATGTCACCAACTCAGAAATGCTATTGTGCCAATATGTAGATTCTAATGTGAGTCTTTTCTCCAATTTCCTAACAGAGACAGAGGCGGATGAGTCTGCTCCAGAGGGGAGCCTTGGGCGCAGAATTTCTGCTGGCTCTGCAGGGGAGGAACCAGTACATCCGGCTGAGGACCCTGCAGAAGCCAGTCCAGGGCGTGCCCCCTCGCAGGCAGTGGGCCTCCTCACAGAACTCAATTTTAAATCGGATTGCCATACGGAGATTCTGCAGAGGATGGACGCCAGTCTGATACGGGTGGCTGAGGCCCTGGAGCAAAATGCTGCGGCCAACGTGACCATTGGTCAGGCCCTGGCGGAAAATACCAGGGCCAACATCCGCATCGCCGATGCCCTGGAGCAGCTCGTTCGCCAGCACATGGTGGAGCCGACCTCCCTTCCTGCCGGAACATCCGGATCCTCCACCTCTGGCACAACATCAGCCAATCCTCCAAATGTGCCTAGCCCTGTGCCTAGTCCAGAGGCCACAACATCTGCCTCTGGACAGGCCAGCCCGATGGCATCCCGGACCCAGTCTGGCGCCCACCCTCACCCAGCCAAACGGGCGAGAAAACGGTGACAGCAATGGCGACTTTTCCCACACTCCTTCTGTGCTTGGCTCATATTCCTTTCTGGTCAAAACTTCCCTCTCCTTTCTTGTGAAATGTTTTTAAATTTTGTATTTACGCTTATGTTAGTAGTTATGTTATATTTTTTTTTGGATCAAATATCTTGGCCACAAAAAAAGGCAATACAATATTAGGCCAATTTGTTTGTGTGTAAACAATAAATTAAAAACAAAACACTGACATTGTATTGTGACATTATTGTACAAATGGGTTACATTTAATCCTGGCCTTAAACGCAAAAACTGACCCTCTTTAAAAAAAAAAAAGGCCTCTTTAAGGAACGTTTAAAAAATCACATAGCGATGCAAATTCCACAGTAAACCAAAAAAAAGGGGAGCTAATTAAAAGATGATGACATTATTGTTACAATAGGCCATAACCACCAAATTGTGGCCAAAATAAAACCCCAAAAATGTACGCTAATTGATTGTGTAATCATGACATTAGCAGCTCTGATTTCCACCTGCGTACGCTTTTGTGCTATCCCAATAAACTGCTTTCCAAACACATACCAAGCCGGATTTCAATCCAACACTAATTACTTTACTGACCAGCCGCGATTAATCGCTGCACCATCGTGGAGTCCCGGGACGGAGGAGAAGGCCATCGCCAATGTGGTCGAGTAATCCTGACCCTAAGCTGTGCGAGCATTTTGAAGGGAAAGCGGATGTTTCAGTGACGTATGAGACGGTCCGAACACATTTGACGTTCGCATCTGCTAATGTATGTACGCCCCAAAAACGCCTCGCCACGCCTGCGTTTTTTCATCTCCACCCCTGTCAACACCCAAAAACGCCCTGTTCTGTCAATCACATTTGACATGTCACTTCCTGTACGCTATTTTAGGAACGAGAGAAAAAAAGCTCGCAATCTGCCGTACGCACATGCGCAGTGTAACACCGACGCATGCGCGGTTAGTCAACATCGGAACGCAACGAGCGTACTGTTGTTAACGTGAGGCTCTGAATGAGGGCCTAATTGAGCACTGCAGAGCTGGGAGAGAAAAAGACAGGTTTTTTTCCCTGTGTTCTGTTTAACCCCTGCATTCCTAGAGAAAAAAAGCAGTGTTTTTTGCCGAAAGAAAGATATATATCTATTTGTGTAAACTGGCTTGTTATCTAAAAGCACCTACACTTGTAAATATCCCTCCCACTATAAAAATGGAGGAAGTTTTTCACACTATAGTAAATTTGTTAGCCTCTCACCAAAAGACAGAGGAACAAATGTTACAGTTAGTGACCCAGTCAATGAGCACAACAGGTGCTGGGCATCTGAAGAAAATGTCTGCCTCAAATGACCCAGAGGCATATTTGCTGATATTTGAGAGGGTGGCACAGAGTTTATAATGGGCAGCATATACTTGGGCTGATAGACTTGCCCCCTATCTCACTGGTGAGGCTCAGAAAGCCTATGCTGATTTGTCCTCTGCTGATGCAGAGAAATATGACCTAGGCAACAGTGCCATTCTGGCCAGGTCAGGTCTCACTCCTTCTGGGAAAGCGCAGCGCTTCCATGAATAGGCCCTACTACCAGGAGTCCCTATTCGGAAGCAGGCTGCAGAACTCACCAGACGGGGTGGAGTTCGCTCCAGCCAGAAGACCGCACTGCCACACTGTAGAGACGGTGGCTGTTGACCAGTGTATAAGAACCGTAGGGCGGAATATGCAGCACTGGGTCATACACACTAATCCTCAGAATTTAGAGGAATTAATTACAGTATTGGAGCGGTATGAGACCGCAGGAAATATGAAAAAAATGCCAGAAAAGAAACCAAGGAATGAGTGACACATTAAGATGGCACCCCATTGGCCTGTGACCCCGACTGTCACACCTCCTCCAGGAAACGCCACTGGAGATGCCAGGGTAATTTGCTATGAGTGTAGAGAGCCAGGTCATATAAGGCTGGACTGTCCTAGAAAAACAGCCTATGGAGTGTGGGGTTGCTAGTATGGGCGCTACGTACCCTGTTTTTTGTACAATGGTACCCCTGGATTCCAGACTCCCGTTAATGTGGGAAACTGTGTTACTGAATGGCCGGGAACTCCCAGCTATTATAGACTCAGGGAGTGAACTAACCCTGATCTCAGAGGCTGTCCTGCCCAGGCCAGTGGAAAAGGTGCCAGGGATAGTCAAAGTACTCTGTGTTCATGGATCCACAGAAAACATCTCCCGAGTGCGAGTGAGCCTTATGAGGAGCCTTATGAGGTGGTTGCCGCGGTTGGCCCTAAGTTACCCTATTCTATCATATTGGGACGCAATTTCCCAGGATTTGTTGAGCTCTTACAGGAACCACAGAGACAACACCAATATAATGTCTCCAAGACCCTACCTCAGAATAGGGAGAACACGGTTAGTCCTCTTTAGAGAGTGAACCTCTGCACAATTAATGTCTGAGGAAAGAAATACGCAACACTTTGACCGGTTATGGTCAGACAGAGATATTTGCAGAGGTGTCATACCCAATACAGATGTTGCCATGGATGTGCTGGAAACCGCCACCCCTCAGGTTCCTAGGGGTCACTCTAGTTCGCTTGGTCCTACAGAAGTTTCACTGGCGGACACCTTGTCAGCAAAACAGCAAAAAGGAGTGAAAGCCTCAGTTCGCAATAATCAGGATGTGTTTTATTCCTTGCCAGGGCGCACTGCCTTAATAGAGCACGAGAAAAAATACACCTGAAGGAGTGGGCGTAAAACAGCGACCATATTGCATTCCTGAGGCGTGGTGACAAGCTGTCTGGCAAGAAGAAAGTCCGGTCCCTGTACTTCTCGATAACACCACTCGGATGTCGCACTGGTTCGTTGAGGAATACTTTGCCTGTGGGGCAGTGGAAAACAGCAGAACCCAATGTCCACAAGAAAAGAAGGATTGGTGCTCCTCTGCCAGAGAACACCATGTTCAGGGGGTATGAAGAAGACAAACCTGGAAAGGTGGTTCAGAAGGCTGAATGGCGTTGGCCGACGCAAAAGAATATGTGAGCTTCCCCAAGCTTGGAAAAGCGAAAGGGGGGGATGTATGGTGAGAGGGGTTGTCTCTCACCTGAATTGCCCACATTCTGGTGGGATAAGCTCCCTCCAAGGGAGAGGAAAACAAGAGCAGCACATTCTGCAGTTACAATAAAAGTTTGGAATTCCGGGTTTTCTGGGCTGCACAGCTCAGAGTGGAGATATGGAACTCCTTGTTTTCCAGGTCGTCCAGAGCCAGCAGGAAGTCAGCAGCACAGGAACGGTTTCAAACTCTCACACCTGTTGCTCATTGCTCCTGATGCTGGACAAACTGGCCAGGCAATAGGCTGGGGGTGTTGGTTAGCATGAGGGTGCCAGGGCCTGGAGAGTCCACAGACATTAGCACAAGGAGTGCTGAGACATTTACTTTTATGTTGTTTGCTTATTTTCTGTTATGTGCCTGTTATGTGCCTAACCTCGTGTATTCTAAGGTGCAGTGTCTGCTACCATTAAAAATACACTGCTTTACCGAGTACCTGCCTGTCTGGAGTCCTCATTCCAAGTACCCGTTTTACACTACTTAGTGCCATAGACTGTATTATGTAAATGAGCGGTAGACTCCAGTATGTAAATGAGAGTAAGATTCCAGTATGTAAATGAGAGGAAGAGACTGTGCACCACTGAGCGGGCTATATACTACTTAGTGCCATAGACTGTATTATGTAAATGAGCGGTAGACTCCAGTATGTAAATGAGAGTAAGACTCCAGTATGTAAATGAGAGGAAGAGACTGTGCACCACTGAGAGGGCTATATACTAGTTAGTGCCATAGACTGTATTATGTAAATGAGCGGTAGACTCCAGTATGTAAATGAGAGGAAGAGACTGTGCACCACTGAAAGGGCTATATTCCAGTCTGGGACCCTTGTAGGATTAACCTCAGTCATGTCAATGCTGCCGGGTATGTCGGTGGGTGAGGCTCCCCAGCCCTGAGAGGGTCAGTGGTGTGAATGCCAAGGAACGCACACAAGGGCCTCTCCTCCATCTTCTAGGGTTTCTGGCCTAGCAAGCTGCATACTGTTCTCTGGGAAGATGTAAAAAAAAAAAAACATGAGTGTAACATTTCAAAGGACTCGATCCTGATCTGACATCAAAGGCCCGGGAGATGCCCCACACCACACATGCATGGCTGGAATAAACATACCGGCAGACAAACTCAGCCCCCTGCTCTCTGTGAATGGGGCTGGTTCTAGCCTAGAGGTTTTACATGAAGTGTAGTTAGAGCGAGGAGGTGATGGATATCTGCTCGGGTCTCCTGGCTTGTTACAAAGTAAGAATACTACATCCTTGTGTGCTTCTTCTGTGGGGAAATGCTAGGCTGCATTAACAACATTAATAATCATTGGACTGTATATTACTCTACCACCATCTAACAACCCATTATACACAGGAGCGTGGCTGGTGGGTTTCAGTTCTGCGCGGAATTTCTGGAGTTCATATCGCATCAGTGTAATCGGGTTTAAATGACTATTCTGTTTGGTTGATATCTAGCATAATGTTAGGATTATATATGTACAGTAATTTATGCTGTTGTAGAGACCTGGTTTGTAACAATTTTAACTGGTACTTAATTCACTAGTATTTTAATGATTTCATATTATAGGGATGTAATCCACATACTGTTTAACTCATAAAATTAACGTTACACTGCTATGCTGATCTGAGACGAGTCATTATCACCCAGTACAGAATGCTTCAAGTTTTCCCACTTATTTTCCTAATACAATAACCTGGGCTAAATTCCCTTCCCATGAATTTGATCATTCAGCCTGCTTTCCTGCAATAGTAAGTGGGAAAATCAGGAGCAATGCGTCTTGTTCTTGTGTCCTGTTGGGTGGTTAGATTACGTTGTGCTGTATCAGGTGTTTCTATGTCCCAAGATACATAAAGAATCTTTACATAATAATCTGTTACCTTGTATCAGGTTATTTCAAGTGATAGCTGATGATTATATTGCACAGCTACATTAACTTATACTGTCATCTTTAAACTTAAATACAAAGTACTGCGTGATAACTGGCGTGATAATAGTCTGGTTCTGCTTTTCCTACTTATTGTCCTGCAATGAATAACTGAACTGTATTTACCATTAATTAATTTATGCAGCCATGCTGATTGCAGTTTAAATAAAATCTAAATCAGACTAATATCTAGACTAGAAGTCAGTTTGGCAGATACATCTATTTATTATTAATAGAGTATTACTCATCTTTATATTGCATGGGTGGCGTATCTACAATAAATGCAGGGCATAGCTGCCAACTTTGGGGCTGCCTCGTCTGGGAGGGGGTAACCAGGTCAGCATTGCAGGGGCATTGCTTAGCCAAGTGGGCAGCGCAAGGGGTGTGACAGTGCAATTGTGTCATTATGACCCGTCCCCCGCTATACATTACCAACATTATGAAGCGGGACTCGGGACCACAATGACTCGATTCGGTGCAAATCTTGTTGGCTGACCCCAACCGTCCACTTCCTAATTAAGGAAGTGGGTGGTGGCAGGATGCGTTCGGGAGGCATGCCCAGTCTTCCAGACATCCAGGAGAGCCAACCGAGATTCTGGAGTCTCCCATATGTTCCAGGTTAGTAGGCAAGTATGATGCAGGTTGTGTGGTGCACATGGGTGCTGGGTCAATGCGGGCTCTAGTCCGCACACAGGAGCTGATTCAGACCCGATCGCTATGATCGCAATGCGCGTGCGTAAGCCAGTGCAAGAGATCGGGATGCGTTCGCTCGCTGCCTATAGACTGCCCAGCAGAGTGAGTGACAGGAGAGGCCATTTGCGGGTGGCTACAGTGGCTGGCCGCTGGAAACGGGGGAGTGGCGGTGCGAACGCTGGTGTGTCTGAGTGTTTCAACGACGTTTCAGAGGCGTGCATAATTAAAAGCACATAGCGTCATAGTACACGTCACTTGATGGGATTTCACTCTGAAGTGATCGCAGTGCTTGCGGCAGGGTATAGTCAACCTCAAGCGATGCGATCGCATCCGATGGTGCTCGATGTACCAATGTTTTCATGCACTTCCAGGAGATGACGTGCACAGGTGGGCATCTTATGAATGGCTGGTGGGTGTCTGCATACACTAAGTGATTGCACGCCAAGACATAGTGGGCGTGCTAATGCTTTGCCATGCAATCGCCTGCCTTGCTGGCGTTCGCTGGATTTGCACACGCAGGGTGCGAGCGAATGCATCTAGCAAGCGGGTCTGAATGAGCTCCACAGACCTCACTTTGCGCTAAGCAGTGGGTCCCTCATATGTTGTCTGCCGGCTCGGACATCTTTCGGGTGATATTTCCGAAAAGATGGCGCTGGTGATAACAAAGACTCTAGCACTTTGCCAAGATCATGAAAATATGATGCCGCCGATAGAAGGTAAGGGGGACGGCCGCACACAGGCCCCTCTGGGCTGTCATACACCTTTGTACTGCATGAGTAAAACCAACCAATTCACTACTCACTACCAGCTCTACGAGCAGCATCCTGGTGTCAGTCTCAGCTATCAGAGAGCTGCAAAGGGAAAGGAACAAGTCGTTACTGGATTAGCGATGCTGAAAGTCATAGGACCTGAGGCAGGTTTGAAAGCAAATTGGACGCACACTGAGGAAACGAGCCCAGATAAAACGTGTCCATTCAGCAATACGTGGAGCTGTACGCATCTCGGGACTGCGTCTTTTGCGTCTCGTTCGCCATAAATCATTATCATCAGTACTCCCGGCCTATTCTAAGATTTTCCCTAACGTCATTGTCGCCTTAGGACAAATTTACGCCCGTACTGTCTATGTGAGAATGACCCGTTACTCCCCAGGTCCGTCTGTTAAGCAGGTCTAGATGCGATCAAAATGCGTCTGGCTGCGCATATCCCGTACTTGTGAATTCATGCAAGATGTGCTCTGCAAACGGGCCTACATTCAGCTCTGCCTCACTCCTACTGCTAGTCCACCAAAGGCAAAGATACCAGCCCATGCTCAACTCTCTTGACCTCTACTCAGACACATGATACATATGGTCAGGGCCAGATTAACAATGGGGCGGATGGAGCTACAGCTCCAGGCCTCCACATAAAAATAGGCCCATTGTCATGACAACATGATGTTGACTGGTCATCTGCGCTCCACACGGTCAGCCATAAATCATAAAGTAGTAAAATTGTATTTCTATTTACCTCACAAAATTAAGCATTTTTTTTCTTTTACATATTAGGGAGATATTTGGGCTGAGAGTATAGGGGTGTACACGCCCACATGGCACTGGCCACACCCACACGGCACTGGTCACGCCTCCTCTGCTTCTCATAATAGGCCCTTTGTCATTTTCAGCTCCAGGCCCATGTGGCCCTCAATCCGGCCCTGCATATGGTACATGATATATTTATATATGTATGTATGTTTGCCTATGTACAGTGCTGGGGAGCCCTTGTTGGGCTATATAAATAGAAGCTAATAATAATAATGGCATTCTGCCCCATAATAGCGATCCTACAGGTCTTTACATTTCTTTGTAGTTTGGTGGTTTAAAGGAAAACTCCAGATTCAGAGTATTCTATTGTGCCCGGCCTATGTGCCAACTCTCAGGGGGATGGGAGGTATGCCCCAAGGTGGTGCCACAGACACACACGCTGTGATGGGGACACGTCACCTAATGGCATGTGGCTACATTCCTATTGGTGCCTGTCCCAATATTTCCAATTTTGGGAGGTACGCCAGGAGGAAAATTGGGCACAATGAGTGCCAGAGTCTACTCACGTTGCGTTGCCGGCTAGAAAGGGAGGGGTCTGCAGACACGCCCTCTCCTATCTTAATTTGCCCCTAGTTCAGCCCGCAAAATGGCGACTTACATTGTAGGCAGAAAAGTGATTTTTTTTTTTAATATATATATATTGGGTTTTTTCCCCGTAAATTTAGGTCCTAGATTGAAAAAAATTAATTGAGGGCCTGAAGGTGCCCATCCACTAGCAGACAGGAAAACGACTACACGAATACGACATTGTAATCGTGCGGTAGTTTGTCAGTCTGTGATGAGCCTGCACTGACTGAGCAGATGTTCAGTGGAGGCTCATCAATCATCTGCAAACATGCTCAATCTGACGTTATTGTCCAACATGTTTGCACGGTGATAGATGTCTAAACGACCAGCGGGCACGCGCAGCGCTGGTCGTTTTAGACATTTTTGCAAATGATTTGCAAACGATTTATGAACGATTGAACGATCGTTATCATTCAATCGCTCAACTTAATAGTCTAGTGGATGGGCCCCTTTATTCAGAGACAGTCACAAATGCCATTTGGGACTTTCTTTAGTCTTAAATTGCTATTTTTTATTTTTATTTTAAATTTGCACTGTACATTTTGAAATCTGTCTTTTGTTTTGTCTCACATCTGACTGGAATGGACGTGGAATTGCAGGTTGTGGGCGTGAATGTGACTGTAATGGGCGTGCAGTCGCAACGAAAGTACATGGCCACCGAAAAGCGTGAAGCGCAGCCTCCTGGGGGCGTCTGAGCTGCGTCAGCTCTGACCATTGTGTAAGTGTAATACTTGACAGTGCTGACTGGGAGGCTGCTGATGGTGACTGCGTCTGATTGGCTGCAACTGTAAAAAACTCCCATCCAAAAATATACTTGTAGGTTAATTTTCTCCCGACAAACACATTAACCCATGTGTGTAAATGTGTGTGTGTCTATGTGGGAGGGAATATAGCTTGTAAGCTCCACTGCGGAAAGGAATTGATGCGCGTGGTGTTTTAATAGAGGAGGGGTCCCTTGTGTAGCCTCCGTACATGCCCCCTCCTCTCCGACAGCGAGGTAGACTCTGGCTTTGTGCCAGAGTCTTCTGCACATGGGCGGGTCTCCAGGAAAATGGCGACCATGCTAAGTTCCTGGAGACATCTCTAGTGGACATGTGCAAATCACCGGGAAAATGGCTGCCGCACCATTCTCCCAGTGACTCCAGTCTGCAGAACCTGCCGACGCCAGACTCCGGAGAGGTAAGTATACTAAGTATATGGGTGCATGGTGTGTGGCGTGGGCCCCCCTGGACCCATTACCCGCAGATATATTTTATTTAAGTATTGAAATGAGAAACACCCTTGGGTACTTGTTACCTGCACTATATGGCCAGTAATATCAATAATGTGTGCTGCCATTTTTAGGATTTTCTGCACTGTCCGTGGTTCCACACCTCCAGACACAATCCAATCTCATCCCTACTTGCCGACTCGCCCGCAATGGCCGAGAGGCTCCCAAAAATCAGGAGGCGCCCCTGCCACTTCCCCCCACTTACCTGGCGAAAGTGGGCGGTCCAGAGGGACCCGATGACGCAATTCGCTCTGAATTGTATCATCGTGGCACCGCCCTTTGCTTTACAATGACGGAAATTTCAGAATGACTCTAAATAATGGGCAAAATACTTCCCAAATCCCCCACTTTGGTGGGTTTTCCTTGTAGCAGGAGTACAGTATGTAGTGATACCAGCCCCTTTTATTAAGGCCCTTACTTACTTGGCCTTGGTATTTATTGAGGCTTAATGTCACGCTGAACTGCTTTTGACATTAAGATGTAATATTTGGCGTGTGATACTTTATTCATGAGTGACTTCTGTTAAAATGTCATATCACTGTCTTAGTGATAAGATGCATGGGTATTAACCTATGGAATTACGGTGATCTACAATCAGAATGACACTTAAAATAGATACTGTAACAACTGGCTAAAACTATCCAGAATTAGCGCAGTAGCGTTACAGACTTTTAATACGCACTTCATAGTTAGATATTTTATATTCTTTTTACATTAAGAAGGGAGAAATTTGTAAACTGAAACATTTTTAAAGAAGATGCAGGTCATACATTTACTAACAACTAGTTACACTACTGAGGCATGAGGTGCTAAGTACCTCAGGTCTTGCTGATGTCACTAGTTTCTATGGACTGAATATCGGTTTTGCCCACAAAACGGCTGAATCGACCGCGTGCAGGTCCACTGTAAAATATTTAGTCAGCCTATCAAAATGACGCGGTTTGGGGTCAAGTTTAGTCACTGAAGAACCGTTACATAAAACCATGTGGCACAGCCGCGGAGCAGATTTAAACTGTGCAGAGAGATTTAGAGATGGGAGGGCGCGTCCAAACTCGGGGCCTGATTCAGTAAGGATCCCAAGTGCTAAGACGCACGCAGTCGGCCGATTTTCGTCATCTCCGCATGTGTGCGAACTAGCCACTGTGATCGGGTGTGAGATCGCAGTGTGGGCCTGATTCAGGAAGGATCGCTATTCTGCTAGAACGCACGCACCGCAATTGCTATTATTAGCGGTGAAATGCAAATGCTTACAATCGCAATCGCATAAGGACGCCAACTTCCCCTTACAAACATCCGTATACTTGGGTAACATAGCAAAGTAATCGGTAACATCGAGTAACATCGGACCCATACGCACAGTTAAGGGAGGTCAGACCTCACTCAGGAATTGCTGACTTCAGCGCACGCTATGAGGCCTCAGGCTGTGTATGGTATCACAGTGGATAATTTATGCACGCCCCTGCAACGCCGTCCCAACTCACTGGCACGCCTGCTTTTCGCCCGACCACCCCCCGTCACCACCCACAAATGGCGCTTCCTGTCAATCACTCTGCTTCGAATCTGCATAGCCTCTGCAAACGCCTTTCCCATCGCAATGCATAAGCATGAGCAATGCGAATTATTCGACGGATTGCGTGCGTCTTTGCTACTGCAATGCTTGCTGAATCAGGCCCTGTGTACGCAGAACCATCGCAGAGTGATTGACAGGAAGTACCTTTTGTGAGTGGTGATGGGGGAGGGGTGGTCGGTGAAGCGCAGGTGTGCTAGTGCATTTCAACGCCGTTACATAATTAAGCCCCTGCAACGGCATACGCAGCCTGAGCTCTAGATACCGACAGGAAGTTTAGCAGTTTGTAAGAGGTATGACCTGCCTTAACTGTGTGTGAGGCTCCGATGGTGCTCGATGGTACCGATGTTTTCGCACACTTGCAAGGTATTACGGATGTGAGTAAAGGGAAGTGGGCGTCTTTATGTTGTGCTGCGGCGGCACTGCGATCGCCATCATTTGCATACTTTCGCAGCAGAACTGCGTACGCTTTTGCCACCACGATCGCATCAGCTATCCTTGCTGAATCAGGCCCTCAGATCTAATATTGCAGTGCCACAATAAAGCTGTCCAGCACTTGTGGGCTACATGCAAAAGCAGCCGGTATTTATCCTGCAGTGATAAATGTATTTGCACCCCTTGTATTGCGGCATGGTTTGTCCCAGATACAGTTACTTGTTTTTTTTTTTGGCTTTGCTCCCAACCCAGAAGCGGCTCCATAATGCACCCAGCACCTGGTTCAGAAATGCACTCTAATCCTGCCGCAGCTGCACATATACACGCAGCAGCTGTGCCAAAATAGGCAAATGTCGCAACCAGACGGATTTGAGATGCCCCCCAGCGGCTATGCCAATTCAAGCAACTGTGTACATCCCATGCTGGGTGCAAAAGATTCAGCTTAAACAGGCGCCTAATTTTCGTCCGCACGTTTTAATTAAGCACACAGGCCGGCGTACACGCCCACAGCGCACGAGACGCCCACGAGACGGAGAAGTTTGGCGCGTTCTCATGGTCACCACACAGTTACCAATCAGAAACGGCCATTTCACAGAAAGTGTGATACGTTGACGGATAGAGCAATCCAAAAGCGCTGGTAATCTCCGCCCATGTACATATAGCTGATCCAGTGCGTGCGCAGTTGCTGATTGCTTACTTTGGCGCATTCGCAGTGTGTGTCCGCATTCCCTTTTGCATCCGACTCAAAATCAGGTCCTTAGGGGTAAATTTTCTACAGTTCGGTTTTAATCAATTTTAAATCCATCTAAATCGATATAACAAAATTGTTAGTAAATGTGCGATTTAGCCCCTGAAACACATCAATTTATATTCAATTTAAAATCGACCTTTATCCCTTAATGTCTATTTGTGTTCACTCTCTCCGTCGCTCTATAATTGAAATAATCTGTGTAAATAATCTCATTACAATTACAATCTCTACAGGTTTTTTTTCTTTACCAGATTGAAACTTCAAACGATCCCTTTAGGTCCATGTGTCCGTTCCAGGACCTTTACGCTGCCTGTTACAGGGATAATTTCCCATAATTAAAGACAAGTAATGTACATTCAAGTGATTTTTCTGTAATGGTTAATCAATACCAATTCATGTTATTTCAATAGCCTGCTAAATTGTGGAATGCCGGCTTCATTTTATTATCGCTCCAGAACGTATATTATCATCTAATTCTGAATATGCGATAGATATATATATTCTACTGCCTAAAATAAATGATACACAGGCAAAGGTTCATTAGTCTGATCTTGCACCTTGCAGAGACTGTTACATCACAAATGTAATAGTTTGTGGTTTAGAACCATAATAGATTTTACTTTGAGTGTTCAGATTAAAAAACAAACAAACAGCATATATATATATATATTTATACATGAAGTATGAGATAAAAAGGCGGTCAAGTAAAAACAAACTCAATGTACCTATATGTTCAGGTATAAACGTAAAGTGCACAATAGTGAATCGTAATACAGTGACAATACGTAAAAACACTCCTCATAAAATGAGTGTCAGCTATATATCATGTTTGGTTAGAACACATACAAATAAAATAATTAACTAGAGAGCAGAAACCGCCAAATAGTGTGTAAAAATAATAATGAAGTTCCAAAGTGCAAAAATAAGTAGATCGACAACTTATCTTCAAAAGGAAAATCTACATTCACGTGACCATCAATGTGTTCAGTATATTAAAGAAATAAGCATAATAATCTCACATAGTGTGTACCTTATACTGTATGTACAGCCAGATAGTGTGTACCTTATACTGTATGTACAGCCAGATAGTGTGTACCTTATACTGTATGTACAGCCAGATAGTGTGTACCTTATACTGTATGTACAGCCAGATAGTGTGTACCATATACTGTATGTACAGCCAGATAGTGTGTACCTTATACTGTATGTACAGCCAGATAGTGTGTACCATATACTGTATGTACAGCCAGATAGTGTGTACCTTATACTGTATGTACAGCCAGATAGTGTGTACCTTATACTGTATGTACAGCCAGATAGTGTGTACCATATACTGTATGTACAGCCAGATAGTGTGTACCTTATACTGTATGTACAGCCAGATAGTGTGTACCATATACTGTATGTACAGCCAGATAGTGTGTACCTTATACTGTATGTACAGCCAGATAGTGTGTACCATATACTGTATGTACAGCCAGATAGTGTGTACCTTATACTGTATGTACAGCCAGATAGTGTGTACCATATACTGTATGTACAGCCAAATAGTGTGTACCTTATACTGTATGTACAGCCAAATAGTGTGTACCATATACTGTATGTACAGCCAGATAGTGTGTACCATATACTGTATGTACAGCCAGATAGTGTGTACCATATACTGTATGTACAGCCAGATAGTGTGTACCATATACTGTATGTACAGCCAGATAGTGTGTACCTTATACTGTATGTACAGCCAGATAGTGTGTACCTTATACTGTATGTACAGCCAGATAGTGTGTACCATATACTGTATGTACAGCCAGATAGTGTGTACCTTATACTGTATGTACAGCCAGATAGTGTGTACCTTATACTGTATGTACAGCCAGATAGTGTGTACCATATACTGTATGTACAGCCAGATAGTGTGTACCTTATACTGTATGTACAGCCAGATAGTGTGTACCATATACTGTATGTACAGCCAGATAGTGTGTACCTTATACTGTATGTACAGCCAGATAGTGTGTACCATATACTGTATGTACAGCCAAATAGTGTGTACCTTATACTGTATGTACAGCCAAATAGTGTGTACCATATACTGTATGTACAGCCAGATAGTGTGTACCATATACTGTATGTACAGCCAGATAGTGTGTACCATATACTGTATGTACAGCCAGATAGTGTGTACCATATACTGTATGTACAGCCAGATAGTGTGTACCTTATACTGTATGTACAGCCAGATAGTGTGTACCTTATACTGTATGTACAGCCAGATAGTGTGTACCATATACTGTATGTACAGCCAGATAGTGTGTACCTTATACTGTATGTACAGCCAGATAGTGTGTACCATATACTGTATGTACAGCCAGATAGTGTGTACCTTATACTGTATGTACAGCCAGATAGTGTGTACCTTATACTGTATGTACAGCCAGATAGTGTGTACCATATACTGTATGTACAGCCAGATAGTGTGTACCTTATACTGTATGTACAGCCAGATAGTGTGTACCATATACTGTATGTACAGCCAGATAGTGTGTACCTTATACTGTATGTACAGCCAGATAGTGTGTACCATATACTGTATGTACAGCCAGATAGTGTGTACCTTATACTGTATGTACAGCCAAATAGTGTGTACCATATACTGTATGTACAGCCAGATAGTGTGTACCATATACTGTATGTACAGCCAGATAGTGTGTACCATATACTGTATGTACAGCCAGATAGTGTGTACCATATACTGTATGTACAGCCAGATAGTGTGTACCTTATACTGTATGTACAGCCAGATAGTGTGTACCTTATACTGTATGTACAGCCAGATAGTGTGTACCATATACTGTATGTACAGCCAGATAGTGTGTACCTTATACTGTATGTACAGCCAGATAGTGTGTACCATATACTGTATGTACAGCCAGATAGTGTGTACCTTATACTGTATGTACAGCCAGATAGTGTGTACCTTATACTGTATGTACAGCCAGATAGTGTGTACCATATACTGTATGTACAGCCAGATAGTGTGTACCATATACTGTATGTACAGCCAAATAGTGTGTACCTTATACTGTATGTACAGCCAAATAGTGTGTACCATATACTGTATGTACAGCCAGATAGTGTGTACCATATACTGTATGTACAGCCAGATAGTGTGTACCATATACTGTATGTACAGCCAGATAGTGTGTACCTAATACTGTATGTACAGCCAAATAGTGTGTACCATATACTGTATGTACAGCCAGATAGTGTGTACCATATACTGTATGTACATCCAGATAGTGTGTACCATATACTGTATGTACAGCCAGATAGTGTGTACCATATACTGTATGTACAGCCAGATAGTGTGTACCATATACTGTATGTACAGCCAGATAGTGTGTACCTTATACTGTATGTACAACCAAATAGTGTGTACCATATACTGTATGTACAGCCAAATAGTGTGTACCATATACTGTATGTACAGCCAGATAGTGTGTACCATATACTGTATGTACAGCCAGATAGTGTGTACCATATACTGTATGTACAGCCAGATAGTGTGTACCATATACTGTATGTACAGCCAGATAGTGTGTACCATATACTGTATGTACAGCCAGATAGTGTGTACCATATACTGTATGTACAGCCAGATAGTGTGTACCATATACTGTATGTACAGCCAGATAGTGTGTACCATATACTGTATGTACAGCCAGATAGTGTGTACCATATACTGTATGTACAGCCAGATAGTGTGTACCATATACTGTATGTACAGCCAGATAGTGTGTACCATATACTGTATGTACAGCCAAATAGTGTGTACCATATACTGTATGTACAGCCAGATAGTGTGTACCATATACTGTATGTACAGCCAGATAGTGTGTACCATATATGTACAGCCAGATAGTGTGTACCATATACTGTATGTACAGCCAGATAGTGTGTACCATATACTGTATGTACAGCCAGATAGTGTGTACCATATACTGTATGTACAGCCAAATAGTGTGTACCATATATGTACAGCCAGATAGTGTGTACCATATACTGTATGTACAGCCAGATAGTGTGTACCATATACTGTATGTACAGCCAGATAGTGTGTACTATATACTGTATGTACAGCCAGATAGTGTGTACCATATACTGTATGTACAGCCAGATAGTGTGTACCATATATGTACAGCCAGATAGTGTGTACCATATACTGTATGTACAGCCAGATAGTGTGTACCATGTACTGTATGTACAGCCAGATAGTGTGTACCATATACTGTATGTACAGCCAGATAGTGTGTACCATATATGTACAGCCAGATAGTGTGTACCATATATGTACAGCCAGATAGTGTGTACCATATACTGTATGTACAGCCAGATAGTGTGTACCATATACTGTATGTACAGCCAGATAGTGTGTACCATATACTGTATGTACAGCCAAATAGTGTGTACCATATACTGTATGTACATCCAGATAGTGTGTACCATATACTGTATGTACAGCCAGATAGTGTGTACCATATACTGTATGTACAGCCAGATAGTTTGTACCATATACTGTATGTACAGCCAGATAGTGTGTACCATATACTGTATGTACAGCCAAATAGTGTGTACCATATATGTACAGCCAGATAGTGTGTACCATATACTGTATGTACAGCCAGATAGTGTGTACCATATACTGTATGTACAGCCAGATAGTGTGTACCATATACTGTATGTACAGCCAGATAGTGTGTACCATATACTGTATGTACAGCCAGATAGTGTGTACCATATACTGTATGTACAGCCAGATAGTGTGTACCATATACTGTATGTACAGCCAGATAGTGTGTACCATGTACTGTATGTACAGCCAGATAGTGTGTACCATATACTGTATGTACAGCCAGATAGTGTGTACCATATATGTACAGCCAGATAGTGTGTACCATATATGTACAGCCAGATAGTGTGTACCATATACTGTATGTACAGCCAGATAGTGTGTACCATATACTGTATGTACAGCCAGATAGTGTGTACCATATACTGTATGTACAGCCAGATAGTGTGTACCATATATGTACAGCCAGATAGTGTGTACCATATACTGTATGTACAGCCAGATAGTGTGTACCATATACTGTATGTACAGCCAGATAGTGTGTACCATATACTGTATGTACAGCCAGATAGTGTGTACCATATACTGTATGTACAGCCAGATAGTGTGTACCATATACTGTATGTACAGCCAGATAGTGTGTACCATATATGTACAGCCAGATAGTGTGTACCATATACTGTATGTACAGCCAGATAGTGTGTACCATATACTGTATGTACAGCCAGATAGTGTGTACCATATATGTACAGCCAGATAGTGTGTACCATATACTGTATGTACAGCCAGATAGTGTGTACCATATACTGTATGTACAGCCAGATAGTGTGTACCATATACTGTATGTACAGCCAGATAGTGTGTACCAAATATGTACAGCCAGATAGTGTGTACCATATACTGTATGTACAGCCAGATAGTGTGTACCATATATGTACAGCCAGATAGTGTGTACCATATACTGTATGTACAGCCAAATAGTGTGTACCATATATGTACAGCCAGATAGTGTGTACCATATATGTACAGCCAGATAGTGTGTACCATATACTGTATGTACAGCCAGATAGTGTGTACCATATACTGTATGTACAGCCAGATAGTGTGTACCATATACTGTATGTACAGCTAGATAGTGTGTACCATATACTGTATGTACAGCCAGATAGTGTGTACCATATATGTACAGCCAGATAGTGTGTACCATATACTGTATGTACAGCCAGATAGTGTGTACCATATACTGTATGTACAGCCAGATAGTGTGTACCATATACTGTATGTACAGCCAGATAGTGTGTACCATATATGTACAGCCAGATAGTGTGTACCATATATGTACAGCCAGATAGTGTGTACCATATACTGTATGTACAGCCAGATAGTGTGTACCATATACTGTATGTACAGCCAGATAGTGTGTACCATATATGTACAGCCAGATAGTGTGTACCATATACTGTATGTACAGCCAAATAGTGTGTACCATATATGTACAGCCAGATAGTGTGTACCATATATGTACAGCCAGATAGTGTGTACCATATACTGTATGTACAGCCAGATAGTGTGTACCATATACTGTATGTACAGCCAGATAGTGTGTGCCATATACTGTATGTACAGCCAGATAGTGTGTACCATATATTTATAGCCAGTTAGTGTGTACCATGTATGTACAGCCAGCTAGTGTATACCATATATGTACAGCCAGATAGTGTGTACCATATATGTACAGCCAGCTAGTGTATACCATATATGTACAGCCAGATAGTGTGTACCATATATGTACAGCCAGATAGTGTGTACCATATACTGTATGTACAGCCAGATAGTGTGTACCATATATGTACAGCCAGATAGTGTGTACCATATATGTACAGCCAGATAGTGTGTACCATATATGTACAGCCAGATAGTGTGTACCATATATGTACAGCCAGATAGTGTGTACCATATATGTACAGCCAGATAGTGTGTACCATATATGTACAGCCAGAAAGTGTGTACCATATATGTACAGCCAGATAGTGTGTACCATATATGTACAGCCAGATAGTGTGTACCATATATGTACAGCCAGATAGTGTGTACCATATATGTACAGCCAGTGGAGCATACAATCTTATGTTCACAATACATTAGGAACGGGTTGGTTCCAAAATATCAGAAACTCTAGTATAGTTTCATACGTAACATTTGTTATATCCCAACAGCGGTCAAATAGTAAGTATCACATGTACAAGAAACAAGTATTAAAAGAGCTTATCTGTCCTTAGGGGAAGCCGCACTAGACCCAACGCGTTTCATCTCATGCCAGAGACTTCATCAAGGGTATATATATATGTACATTAGTGTATCTATAATGTTTGCAGCGTATACGGTGCCCCTGGGTCCGACTGTCAAGATGGCGAACCATGCATTATTATATCTTTGAGAAAATGACACCAACGCCATATTATTGAAGTGATCACTGGAAATACGGCATGGGTGCCCTGGTTCTAAAGATAATGCAAGATTATTGCCCAACTGCAAAAGCCTCTTTGTGATATCTGAGTATGGGCAGCACTATGTCAGGGGTGGGGGCCAACACACATCAGCACACAGGCTTCCTCCAGACATGAAACACCCCTGCTTACAAGGGCTCTTAGAGCAGAAGCGTTTACACCAGCTCATACTAGGGTCAAAGGGCACCCTCTGGAAACAAGCAAATCTATGCTTCCGTCCAATCCACATAGTCCGCAACACCTCTGGCACCCTCACTGAACTCTGCTTATGTGTAAACGTTAGTCCACACCCGAATTAGTGCAACGTCCATATTTGTGTGCGCTCAGGCCTTGATTCAGAGCCGGACGCACTAAAAAAGCGCTCGCTCTGAATCTGGGAGGTTTTTTTTGTGCGGCCTCCTGGCCACTCGCATAGCTGTGGGTGACAACCCACAGCTATAGCGAGCGGCCAGGATGATGGTCACGATGGTCAAGACCATCGGGCTTGCGACGAGACCCTTGTGGTAGGGTCTCGTGGCCGCAAGCCCCAGAGAGCTTCTGGCTCTAATAGAGCCGGAAGCTCTCCCACCGACATCACTGGTGATGACAGTGGGGCCGCCCACAAACGGTAGGCGTCCGCTTGGGAACGCCTCCGTTTGTGAAGCCACCTCCCCGGTACTCCTCCCAAACGGGGCGAGCTGTCAATCACCATCAACAGCTCGCCCCGTTTGGTGCGAGACGCGGAGCGACGGAGCGCCCGTCGCTAGCCAGGTCTCGTGCATGCGCACAACGGAGCTGGCTCCGATGTGTGCATGCCCAGTGGGCAAACATCGACCCGGTTGCGAGCGCTCAGCGCTTGCGACCGAGTCTGAATCAGGCCCTCAGTCCCGTAGCACGTGTGGTGCGAAAACACGCAAGATTCCCTCCACCAGCAGGCGCCTGCTCCAATCTACATTCGGCTTGATAAGTGTGAGTGAAGGTACGGTAGCTTCGGGGGGAGAACGGACGCGGATTTAATCTGCCTTCATGTGTGTGTAGAGCTGTGTGTATTAAGACGCACCATCGGACGCATGAATGGCAACATCGATCGCCCCATCGGACTTCGTACCATCCCTATGGAGGCGCTAAACATCCGCTTAAACATGGCCGCAGGTTGTGCAACTGCGGCAGAAGCTGCAGTCTCTGAACGTGAGGCGCCTGCATCTAGCTAGCCACCCCCCTGTTACCGACCAGAAAAGCCCACTGAAATTGACTTTCTCTGTGGCTTTTCGGTGGTAACCATGGATACGCATGCGCCGTGCGGCTCGGACGCGTGTGCAAACTGAAAACATCGCCCGCTTGCGCCCGCTGCCTCCCCCTTTGAATCAGGCCCAATTTCTCAGGGGGAAGTAAATCAAGGTTTTTAATAGGGGTTGTACTCTACTTTATTATGTGTCTGAGTTAAGACTGCAAATTTGGAACGCAGTTATTTAACTCTTGCAATGCTATGGCTAATTGAGCACGGCCTGACCATGGCAACGTAGCTTTTAAATGACATCACCGTTAGTGTTCATTCATCGGCGATCTGTAGAGCTATTGGAAAATGATCAGGAAAGTTAAATATCTAAATAAATAGCTGTTCGCATCTAAATACGAATGACAATTAACACACGGCTCATCGGTCACTAAGTGCTGTTTAAAAGGTCTCCGATAGAAGCAGCTGCCTTTTACTGTCGCATGGATTTTGTTGCTCAGGGGCTATTACTCCTTGTAAAATCTCCCGCTGAAGGTAAGCCTGAAGGTGGCCGTTTAGTTAATTCTTGGGTACACTTAATGATCCATTTTGGAGCACCTGGAGAATACTTTGCCACCTCTCCGGCGGTTGGCACGGCGTCCGTAATCTTCATAAACCTGACAAGCGCCGGCACGCGCCCTCATCTTGCTTACTGAGTCCTGAATGAAAATTAGGGGAAGTTTACCTACTTGTTTAAATAAGAATAAATGTCACATCTCAAACACAAGGAGCAAATCCTGCCTCGTGCTGACCTATTTTCCCTCTGTGATTTCGGGAAAGGCGAGATTAGCATGGATATTGCATTTTCAAGGACCTTGCCACTATTAAATAGACTGTTAAGTGCATTTTATGGCTTGAGAGTCTGTTCCCTGCTCTGTACAGGAGAAGCTCTAAGTTCATTTGTAGCTGCTACATTGAACATTCACTGAATAAAAAATCTTCTGCAGGAGGTTAATACCTGGTGTTGCCTAAGTACATAACGTGGATCATTTTAACCCTCTGGATGCCAGATCTCTGTCCAGGCTTTGATAACTAGTCTACTGTTACTGTTTGTTTCCAGTAGGGTTAAATAAAGTTGTAAAAAAGTTCATAGGTCAAGAATATTTTTTGTCTTTCTTTTTTGATTTGTTGGGGTGGGGTTGGGGATAGGGATCGTGTTCAACAAGTCGGCACTGTGCAAATCCATGCAACAATGGGTGCCCTCAATCGCTCACTGCCCAGCAGAGTTCCAAGACAAAGGTGACATTTAAACAGACGCCATCTTGGGGGCAGGTTCAAGTGCAATCCAGCAGACACAGGCTCAGTCTCATTTTACAAATGCACAGGAGATCTTCAGACCTCCACCTATGGCATCTATAATTGGCCCGCAATGTCAGGGCCAGATTACCAATGAAGCGGTTTGGGACTACGGCCCCAGGCCCCAACATAAAAATACACCCAACATCATAACAGTATGATGATGACCACACTATCGGCCATAAATCATAGGTATCAATATTGTATTTCTCTTCTCTTCATAAAATGATGCAATTTTTGTACTTTTTTGTATATATAAGGAGACATTGGGGTAGGGATGGACATCGATGGACAATGTTTGCGTACCATCGATGTTGTTCTTGTGATGGTAGTGTTTTTACCTTTTCGATGGTGGCATTTCGATGTTTGCCGCCATAGAATGGTAATGATTTGATGGTGTTGTGATGGGGTTTCTTTTTATGCTGAGAGCTACACTATCCCTGCCTGCAGCTCTCAGCATCGAGCATCTTGTCCCGACCCGATCCCGCCCTGCACCCAGTTTTGTCGCTTGCCAGCTGTGAAATAGGGCTTTGTGCATGCAAGCATCAAATTAATATTTTTTTTTATCTAATACTTTTGATGCGATGGTTACTTACCATTGCATCGAAAGTTTTGATGGTGGAAGCCCAGCTATCATTTGATGGTGTGCTTCCAATGTCCATCTCTATATGGGGGCTAATAGTGTAGGGGAAGTACATGCCCACATGTCACTGGCCACACCCACAAAGCACTGGTTTCACCACACAGCACTGGTCACACCTGTATAGCACTGGCCCAGCCAACAAAGCACTGGTCACACCCACACCGCACTGCACCCTATGGCACTGGTCACACCCACAAAGCACTGGCCACACCCCCTCCATGTCTGAAAGTAGGTCCTTGATCATATTCAGCCTCAGTCCCATGTGGACCTAAATTCAGGCCCTTTTCAAACATACTCATATATAGTAAATAATAGGTGACACAACTGTATTATCCATTATGGGTCCTAGGCTACTGCCTAGGTCCTAGTGGGCATTGGTAGGCACAAATCACTCTAGCCCGTTTTCATGTGCGGATTTTTTAGCGAATGGAGGCGGGAAGGGGGCCAAAACCAATATCTTGCCTAGGACCCCATAATTAGGAATGGGGTGGGGGAGGACTGTTCTGCAGGTAACTGTGAAGTTTTAGTCAGTTTCTGTTTCCTACAGCAGCTCGCATCCATTTCCCTATATAGCCTAATGATGTTGTGGTCATATATTTTTACTACTAACATTTACTTATATACGCTTGACAATGAATTCTCGGTTCACAGGAACACTCCAGACCATCATTTGAATTGGAAACTGCAAATGATTAATAAATGCTGTTATTTAATATCGAGTTATATAAGTGATGAATACATTCTGGGGACCTTAGTTGTTTATTTTGCAGTACAGTTTTATATACTTGTTTAGCTCATCATACACCCAATAGTCCCATTTTCTCATACTGTACTTATATTTGTTGTAGCGTCAAGAGGGGGCGTGGCCTACCCAAAATTGGGATCATGCCTGGAGTGGGTGTGGTCTCTGAGTATGTCGGGGATATCTTTTCTGTTCCAATTCCCCACATTTGAAAAATAAATTACTTGTAAAATAACAAGAGTGTGACTGCTGGGCCTTAACACAGGGTCACAGTGACCCCGTCATTAGGGAAACATATATTTATATCTATTTTCATACGGGAGATGTACTAAGCTCTGAAAAGTGATAAAGTGGAGAGTGATAAACTGCCAGCCACTCAGCTCCTAAATGTCATGTTACAGGCTGTGGGCCTGAGTCAGAGCTGCTCGCTCGCGCTGTGCGTTCGCAAGCGGCCCGATGTTCTGCGTATGCGCACGTTTCATTCTGCGCGTGCGCGAACTACACACTGCGATCACATCCCTCTCGCTCGCCCAGCAAAGGCAGCCCAGGGTAATGAGTGACAGGAGAGGCCGTTTGTGGGTGGTAACAGGGGCAGGACACTAATAACGGGGGGTTGGAGATGCGAACGCAGGCGTGCCAGAGTGTTTCAACACCATTTTAGAGACGTGCATAATTATCAGCCAGCGTCATAGTACACGTCACTTGCCTGTTTTTTACACTGATTTCCTCGCAATGCTTGCGGTAGGGTAAAGCTACCTCAAGCACTGCGTTCACATCCGATGGTGCTCGATGTACCAATGTTTTAATACACTTCCTGGAGATGACGTGTTGCTGGTGGGCGGCTCTGCCTGTGCGATTGGGCGCACGCACAGACAAAGTGGACGCACGCTAAGACATGGTGGGCGTGCTTATGCCTTGGCAAGCGATCGCTTCCCGTGGCGTCACTTTGACAAATTTGCATACGCATCCAGCGAGCGTACGCATATAGCAAACGGGTCTGAATCAAGCCCTGTGTTTGAAAAATGACAGTTGGGAGCTGATTGGCTGTTGGTTTATCACTCTCCACTTTATCACATTTCAGAGCTTAGTACATCTGGCCCCTAAATGAGTGGTCCAAATGTCAGTATAATTATACTAAACAGAAACTTTCCACTTTTATTACTGTCTCATGATATATCATAGCATCATAGCACATACTTGGGCCAGTGCATAGCTGGAAGTAAAATGGGTGTATATTACTCCAAAAGACATGTGCTTGGAATAATAACGGATTTCTGCGCATAAGCGGGGTAGTAACTATATTGATATGCGCCAGCCTGAGCATCAGCAAAACATGAGCCTGGTTTATTGTTATCAGTGTGTACTCACAACCGCCCTATAATCATACCTTCCAACGAGATGTAGTTGATATACCGGCTTTCCCGAAGACATGTGCTTGGAATAATAACGGATTTCTGCGCATAAGCGGGGGTAGTAACTATATTGATATGCGCCAGCCTGAGCATCAACAAAACATGAGCCTGGTTTATTGTTATCAGTGTGTACTCACAACCGCCCTATAATCATACCTTCCAACGAGATGTAGTTGATATACCGGCTTTCCCGATGACAGTCAGAATACCGGCGCCAGTATCCGGCCACTGTGTCCCGTGGGCAGTCGGGAGCTTGGGGAACACTGTCACCCCCACTACTATGCGCTGCTATGCAGAGAGCATCGGAGCCGGTGACGGAGAATGGGTGCCGCACGCATGCACGCAACGCTCGTGTAGTGCAGGGCTCGCCCCTAGCGTGAGGATGGTGTATCGAGAAGGGGGTCGTTCCCTTTTTGGACGAGCACGACTTAGGCCTGAATGTTGGGAGGTATGCTATAATAGCTGTGAAACGTCTGGCTCCTAACAGATGTACAGTATATACACATATGCGCAGGTCTGCATAGCAGCATATACGTGTGTTTATTTCCTGAGAGTGCTAATTACAACTTCAGGCAAAAAAACGCTGCGCAAACTGGCCTACGCTGTGCAAACTGGCCTACGCTGTGCAAACTGGCCTGCACTGTGCAGAGTGGTCTACGGTGTGCAAATCTGGCCTACGCTGCGCAATATGGCCTACGAAGTGTAAATCTGGCCTACGCTGCGCAATATGGCCTACGGTATGCAAATCTGGCCTACGCTGCGCAATATGGCCTACGGTATGTACATCTGGCCTACGGTGTGCAAATCTGGCCTACGCTGCGCAATCTGGCCTACGGTGTCCAAACAGTGGGATTAAATATCTAAAGCAATATGAGTACACGGTCCGGGCTGACTTCTCTCCTCTGGATTTTATACACCATGTAGGGAGGCGCGGTGAGCACGTATCTGTGCTATGTACTGATGGACCCACGTTAACCATTCCACACAGTCCTCCTGTTATAAAACTTGAGAAATGGGTCAACATTACGGCCAGGCCCAAAGCCCAATGAATAGCTGGTGCTACTGGTTATGGGTATGCTGAATCTTGGGCTTTCTGTACAGCAGACATGCCCTGGGCTCTCCACCATTAAGTTTATGGGCTTATACTTGGATCAGGAGCATTTGACCGTCAAAACTGCATCATACTTGCCTATTTTTTAAAAAGCATTTCAGGGAGATTGTGAAAGCAGCACCTATGAGCGCGGTGGTAAAGTGGGCGTGTACTGCTACATCGGAGAGGCGTGTCATAGATGTGATGGGCGTGTACTGCTACATCTGAGAGGCGTGTCATACATGTGATGGGCGTGTACTGCTACATCTGAGAGGCGTGTCATACATGTGATGGGCGTGTACTGCTACAGCTGAGAGGCGTGTCATACATGTGATGGGCGTGTACTGCTACATCTGAGAGGCGTGTCATAACCTGACTTACATCCAAATGTAAATGAGCCCCAAAGCAGTTAGTAAGATCTATTTGTTGATGAAAACACACTGATATATGACCGAAAATGCATGTAGCCATAGGGATCATTGTGCCTTGTTACCAATGCAGGGAAATGATACTAATGGTCCCATTTGAATGGAAATATCTGTTTATTTTTATATATAACATATTCATAATGGGGGTAAGGTGCAATCAGGGAGATTGCTAGGCTCTTCAGGGAGACAGGCAGATTGCTACTGTTTCAGGGAGTCTTCCTGACGATCAGGGAGAGTTGGTAAGTATGAACTGCATTACGGGGCAGAAGAGCGTGCGCCCAATAATATTGTGCCCTAAATCCTCCCCTGAGTGGTGGCCAATGGCTTAGGCACTATCCATGCTAATGGATGATTTCATATACTACTAGAACTAATTGTGTATTCTGTGATTTGCGTAGGGCGCCCTGGGTGTCACTGTTGACCCAACGTATCACAATTATAAGGTCTCCAGCAACGGCCTTCTACTGGTTACTGGCAGCCTAACGCTTCCGGAGGTGTCATACGCACAGGCGCAGCTTACGTCATCACATACGCTTCGTTATTTGACCCGGAATGCATCCGGTGAAGCCTCTCCAGCCTCACTGGTCACCATTGCTGTTTATAGCTACCGCCATCATGAGATTTGGGGTTGACTTCTTCCCAAATGGACAGAAGCAGAGATAAGTCAAATCTTCTGTGAAAATTCCAGAGATTTCTTTTGTCTCCGCTTCATAAATAGACCCTATTATAGTTACATATTACATATATATAGAATACATTAATAGCCAGAATTATTGAGAACTAAGTTGGTGGTGCTATAATGGGGCACGGAGATAATTACCGTGGGGCAAAAAAAACAAACAAAATAGAAGTTGGTCCCCCCAGATTTTACTTTTTTTTTTTTAGTTTCTGTAGTTGATGAAACAAATACGTTATTAAATAATAATGACAGAAAGAAAAAAAATCATTGATACATAGAAGTTTGAATGTGTAAATAATACCTCATGCTCTGTCCTCCCTATCTACCCCATCTGTGTCGCCCCTGTCTGTCTGCCCCTCCCCTTTAGAATGTAAGCTCTCACGAGCAGGGCCCTCTACCCTCATGTGCTTCTCTTCACATTTTCTCCTACTCCTTACTCCCCATTAGGGCACCTAACAAGTGACTGACAACTCCTGGCTGCTTATTGTGAGTGCTGTAATAGCTATTGCAGCAATGTATATAAATCGTGTCCTTGTCCTGCACTGTAATGTACTGTAAGTTACTTGTTTCTTGTTCACTTATCAATTCTATATACTATGTAAGGCGCTGCGAAACACTTGTGGCGCCATATAAATAAAGGATGATAATAATAATAATAATAGCAGATCTACATTACATAACGGTCAGGAGCAATTTAATATCATTGAATAACTAAAGGGAGTATTGTGGGGGGGAGTGGTAGGGAAGGGTGTCAGTAAAGCTGATTCATAGGCAGACGCATGATGCCTACGTACAGTATGTGAAATATGAAACGTTGAGTATATGATAATTATCATTTCCAAAATCTCCATTATAACGCCCGGGTGGGTGTGATGTTCCGGTGTCTGCATACTTTTGGCCTTATAGCATATGCATAGCACTGATTATTTAGTGGTCCTTTATTTCTCATGGAACTTATTATAATATTTTAACATTGTTGTGTCACAAATAAAATGAGTCCCCTACATCCAGGCTGACAGGCGTGTCGTAATAAGAAAATCTGATTTTTGTTGTTTTGCTTTAATAACTTCTGGCACTAAGTAAATGGAAATGATCATATGAGCGACCTTTATCGTGACTACTGGACGAACAAACTCTGGGGTCAATCCAATTGTCAGCGAAGATCTCACGAGTGCGAGTCATCGCGGCAACGGACGCACTTTACGGCAGCCCGAACACGCACAAAAGTGAGGATTTGTGCTCAAGCAGGCCGTGAGTTCAGGTGCCTTTGTCAGCATTTTACTGCCGTAGCAATGGCAACTCGAACCCTTCGCGGACAATTGGATTGACCCCTCTAACTGGGTGCATTCTATTGATTCCACCATACAGTAATACCCCTTTTACACCAGAGCAAAAACCTGGGTTTTTGCTGGGTCTACCCGGGTCGCACCTCAGTGTAAATGGGTCCCTGAAAAATAACCCGGGTCAAGTGACCCAGCAATCCAACCCAGGTAGCTACCAGGGTTGGACCCAGGATGGACCCGGGTAATGGTGCAGTGTAAACAGTGCGACCCGGGTTATCCGACCTGGGTCAAGCTTAAAATGAGCTGATTGGTGGTTGTGAAGCAGTCACCTGCCACTTTATTACCTCACAGGTTTAGCAGGGAAGACCTGGGTTCAGTGTGA
>JAUIMM010000441.1:1602500-1627500 GCA_031769625.1 Taudactylus pleione
ACTGTCCGAGGGGCTCCTGGGCAGCTCCTTGCCCCCCAGGTCCTCCTCCATGTGCTCGGGGTGGCTCTCGCAGTCACTGTCCTTCTCCAGGCAATCGTCCCCCTCTCCCACCACGTCAATGTCCACATCATCTGCGGTCAGCACGGTCTGGCCGGACATGTCACTGGCACTGCTGCTTCCAGACAGGGTCATCACAGCTATGGGCCAGGCTGACCTGGGGGTGGAGGTGGTGGATGGGGAAAAAGGGGAGGGGGATGCAGTGGTGAGAATTAAGGCCACAAAAAAAATTAAAAATAAATAAAAAATAGATGCAGCAAGATGTCCAGAGAGTCCTTAGGATCTGCCCTGCTCAGGCCACCCAACTTGCAGCTCAGTCTCTGTGCATCCACACTGCTTTTGTGCTGATCTCTCCTGTGTGCCTGAGCCAGTGCCCCCTCCCTCCAGTCTGGGGGTAGCAGATTGTCCAGCAGAGGATAGGGAGGGGAGTAGGGGTGAAGGGGGGGGGGATCTAGCAGTGTCCAGAGGAAATATCAGGGTCTCCAAGTGAGGGCTGAGGATTGCAAACTGTCCAGAGGGTTACAGGGCGCAGCAGCAGCAGTGTCCAGAGGATGGCTAGCTGGGCTATAGCTGAGCCACTTTTAAAGTCCCCCTTTGAAAGACTGGCTGATAGATTACTTTCCAGTTAAAGATATACTAGCAGGGGCCTCACGTGACCAGCTGACGTCACCGCCCCTTTACCCCCCCCCTCACCCCCCCTTAGCTAAGCCATGCACAACTCAAGTTGTTTCATGAAATTGTCAACAAAGAGACAACAGTAGCACTTCGTATCATCACTTGCAAGCATCAGGGAGATGTGGCAGGGTCTGTTCTGACACCATCACTGGCTGTGCATCCTGTCTGCTGCATGCACACATCTACCACTCAGCATGGCACAGACTTCAGGCTTTTATATTTTCTATTATTATTTATTTATTGTTTTATGAATAGTGAGGTGATCTGGGGGGGGGACTTGGGACACTAGGAGAATGCTCTGATCATCATCAGGGGGGAGTAGTACATAGGGGGTCAGCAGCACCCACACTATCCCCCCCCTGGCTCTTACAGCCTGAGGATGGCATGGGAATATACAGGGGCCCTAGTGCCCACCAGTCCCCTCTGCCAGTGGGGTCCTATTCATCAGCATCGTGGGCCGGGAGATGTGCAAGTAGCTATTGATGAATCTATTAGAAGTGAAGGAGGAATGATAACAAAGGGGGGGGACTGTAAATAAAGGCTATGGAACTAGTAGTGCAGGAGTGCTAACGAGTCAATCATTGCGGCGTTAGCATGTGAAAGGCGAGGAAATGGGAGCAGGACAGGTTCCCAGCGCAGGTTCCCCCAAAATCTCCATTTACATTCAAAACACATCTGAGAAGTCACAAACGGAAACGGAGATTTACTGAGCAATTGTTCCCTGTGTCTTTTGTTCCATGTCCGCTAAAGAAAACATTCGGGGTCTCAGTATAGAATTCATTGCGGATCCAGGTGCAAAACACATACGCATCACCATTCTCCTCTGTCCAGCCATCTATCTATCTATCTATCTATCTATCTATCTATCTATCTATCTATCTATCTATCTATCTATCTATCTATACCTATATCATTCATTACCTATCTATCTCATTCTATCTATCTATCTATCTCATATCTATCTATCTATCTATCTATCTATCTATCTATCTATCTATCTATCTATCTATCTATCTATCTATCTATATCTACCTATCATTACCTATCTATCTCATTCTATCTATCTATCTATCTATCTATCTATCTATCTATCTATCTATCTATCTATCTATCTATCTCATTCATTACCTATCTATCTCATATCTATCTATCTATCTATCTATCTATCTATCTATCTATCTATCTATCTATCTATCTATCTATCTATCTCTATCTATCTCATATCTATTTATCTACATTTTGATCTACATTTGTGTATATCTAATTATTTTTGGATATCATATTTATTTATTAATAATTTTATATCTATATATCTTTGTGTCTATATAAGTATCACTGAATATCTATCTATCTATCTATCTATCTATCTATCTATCTATCTATCTATCTATCTATCTATCTATCTATCTATCTATCTCTGTATCTATTTGTTTCTCTGTCTGTATCTTTATCCATTTTAGTGCAATCTATTTATTGATTTGTCTGCCTCATAGATAGATAGATAGATAGATAGATAGATAGATAGATAGATATGAGATAGAAAAATATCTCATTTTAATATTTTTAGGAAATTAATTTTGAGATTGATGTGGATAGTCTATCTAATTATCTCTGGGTATCTTATTTCTCTATTTATATTTTTTATATCTCTTTATCACTCAATTTCTTTATATCTATCTATCTATCTATCTATCTATCTATCTATCTATCTATCTATCTATCTATCTATCTATCTATCTATCTATCTATCTATCTAATGTAATCTGTTTATTGATTTATCTGTCTCATGTGTAGAAAGATAGATAGATAGATAGATAGATAGATAGATAGATAGATAGATAGATAGATAGATAGATAGATAGATAGATATTGATATATGTTCTTATCATGAATCTCTTCCTCTTAATACACTTTATCTCTCCTCAGATGTTATGTGCAGTAGATGATCCCAGCTCTATTTTCCTCTCGGTATTTATTAAAATAACCAGAAGTGACAAACAGCTGAAAGTCTCTGCCCCCCCCTATCAGTGCCCGGACAGGTGTATTCGTTGGAAGCCCCGGAGTGTGGGACCTGGTGAGGCCAGCGCTGCCGGGAGGAGGTGTCCCCTCTGTACTACTCCGGGGGGGGGACACATATTGGTGAGAGTAACTGTTATTTCCCCTGTTATACTCATCTCTCGACATCACTGTCTTCCTGCACAAAACCACTATCGGATTCCTCTCTGATGGACATATTTATATCTTACATTACCAATTTGCATTATGCAAAAATGTTTGGGGAAAAATGTAAATAGAAATTAGGAATTAATTTTGATTGTGGCGTGGATAGTTTTTAAATGCGCATATTTTATTTTGATATATTTTTTTTTATATTTAGATTTTATTTTTTACTGATTTTATTTACATTTATGCCCCCAATGCTTTGTAAAAATAAATAAATAACTAAATAAATAAATAAAACTATTTAAAAAAAACCCCCAGAATTTCCAGGCTGTTTAGGTTAGACAAAAATAACTGTATGTAGAACTTGCCTAAATAATTATCATTCCTCTAATTGGCCTCTTTGATTTCACTTTATTAATTGTCTGTCAGCTGCCTGGTGCAATACTAGGCAATGATCCTAATTTTATTTAACCCGGAGTCTATGGCAGCCCAGGTCACCCCGGTGTTATCTGTTATGTTTTTGATGTTTTTTTTTTGGAGTAGGGGGTGGGGGGTTATTTCTGCTGGGGAAGGGGGGTGTGTGTGTGGTGGGGGGGGGTTGGACAGATTGAACAGAAATGGATTCGTTTGTTGCTGTTTTTGGGAACACAATGAAAGTCAAATGAATTGATTCATACCATTAATTACGCTGCTTAGCATGAAAAGACGCGTTTCATGTCTATTAGCGATGTATTGTTGGTGCATTGGCTAATCTCTTGTTCCATCAGTCAGGCAGCGGGTCTGGACTGCAGCCCCACCACTCATTTCATTTCAGGGGGACCTGGGGGTCTCTGCTGCCCTCCAACATTTGACATACAAATACATTGCGGCTGTCAGGTAAAATACTCGCAAACGCAGGTGAATCATTCGCTACTTTCAAGTATTTAGATCTAACAATATTTGGGGGCATAACGTGTAATATTTAAGGAGAGAAGGGGTAGGAGGAATTCGAGTACATACATATATATATATATATATATATATATCTGTATTTATGTATATATATATATATATATATATATATTTATTTATATCGCTCTATTTTGTTATGTAAAGATTTTTTTTTCTTGTACATCTGACAAATTGAGCTATAATCCTAATTGCAATTTTCTATAAAACCCACAAGTGTTTAATCAGAAGAGATCAGATTATACAGGAATAGCCTTTGGCAATAATAGGATGAGATCGGTGACTTGGGCCAAAGTGATATATATATATATATATATATATATATATATATGCACACATATATACATATATAAATACATGTATACACAATTATGTACATTAAATATATACACATACAAATATATAGATTTATACCTTTTATTTTATGTGGGTGTAAATGTATTTCTTTATATGTAATAATGGACCTATGCTCCTATTGCTGTGATGTATTTTGCAGAGAACGTTGTGTGTACAACAGATCTTGTGCTGATATTCAGTGTAAATAGTAACATATACAATATATACAGTTTAGCTACTGTTCTGCCCCCCGTGTAAATGCTGGGGATTTAAAGGGATTGAGGCGAGAGGTGAATCAGAGACGTCCGCTTTTATCTCCCTAATCTGATTACTTTCACTAATGATTTATCCTAATCAGGTTGGATGCGACATCTTGAATCCGGGGGTTAGAATGTACAGTACACGGGGTAATGACACTAATCGCTAAGGAATATGTTTGTCCAGATAATTCCTTTATTTTCTGCACGGGGAATATGTACTCTCATAGCGCAAATACGCTAATACGGCTGTTATGGCGCAAATGAGTCATCTTTAAGCGCAAATGCGACCGCTGTCTCTGGTTACTCCTTGCATTTTTTTTAACCCATTCCTCGGATAGAAAGAGATGAGAGCAATTTTGTAAAAAAAAAAAAAAAAAAAAAAGGAAGAAAATATAAAAGCTGCATTGTGTCCCTTTGACTCTCAACAATGAGGCTGGATGTATGTGTGTGTGTGTGTGTATGTATGTGTATGTGTGTGTGTGTGTATGTATGTGTATGTATGTGTGTGTGTGTATGTATGTGTGTGTGTGTGTGTGTGTGGAGTGGGGGGGAGGGGGGGGTTCGATTGTCAGCTGTGTGCAGCAGAAGTGTTAATGGGAATAATGAACCCAGGACTTCTCCCTTCCAAACCACGTTTGTGGGATTTATTTGTGCTGGAATTGTCTAAACATCCATTTCTGTGAGAGGCAACACGTTTAATTAACGATGAGAGAGCAGTTAGGGGCAGTGAGATAGTAACATTGCATGATAAATTTATGGCCTTGTTAGCGTGCTTTTAATTACGGCTATTATGTTAATTATTTCACATTAGCATGGAGTTATCAGCATGTCAGATTTAATCAAAACGAGCTTTTCTCCTGCAAAGTGCCCCTCTCACTCCCAGGCAGTGGGATCCAGATGAGGGTCCGGTGCTCCTGGTCTGGCTGAGTGCAGCCCCTCCGGGCTACAGGCTCACTGGGTGGCTTATTATAAGCGAGAAGGATTTTTTTTTTTTAGGAATTTACCGTTTTCACCCCCTTTGGAGAAGCTGCTTCATCATCCTGGATCATTCTGTCAAACAATATGATGTGCCTCATTTTTATCTGTCCCCTCTTACAAAAAGCCCATTCACATGAGCTGGCAGGGTGGGGGGATAATACAGGGATAATGCAGGGATAATGTCACCAGCCTGGTCCCTTCTCCTGCAGGGAGTACTGACATGGAGCTAGCACCTTGTGCTGTTCTCATGCTCCCTCTCACCCCCCCTCACATTGCACCCCTCCTCTCTGTGCCTCTAATGGGGGTGACCAGACACCCCGAGGCACTCTTTAGTCTTATTAGACTAGTGTAGAGGGTGGGGGGCATTTCAGAGACCCAGCAGGTAAGGGGTTAAACTGTGCAGACCGTCCCAGGGCTGGCATTATACATAAATAGAGCTTCTTGCAACATAAATTTATATGTTCACAGACTTGCTGGGTTCTAGGGTCAATGTGGGTACACTATCTTGGCTTTCCATATAATATTAACATGCACTATGTTTCTTTTTTTTTTGTTATTGTGATATTTTTATATATATATATATATATATATATATATAAATATATATATATATATATATATGGGTGTATGTTTGTATGTAATATATATATATGTGTATATATATATATATATATATACATATATAAAAACAAACACAAAAAATGGCAATTCGAGATATGGGACAAACAGTGTCTGTCAGTCAAATTTATTTGTAGCTGTACAGTGTTACTGTATCTATGTATGTTCTGTGCTGTTTCTGTACCAATAACACTCCCACTAAAAACCTGTTTTTTTGTGTGAATTGCTTTACTGATTATAATATGGTCTATATAAAACATGTTGCAGAATGTAATGAGATGAACACATAAACAATTAAACCCTGTACAGTTCTCTCTCTTTCCCCCTCCCACACACACTATATATATATATATATATATATATATACACACAATAAATAATTTACATTGTATATTATTTCTTTAAAAAAGATACTTTATCAAACAAGATAAGAGCAGAAGGCTGATGGCTGATTTAATGGTCTGGTGGGAAATAGGACAAGTTTAGTGTAACCCGTAGCAACCAGAGCTTAGCTTCCTAGTTCAAGTCTGGCTGATGAAAGCTTACATACGATTGGCTGCTGTGGATTGCACAACACTCATGTTATTTACACCATTTAAATAATAAACCTGAGAGTCTTCAACTGCAGTCCTACATTAAAAAGACATTATTAAAATGCAGCCGCGTATTCAGTGGCCTGAATATAATCTATTTTATGATAATATCATATTTCTGACGTGCCATTGGCTCCTGTGATGGGTAGCAGGGCTTGTGGGGCAGGCTGCTCAGTGTTGTGACTATTTGCACCGAGTCATATAATGGTTGAGCGCAGGCTGGTTTGGCAGAGACCAGCCACCAGATTGTGGCTTTATCACTGTCCTGAGTTGCAGGATCCAATGGAGGACTAAAATATTTTAGCCAAAATATTTGTTGTTGAAATTCCATCTAAAGAAGCTTGTGTCTCGTCCAGCCTGGCGAGGATCAGCTACCCAGGAGAAGACTGGCATAGCCCCCATTGGAAGACCCCTTATTGCTGCTTGTACTGGAACATTACGTGTACTATCCTGTGCGCCTTGCCCTCCTCCCATGGGATAGACACAAGCCATAGGGCATGGAAGGTGTACATAGTGATGGCTCACACTTACAGTATGCCAGTATACCACTCTCCTCTTGTATTTTCCTGCATTTTGGAAATTGAAAAAAATTAAATTGTATTTTTATTTTGTCTATGATGCAATTCAACTACAGCTGGTTGTCCCCGGGCATAAACAGGGCTCATATATTGTTTGGTTTTAGTGCATTTGACTATGGTGTAAGCTGCTCACCCTCATTTTTTTGTTTTTAATAACCCTTCCTATAAATAAAGTGAAAATCGGTCACGGTATAGAGGAACAGAAGGAAGGGACACAATAAGACAAATTGCTCAAATGCTCTTTGAAGCTAACACATACCAGGCCCACGTATTATAATAAGCCGTAATTGAAGCATAATTTTTATTCGTAACATATAATCACACTGTTGTGATGATAAACACGATTGTATACCGAATAGACGTAAACTAGAATTCAGATGTTATCAGCTATAACTGCTTACATCTGGGCGATCTACGATAAAGCATCTTATTTACTAACATATACTTCATGTGATTTGAGCTAAAACCCTCAGGTTACAATTCTAAAAGTTGATTCAGAGACTTTATGTTACTCATTATTTTCTACCTGTTCTAAAAGTGCTCAATGTATTTCATGGAATAAAAGTCACTGCTTGGACTTGGACTCTTCCAATCACTACATGTATACTGAATACCCGCACTCTCTCTGATGCCAGCGATTAGCGAGGACCCGCCCTACCCACATACCTGTGCTGCTGGATGATATGCCACAAGTGGGATAGACATAGCAGATACATATCGATGATTCCTCAATGTCTAGTACTTAGGGGTATATTTACTAAAGTGGAGATGTTGCCCATAGCAACCAATCAGATTCTACTTATCATTTATCTAGCGCCTTCTTAAAATGAGGTCTTGATTAGGCTCCAAGCTGCACAACAGTTCTGCGTATCTCTAGTAGACAATTCTACCGTTATTTTTGTTCTTAGGTGTCAATATCTTATTATTAGCACAGAGAGGGCCGGAATAGTATTATTCTTATTTATTATATTATTTTTTACTAGGGTGCCAGAAATGGTTGGTAGCACAGTACATAGGGGGATGAACAGAAATCACATTTACTATTAATGAAAAAAAAATGCACAGACAACAAATAGTATATAATTACACAATATGTAACTACACAATATGTCATTACATAGTACAAACTTCTACAATGACCAATCAGCAACAACTGGGCAGAACACAGAACTGCAGATCCGGCTATAGACAAGGCAGTGGGCATCAGTGATACACTCAAATGAGGTAGGTCAGAGCCCAGGAATATGGGCTCAAGAAACAGGGCAGGTGCGACAGGGGAACAGTGGTAGGAAGGAAAGACAAGAGTAGAGGGCCCTGCTCGTGAGAGCTTACATCCTAGACGGAACGGGCAGACACAGTTAGGGTGGCACTAAATGGAGAGTAGAGATGGTAGACCGGCAGAGGAGGCAGGCGGGCTGAATGAGGAGGTGAGGTTTGAGGGCACGTTTGAAGCATTGGAGACCAGGTGGCTAATATCTCTCTCTTTAAAAATAAATTGATTAAAGATTTTGAAAGTATTACAGGCATATCACAAAGTAGGTAACATCAATGCATGACTGAATAATTGTGATGTCAGAAAGCAAATGCTACAACCCAAATTACTAAGCTTGTGAACTAAAAGTAAAGATAAAAAAAGAAAAAGAAAGGAGATAGAGAGTGGGAAATGGGAGCGTATAGAGGGAAGAGGTGGTAAAGGTAGAGAAAGGAGGAACGGGGACCCAGTAAGATGTGACACAGATTTGGCAAGTCGTGAGAGCAGGAAAAAAGACCTACAGGACACCTTCAGTAAAGGGTTTGAACCATGGTTTAGGAGAGAACATAAGCGAAGTTTAGGGGTAAGGCAGGAGGAGGCAGAGGTGCTGGAATCTTTGAAGTCAAGCCAACGTAACCAAGTGGATATAAACTCAGCATGCCTATTTATAGATGAGAGCATAATATCATCCATGGACTCCTAAAAGTCCATCCTCTGTCCCCTTGCCCCTCTGTTAAAACGCTCTTTTCCAGACGGAAACATCACGGGCAAAATCCTGGAGGCGGGAGTGTGAAGAGGTAATCCGTGTGGTAGTGAGGCAGCAGTCGCTGGTAGCGCGGAGGCTGTGGGAGGGGAATACATATGATTGACCGGCGGTCAGAAAACCGTCAGCGGCATCCCAATGTTCAGGATCCCGACAGAGGCCGTTAAGTAGCCTAACGCTCCCCCTCTCCCCACCTACCCTTAACCCTCCCCTGGTGGTGCCTAACCCTGTGCCCCCCCCCGGTGGAGCCTAACCCTAACCTCCCCCCCCAGTGGTGCCTAAACCTAACCCCCCCCTTCCAGCAGCCTAACCCTAACCCTCCCCCGATGGTGCCTAACCCTAACCCTCCCCGGGTGGTGCCTAACCCTAACCCACCTGGAAGGTCCCTAATCCTAACCCCCCCATCCACGGCCTAACCCTAACCCACATACTTACCATCAGAATGGCGGCGGTTTGGATGCCGATGTCGGTATCTTCATTTCTTCATGATGGCGGCGGTGGCGGGATTCTGATGGGTGTCGGGATACCGACGTCCGGCATCCCGCACGCCGGCATCCTGACCGCATCCCGTGTGAGGGAGTGTAAGTAGAGATGAAGCTGGATATGGAGGTGGGCAGAGGAGCGGCCGAGGGCCTTGTAGGTCAGGGAAAAGTGTTTGAGCTTCATTCTGTAGGAGAGAGATTCAGTATAGGGACTGTCAGAGTGTAGGGACTGTCAGAGACAGGCAACTGAGGTAGCGCAGCGAGAGAGGAGAATAAGGTCTATGTACTCAGCCTTGGAGAGAGAGATAAAGTGGACGGACAAAGTACCAACCAGTCAGCTCCTAACTGTCATGTTTCAAATACACCCTGTAAAGTGACAGTTAGGAGCGGATTGGTTAGTACTTTATCTCCTTACACTTTATATCTCTGCAAGGTTTAGTACATAGACCCCAATATGCCTAATCCTCCAGGATAAGTAATCTCCACGTACGATAAACAAGTTGAGTTAATACAACTGTTCTTTAGTATGTGCTTCTGTGTCTCCCGGCTTTATCAATTACCTGGAGGGTAAAAGGTAATTGTGGCAGCTATTACCAGCATCAAGACCGATGTTACTCTTGTCTTACTACATTATAAATCAAGTGGCAAAGCGTGCATTATACCCAGCACGTTTGTTAGTGGTTCTCTGTACTAATTTGAAGCTGCCATTTAAAAGCACTTAATGAATGTAGTTACATTTTTGGCCAAACTTATGAGCGCAGGTTTTAAAATGCGTGTTGTGGTGCATTTGTGATTTTACATCTGACAAATAAAAGTTACATTTTCATTTTGGTTTATTACAAGCGGGACTACTACGCGGCGTTTAGTAGTATCATTTTCTTTTTACGCAGCATCCGATCAAATTGCCTCCCCTAACTAGCAGTACAGTACAATTCCCGGGATACAGGTTCCAAATATTAAATCCTCAATGCATCCCTAAGGCGCACTTACTGACACTGCATCAAGGTTCAAGGTTTGCACTGAACAGATAAACACTTAGCTGACAGATGATAACTGAATGCTGATTGGTGGCTGTATTCCAGCAGACATTTTGGAGCATATTGCAAGGTTGGTCAATGAGCTCTGTTATCTGGGGAACTGAAAAGTGTGCAGCACTAAAACGGATACATACTGTGACGTCACAAGTGGTTTCCTATTGGCCGAGACCTGTCACCCAATCCCGCGCGATGTACGCTGCCTACTCTTGGATTGCCCTTGTGAAGAAGCCTGGAGGAACTAATGTCCGGAGCCACATTTTAGGACCAATGGGGTTCTCATGATGGGAATAGAGACATTAAAGTTGATTATGTTGGAAGTCACCGTTAAAGCAATGACGTGCAGGACACACATACACCATCCCAGTCCTATTCCTTCTGCTTTCCTTACTAATGGAATTCCTCATAGAAGTCTGTTTTTACCCCACTAATGAGTAGATTTACTAAAGTTCTAAAACAGACAAATGGTGGGGATGTAGTTATTATATCGGCTGTCGGGATGTTGGTGCCCAGCAGGGACGTTTCTAGAGAGGAGGGGGCCCGTGTGCAGTCTCTGACACGGGCCCCCTCCTCTCCGTCTGGCAGGTGACAGCGCACTGAGCTGTGCGCGGCCAGCGCTGGAGTTATAGACTCTGGGCACTAGAGTGCGCCCAGAGTCTATAGAGTATGCACAGGCCACCAGGAAAATGGCCGTGGCGACCATATTCCCTCTACTGCTCATGCGCAAATGACGGGAAAATGGCTGCGGCAGCCATTTTCCAGTCGTTTTTAGAATGCCAGACCCCTGCTCTGACATGGAACTCCGGAGGGGTAAGTATGCTATGGGTGCAGGGTGTGCGGTGCAGGGTCCCCCTTGGACCCAGGGGCCCGTGTGCCCAGCACACCCTGCACCCATTATAGATATGCCCCCGGTGCCCAGAATGCCAGCGCCGGAATCCCGACACCAGTCAGCATCCCGTCAGTAAGTATTAGGGTTAGGGGTTAGGGTTAGGGTTAGGCACTAGGGGAGAAGGAGGGTATACTTAACTTCTACTGTTGGGATTGTGACCCGGTCAGGTTGCCAACGTCGGGATTCTGACCACTGGGATCCCGTACCCAACCCAAATGGTGTTGTCACCCACAGCAACCGGTTGTTACACCACCACTTTTCATTTTTAGAAGCTTTAGTAAATCTACCACTAATGTCTCACATGGGTCATGCAGTCACTGGAAAATGCAAGATTTGTGCGTATTTTTGTTATTATAATATTCAGGGATTGAAGGTAAATCCATTTTCATCCCCGTAAAACTGAGTGTGTTAAATTGCTTTCGTATGGGCCATCTATAACGGGTGCGCAAACTGCACCCATAGCATTATGCCTACAGCAGGCCTTCCCCCCTACGTTTGACGGTCGATCCATCTTTTTCCTTGTGATGTACAGTGCATCCGGAAAGTATTCACAGCGCTTCACTTTTTCCACATTTTGTTATGTTACAGCCTTATTCCAAAATGGAATAAGATCATTTTTGTCCTCAGAATTCTACACACAATACCCTATAAAGACAACGTGGAAAAAAAGGTTTTTTTTGAGATTTTTGCAAATTTAATAAAAAAAAAGCTGGGGTGCCACACACGCCCTACTTCTGTCCGTAGTTTGTGTTTCATGTGAAAGTACAGGACAACAAGGGCATGGAGATGCAAGGAGACCTCGTCCTTTGATGATGCGTTGCGATTTTAACTTTCACGTGTCCTTACAGTACGCCTTTCAGCATGCGACAGGCCTGGTGTAATTTCCCTGGGTGGTGAGCAATGGCGGCTCCAGAGGTTGGGCTGCAGCGCAGTCCAAAATTCAAATAAGGGAGCAACACCAACTGCCAGAGAGTCCCGACCGGCGATGCTTGGGGTGGCAGTTGGTGTGGCTCCCCTATTTGAAATTGGGCTTCAGCCCCACCTCTGGAGCTGCCACTGGTGGTGACGATGACAATGACAGAAGCATCTTTGCGATGAACATGTTATGATACCTTAAGACTTTGTTGGTACTCCGGGTGCTACATCAGGTAGGGGATCACAATCTTTGCACTACACCCCTCCAATGTCTTGGTTTGCCATTGGAAACATTTTAGATGGGAGTAGTACCTTCTGTAGGCCCTCTATGGACACTGATGACTGCACATTAAATATAACAGATGTTCAGAGGTGAAAATAAACTCAGTTTGGTTACCGACGCCTGGTCTCTAGGTGGGAAACAATCTGCAAAATATATCCAATCTCTAATGAGATCATTACATTAATAATGTTCAAGTCAATTGTACAAAAACAGGGGAACTATAATACAAAATAACAATAAGTTGCCGGATAGATCATGTTCCTTTGATGAAACACCTATCACGACCAATTGGCCTATTACTTGGCGGCTTAAAGATCCAATTCGGTAGACCAAAAAGTTGTATAACAATTTCTGGCTGCATGGTGCTTGCGGACCGGCCATTAATCCTAAAGCAATAAGGAAGGTCCTATAATATGATGCCTATCTCATTTCTAGACGCCAAAAAGTATGAAAAAAATGAACGAATCATACATAAAATATCCAGAGATGTACAGTATCGTGTAATCTGAGAGGAATGATAGCACAATAAATGGATTCTAATACCTATCAGGTCTCTCTTTCTGCAAGACTGTGCACTCTTAATTTACAACAGAATAACACAATTGTTTATATAGTGGTCTTAAAAAATAAAAAACAGATCATGTCACAAAACTGGCAGTACATCCTGTGAAGTTACAGTCGCGTAAATCTGCACTGGAGGCGAGCGTCCTTGAGCGGATCGCAGCAAAAAGCAATGTCAGGATTTCTCTACCTCTCCAGACCGGGTTTGGGTGCTGGCATATTTCTTAGAATAAATATATACGTTTTTTTGTTTCGCTGTTTGGCATGTTGCTATATTGGCAATTGTGTATTTATAGCACATTACACTGACCTACTGCTTATTTATACAGAGTATTGAATATTTTTTTTTCTTTTTTTCTCAGTTTAATCATTTTTATTTTAGGGGATATTCAGTAACTGTTTTGGACATGATTGGATGATTTTGTGCCCTTCTCTAAATGTTCTGTTCACTTAATACGATTCCTCCATTTGGATTGGCATCGCTAACAATACAACCAAACATACGTGGGAGGTTGAACGCTGAAGGGCCTCTCTCAAATTGAAATTTTGAAAATCCTAAAATGAAGGTAACACATTGGGGTACAGTTACTAAAGTGCGTGTTTTAGAAGTGGAGATGTTGCCCATAGCAACCAATCAGATTCTAGCTATTCTAGAACAGTTTCTCCCATTAATGGGTGCCGCTGGGAACTTGCAGAGGTGCCACAGGTTAGTGGTCCAGGACTAAATTAAATAATTTATTATCAATGTGATAGGCAGAACCAGTGTTGATGGCAGCCAATCATAAAATAAGTAAACTAGCGAAGCACATCACTGTCTTCCATCCCATAGAACCAGGGGCGTTTCTAGAGAGGAGGGGGCCCGTGTGCAGTCTCCGACACGGGCCCCCTCCTCTCTGCCCGGCAGCGGACTGAGCTGTGCGCAGCCAGCACCGGAGTTATAGACTCTGGGCACTAGAGTGTGCCCAGAGTCTATAGTGTATGCACAGGTCACCGGGAAAATGGCCGCGGCGGCCATTTTCCCTGTACTGCGCATGCGCAAATGACGGGAAAATGGCCTCCGCGGCTGTTTTCCAGTCGTTTTACAGCGCTGGAACCCCGCGCCGACGTGGGACTTCGGAGAATTAAGTCATATTATGGGTGCAGGGTGTGCGGTGCGGGGCCCCCCTGGACCCAGGGGCCCGTGTTCCCCGCACACCCTGCACCCATTATAGATATGCCCCTGCATAGAACCCAAGGATGACAGGTAATCACAATTTACTTAATTGAATCATTTTTACAGCATTTCTCAATAAAAAACTTTTGGCCTAGGGGTGCCGTGAAATAACTGCTGATACTCTAGGGCGCCGTGACTCTAGAAAGTTTGGGAACCACTGCTGGATACATGTTACAAAGAATCTGATTAGTTGCTATGCTATGGGCAACATCTCCACGTCTAAAAACCCCCTCTTTAGTAAATATACCCCATTGGGGCTATTTCGGAAGTGGACGCTAATGCCTCTGCCGTTGCGTTTTCTTTTTTTGCGGCGTAGCTGCAGCTGTAATATACAAATGCTAGTCTCAGCCCTCCCCTTGTGTTCCAGCGTGCGCAGGACAGTGCAAGCTATGAGACGCCCACTTCCAATGCCTGTGCACAGTGCAAATCCACCGGTGGTTCCAAACACTCCACCATCGGCTCACCATCGCATTCACCATTGACACTTTCACTAGCCTACGGCTGGCGCAGAGTCTCCTTCCCATCTCGGGCTAAACATGGCATCTGTGGTTGCGGCACTGTGTTTGGGAACTCGGCCGCGCTCACTGACCGCGCATGACACTCCCTAAACACGCCCTTGAGATTATAATTTTTTTTGCACACACTTGGTGCCACCTCCCAGACACCACCCGGGAAAGTCCGTGGAGTTGCCTGGCTGGTTCTGATGCCAGCACCTCTGTACGGAATAGCTGGCTCCACGTACACTCAGGGGAACGCATGCACCTTAGGGGTTTTCAGGACTTTACGCGCTTGCTAGTATGAAATAATCTCTCAAGTGAGCAAACATCGACATTGCACCTCTCAATCAGGCCCACTGTGTAGCGTTAAAATTACATTTCACGCCAGTTCTGTTAAAGAGTAAAGTATTTTCTGTCCCCTCGATTAAAGACAGCTGAAGCCCCTCCTTTGTCCTTAGGATGGTATCCTCATAGGATCTGCAGCACGTAAACATCTGAGACAGCAGTTATTTGAGCTGCTGTGATCACTGGTCCAGTGATTAACATAGATCTGACCAGCCCACAGAACAGCCAAGCACTGACAGGACGACAGGAAGAGTATATTTTAAAAACAGAAGCTGATTGGTTGATACTTTATCTCTCTCCAAGGTTTGATATAGTACATCCCCTATGGGCCATATTCAATTAGAAGCGAAAAGCCGAGATCCACAAAAAAGTATCGCCGATTGCTACTTTTCGCCTGTTGGAAACTTATCTCCGTATTCGATTTCACCCGCTTTTCGCGTACGTGGAAAGTCAATGCAATGTAATAGGTGAAAAAGATTTGCCTCTGAATAGCAGGAGAAAAGAAGGGCAAAATTGTTATTTTGGGGTGCAAAGGTGGGGAAACCACTCAGAACCCTTGCGAAAGCCCCCCCAAAGGACAACTGCATCAAAAAAATCCAGGAAAAAAGCAAAGAACACCCCAAAATAGTACTTTGAATTTGGGGGCGAAAAAGCACAAAGTACTATTTTGGGGACAAATTTGCAAACAAGCGAAATTAGGTTCTGGGGGTGCTCTAAGAAGGGGTGAAGTGTTTTTGGGATTGCAGGTGCTTTTATGAGGGCGAAATTTCACTTTTATTAATACTTCACTTTAGAGACATTAAAGATGCTAGCACCCATTTTCAGGTACCCCAAATTTGCCAGGACTACTTATTTTCTCCAAAAAATACAGCTTTATGCCATTCTTCAGCACTTGTGCAAAGACGCTAATTAGAGGCAATTGTACCAACTTCAGTACCCCAAACAGTTTTATTAGGGCTATTCGGGCACTACCACATTGATCCCCAATGTTTCTGCATCTTTTTGGGGGGTTCAGGCTGGTTTCCCCAATTCTGACACCACTTTCCGCCTGTTCTGACTTTGCGTGTCACCGTTTTCACGTCTTTTGGAATTGAATAGGGCGAATAGCGGATACGCGCACGGTAAGTTTCCGCTGCTAAAATACGCGATGTAGGCAAAAACTCCGGCATGCAAAACTTTATCGCTGGTGCGAAGCTAATTGAAAACGGCCCTATGTCTTTTAATTCTGTTTTTTTTTTATGTATAGTTGCAATAGAATTGAAAAAAATAAAAATAAAAAAAATATTGACCACTAACATCCAACCGTTCATGATACATTTTGCCACGTCTAACCTGGTGAACTGATTTCCACAAAGTTAGCTGTGTAATCTGTCAAGCGCTTGTTTTCAAATTCCTACACTAGTGTTAGTATAAGTATTATATAGAAGTGATATTCAGGTACGCTGATTTCTAAGTTGCAGAAGAAACACAACTGAAGTGTTTTTTTTATTTTTTATTGATAAATTGTAAAGTGTTGAAATTAGTTCTCGCAAACCTATTAAATTAATTCCATAAATACATTACAATATAGCGGAGTCCTCTTTCAGTTAAAAAAGCAGAACATTTCCCAGAGACAACACTAGGGGGAGCAGTTTGCAGCTTTCAGCAAACAGCGATCAGTCCTGGCACACAATAAACTCATTCACTTATTTCGTAGTTTGGAAATTTTCTTTTTCGTATCTTAATCATTTAATAGTATTTTTTTATTAACTACATTGTACAAATATTATTATTATTATTATTATTATTATTATTATTATTATTATTATTTTATGCATACAATGGACTTGGGCCCCCATTTAATAACGAACCATAACCCTTTTAGGGCTCGCTATAGGGGTTATGTCCTCCTTTCTGGACTTAACAAACAGCAGTAATCTAAGATTACCACATTTGTCATAGCATCGTTCTCGCCATCGTTTAAATGGTGAGAGTGTTGCGATCCCCATTGACGGCAATGGGGACCCAGCTCCGCCATTCCAGCTTCAGCCAAGCCCTCCGGGCACTGCTGGGTCTCCGTGTCATGCACATATGCAGACGGACCGCCGTGCACGCGCATTACATTGGAGCCCCGTCGCTGGTAGCGTTAGGCTGCCAGCAGCCCAGCGGAGGACCTCCCAGACGAGCAGGAGGACTTTGTGAGACCTCGTCGGAGGGTACCAGAGGATTTTTCATTTGTATCACAGTGATCCTAAACTAAAAATTCTGTTGGTATTTGCCTTCGTTGATAAATAGGGGCCTAGGTATGATTATACCATGACAAGTGGGAAACCAGTATACCATTAGTTAATACAGTTGAGATGTAAATAAAACTATGGGGTAAATTTACTAAGCAGAGGATTTCCTGAGGGTTTGATACCTCCGTATAACTACTATTCAGAGGTTTTGATGTTTTTTTTGCAGACTTCCATCAATGTCCATCGGTAAAAGCACAGTAATACCACTACAAAACCGCCGCATCCATCTGGCCAATCAGAAGGGGAAGAATTGCAATACACTTATAATGAAGGCAATTATTATGCACTGAATAAGGTGGCAGATACTTTAATTACACTGATAATTCTCTTATGAGGGAAATACTATTTTATTGATATATTAGGGGAAAATAACTGTCTCTCCTTCCGATTGACCAGACAGCTCAAGCAGCAGCTTTTTGAGCTGTCTCACCTGTCACAACCACATGTTTTCTTTCAATGGGTTTGCGCCAGTTTCCAAGCCCGCTGTTTAGTAAATCTGGGGTTATCATACTTGTAATGGTAAAACATAGATGGTCACAGGTGTGCACACAGGGGGGGGGTTTCTGAGTACCCAGAACGCCCCCTCCCGCCGATCAGTGGCGGTTTCAGTAAGTGTAGTGCGGACCGCAGTTAGTAACGAGCACACCGCTGCCGGCGCCGGATAGTACACTCGTACGACCTGGCGGCGGTATGTGCGTTTTAGCAGCCAATGAGAGTCAGACAGACTCTTATTGTCTGCTGCATCCATGGCTCTCGCAGTGGGTGATGGGTGAGACGTCATGACATCTCTCCCATAGTGCCAAGTGGGAGGACAGAGGAGCGGACGGTGGCGGGCGCGGCCGGAGCAGGGATTCAGGTAAGTGTAGTTTTTCTTTTTTGGTTTGTGTCTTTGTCCTATTTATGTAAAGGGCACTGCATAGGGGGGATTACTACTGGGGGCACTGCATAGGGGGGACTACTACTGGGGGCACTGCATAGGGGGGACTACTACTGGGGGCACTGCATAGGGGGGACTACTACTGGGGGCACTGCATAGGGGGGACTACTACTGGGGGCACTGCATAGGGAGGACTACTACTGGGGGCACTGCATAGGGGGGACTACTACTGGGGGCACTGCATAGGGGGGACTACTACTGGGGGCACTGCATAGGGGGGACTACTACTGGGGGCACTGCATAGGGGGGACTACTACTGGGGGCACTGCATAGGGGGGACTACTACTGGGGGCACTGCATAGGGGGGACTACTACTGGGGGCACTGCATAGGGGGGACTACTACTAGGGGCACTGCATAGGGGGGACTACTACTGGGGGCACTGCATAGGGGGGACTACTACTGGGGGCACTGCATACGGGGGACTACTACTGGGGGCACTGCATAGGGGGGACTACTATTGGGGGCACTGCATAGGGGGGACTACTACTGGGGGCACTGCATAGGGGGACTACTACTGGGGGCACTGCATAGGGAGGACTACTACTGGGGGCACTGCATAGGGTGGGACTACTACTGGGGGCACTGCATATGGGGGACTACTACTGGGGGCACTGCATAGGGAGGACTACTACTGGGGGCACTGCATAGGGTGGGACTACTACTGGGGGCACTGCATACGGGGGACTACTACTAGGGGCACTGCATAGGGGGACTACTACTGGGGGCACTGCATAGGGGGGACTACTACTGGGGGCACTGCATAGGGGGACTACTACTGGGGGCACTGCATAGGGGGGACTACTGGGGGCACTGCATAGGGGGGACTACTACTGGGGGAACTGCATAGGGGGAACTACTACTGGGGGCACTGCATAGGGTGGGACTACTACTGGGGGCACTGCATAGGGTGGGACTACTACTGGGGGCACTGCATAGGGGGGACTACTACTGGGTACTGGGGGCACCATATAAGGGGCACTGCATAGGGGGGACCACTGCTGGGGGCACTGCATAGGGGGGACCACTGCTGGGGGCACTGCAAATAGGGGACTACTACTGGGGTCTCTATATAAGGGGCACTGCATAGGGGGGACTACTACTGGGGGCACTATATAAGGGGCACTGCAAATGGGGGACTACTACTGGGGTCTCTATATAAGGGGCACTGCATAGGGGTGACTACTACTGGGGGCACTATAATGGGCACTGCATAGGGGGGACCACTGCTGGGGGCTTTGTAAATGGGGGACTACTACTGGGGTCTCTATATAAGGGATTGCATAAGAGGCACTACTGGAGGCACTGTATAAGGGGCACTACTGGTGGCACTGTATAAGGGGCACTACTGGGGGCACTGCATAAGGGGCATTACTGGGGGCACTGCATAAGGGGCACTACTGGAGGCACTGTATAAGGGGCACTGCATAGGGGTCCACTACTGGGGCACTCTAAAAAGGGCACTACTGGAGGCAGGGGGGTCTTTAATAAATCATGCTGACTGTATTTATCTATTTGGGTCTAGATTTTTTAAAATGTTTTTTTATTGGTTCGGTAACCAAGAATTTAGAAACCGCCTTTCAAAATCCTGCGTTTGCCACTGGGTCATTTGTTGTTTTATTCTATTCTAAACTGTGGCTTATCGGTGATTTTACTGTGGGCTTGATCTTAGTATATCCGCGGCAGCCAAACCCGCAGGTGAACCGCAGCAAAACCACTGAAATTTCAACCCCCTGCTTAGTAAAACTTACAAGCTGGAGTTGAACTTCTGGTCTGGTCTAAAAGGGATATTATTATTATTATTATTATTAGTACTACTATTATTAATATCATTATTACTATTATTTATTGTTAGTATGCATTTGTATTATGATTGTTTATTATCATCATCAGCAAACTTTTTTATAATGCGCCACAGGCTCGGCTGCGCTGGACACGCAAGGTAACAGACAGAATAGAAGACATAAAATAAAAGAGAACGTATAGGTCATGTGGGAACAGCTACATGTCAGGACAGGTCGCAAGCAAATGACCCAGAGCAGGTGCAAACATTCAATTCAGAGCATGCGCAAATCTCACATATCGTGTAACCGTCATGCGGGTAAAGATGGCGCAAAGGATGGACAGTGTGTGAATAGGTAGATACATGGGACAGATGTGAGACCTACGGTGCCGAGGGTCCTGCTCGTTAAAGCTTAGACTTATTATTAGAGAGGTGTGCTTCGGTCCTCCAGAAATCCGAATCCACCCGAATGTCGTAGATCCGGACAGGTCCGATTCACGGTTCTGATCTTTTCATGGTTCGGAATTCAGATTTTAAATCTGAATTTCAAGTTTTAGATTGCAAAAATTACATGATTTAGCTGTTTTTAAAATCTTTTTATCGATTTATCTTTAACAAAAAAAAACAAAAAACCACAACATGAAGATGAATCCAGATCCAAAACCAAAACAGGGGTCAGCGCACATCTCTATATTATTAATTATATTATTATTGTTCATTATTATTAGTAGTATTATTAGTATTTTTGTTATTATGGTCACTTTTATCCCCGGAGTGAGGATCAACAAGTTTCCCTTGTGCCTTTTGCCGTAGTCTGTGACTTTTATGCTAATGCTAGTATCAGCCCTTGCCCTGGTGGGCATCGTGCATCTGACTGTGCAAGGGCTGTGACGCCCACTTTGTACGCCTGCGGTCGCAACCATTGGTAGGCACTGTTGGGAGGACTTGCACCGGCCTCATGATAGGTGCGGACTCTCCGTCAAAGTATGGCTTCCAATAATATAATCCCCTCCTCTCAGCAGCCTAACTCGAAAGGGGGGTATCCACTTGTAGATATACCAACGACAGCACGATTACGACATTGCAATCGTGCTGTCGTTTGTATAGCTAGTGATGTGCCTAGACCAGAGGTTTTCAACCGCTGTGCCGCGGGCGGTTGTGAGGTGTGCCGCAGCGCTAGAGCCGCCGGTCACATTAAAGAGCTGCGGCCCGGGCAGCGCTGCCACTGAGCTCCTCTGGGAGGCTCAGGGGCACGCGTGGGCCGTGACCTGCCTTAACACGGCAGCGTGACATCACAGGTAATGTATGTGTGTGTTATATCTTTGGGGCCATTGTATGTGTGTTTTATTCCTGTGAAGGCCAATGCGTGTGTTTTTTTTTTGTGAGAGCCAATGTGTATGTTTTTGCATAGGTCGCGCACGCCGCATCGCCGGATGGAGTTCCTTGGCAATTTTAAAATCTTGCCTAGTGTGCCTCGAGTTGAAAAAGGTTGAAAATCACTGACCTAGACAGAACGTTCACTCGTTCAGTCCTGGCACATACCTCATCCCCGCACATGCTGAACCTGACGAGATCGTCAGGTTGACCTGCATATATGGGCGATGTCAGATGTCGGAAGCGACCCGCGGGCACGCGCATCGCTGGTCGCTTCTGACCAAAACTTGCCCGATGCATGCACGATGCATGCGCGATTTGCAAGCGATTGCCTGATAACGACATCGTTATCGTGCAATCGCTTGCAAATCGCGCTAAATCACTAAGTGGATACCCCCCATAACCCTTCCGCTCGCAGTCTAACCCTAATGGCGACTTTCTGACAATGTCGACATTTCCCTGTCACTATTTTAACAATTTTAACATCATAACTGTTGATAATAAGAATGTGGACATCGCGCTTTTTGTCCTTTTGGCTACATCCCGGGGACCTGACATTGGCGCTGTGGGATGTTTTTAAATAAAGTACTACAGTAACTTTCCTGGACTGAGAGAGCTGGGCACGGCCTCCGCTTGTGTATTGTAATAAATGAGATGTATGGAAAGTTTGGCTTTGTATAGAGTCGCACATTATGCGGCCCCCTGCTGGCGCCAGGAATCCTGCATTACTAGTGCTGTATAATGTTTGTATAAGTAAGTAAGCGGGTGCAGGAATGGGATATACCGGTGCCAACGACCTTATATACTGTACTTGTGCGATAGTGGCAATGATAGTTTAGATTCACTCCAAGTGAATGCGAGGGCGCCAATAAAGGGCATACCGGCCACAAGGACAGGTTACCCGATTATCACTGAAGATTCCTAACGCCAGGGGGCAACCAGCCTAAAGGGTCTATTTACTAAGCAGTGTTAGGAGACAGAGTGAAAAGTGATAAAGTGATAAGGTGCCAGCCAATCAGCTCCCAACTGTCAGTTTTCAAACACAGCCTGTGTGATGACAGTTGGGAGCTGATTGGCTGGCACCTTATCACTTTCTTATCACTTTTCACTCTGTCTCCTAACACTGCTTAGTAAATAGACCTCTAATTCTTATAGATGGTTGCTTTATTTTTTATGTACAGACAATAGCTATGAATGGTCACACATTGGTCTATTCCTGTGAACGTTCTAATGCTCTAATTGTTTACATATTTAATACATTCATATATAATTTACTTTAGAATGAGTTAGGGTCACTTGTAACAATCTATCTATCTATCTATCTATCTATCTATCTCATATCTATCTATCTATCTATCTATCTATCTCATTATCTATTTATCTATCTATCTATCTATCTCATATCTATCTATCTATCTATCTATCTATCTATCTATCTATCTATATATCTGTCTATATACAGTCAGGTGCATAAATATTGGGACATTGACAGAATTTTCATATTTTGGCCTCTATTCACCACCACAATGGCTTTGAAATGAAACAAACAAGATGTTCTTTAACTGCAGACTTTCAGATTTAATTTGAGGGTAATTACATCCAAATCAGGTGAACGGTGTAGGAATTACAACGGTTTCTATATGTGCCTCCCACTTTTTAAGGGGCCAAAAGTAATGGGACAAACTAAACAATCCTAAATCTAACTTTCACTTTTTAATACTTTGTTGCAAATCCTTTGCAGGCAATTACAGCCTGAAGTCTGGAACGCATAGACATCACCAGACGCTGGGTTTCATCCCTGGTGATGTTCTGCCAGGCCTCTACTGCAAATGCCTTCAGTTCCTGCTTGTTCTTGGGTCATTTTCCTTCAGTTTTGTCTTCATCAAGTGAAATGCATGCTCAATCGGATTCAGGTCAGGGGATTGACTTGGCCATAGCATAACGTTCCACTTTTTAGCCTTAAAAAACTCTTTGGTTGCTTTTGCAGTATGCTTCAGGTCTTTGTCCATCTGCACTGTGAAGCGCCGTCCAATGAGTTCTGAAGCATTTGACTGAATATGAGCATATAATATTGCCCGAAACACTTCAGAATTCATTCTGCTGCTTTTGTCAGCAGTCACATCATCAATAAATACAAGGGAACCAGTTCCATTGGCAGCCATACATGCCCATGCCATGACACTACCACCACCATGCTTCACTGATGAGGTGGTATGTTTTGGATCATGAGCAGTTCCTTTCCTTCTCCATACTCTTCTCTTCCCATCACTCTGGTACAAGTTGATCTTTGTCTCATCTGTCAATAGGATGTTGTTCCAGAACTGTAATGGCTTTTTTAGATGTTGTTTAGCAAACTCTAATCTGGTCTTCCTGTTTTTGTGGCTCACCAATGGTTTACATCTTGTGGTGTACCCTCTATATTCACTCTTGTGAAGTCTTCTCTTGATTGTTGACTTTGACACATATACACCTACCTCCTGGAGAGTGTTCTTGATTTGGCCAACTGTTGTGAAGGGGTTTTTCTTCACCAGGGAAATAATTCTTCTATCATCCACCACAGTTGTTTTCCGTGGTCTTCCGGGTCTTTTGGTGTTGCTGAGCTCTCTGGTGCATTCTTTCTTTTTAAGAATGTTCCAAACAGTTGATTTGGCCACACCTAATGTTTTTGCTATCTCTCTGATGGGTTTGTTTTGATTTTTCAGCCTAATGATGGCTTGCTTCACTGATAGTGACAGCTCTTTGGATCTCATATTGAGAGTCGACAGCAACTGATTCCAAATGCAAATGTCACATCTAGAATCAACTCCAGACCTTTTACCTGCTTAACTGATAATGAAATAACAAGAGAATAGCCCACACCTGTCCATGAAATAGCTTTTGAGTTGATAGTCACATTACTTTTGGCCCCTTAAAAAGTGGGAGGCACACATAGAAACCGTTGCAATTCCTACACCGTTCACCTGATTTGGATGTAATTACCTTCAACTTAAATCTGAAAGTCTGCAGTTAAAGCACATCTTGTTTGTTTCATTTCAAAGCCATTGTGGTGGTGAAAAGAGGCCAAAATATGAAAATTCTGTTAATGTCCTAATATTTATGCACCTGACTGTATCTATCTATCTATCTATCTATCTATCTATCTATCTATCTATCTATCTATCTATCTATCTATCTATTCTATCTGTTATCTA
>JAUIMM010000441.1:1640000-1642500 GCA_031769625.1 Taudactylus pleione
TATCTATCTATCTGTTATCTATCTATCTCATATCTATCTATCTATCTATCTGTTATCTATCTATCTATCTCATATCTATCTGTTATCTATCTATCTCATATCTATCTATCTATCTATCAATCAATATATGTATCTATCTCATATCTATCTATCTATCTCATATCTATCTATCTAGCTATCTATGTATCTATCTCATATCTATATATCTATCTATCTATCTATCTGTTATCTATCTATCTATCTATCTATCTATCTATCTATCTCATATCTATCTATCTATCTATCTATCTATCTATCTATCAATCAATCTATGTATCTATCTCATATCTATCTATCTCATATCTATCTATCTATCTATCTATCTATCTATCTATCTATGTATCTATCTCATATCTATCTATCTATCTATCTATCTATCTTTTATCTATCTATCTATCTATCTCATATCTATCTATCTATCTCTCTATCTATCTCATATCTATCTATATATCTATATATTTCATATCTATATATCTGTCTATCTATTTCATATCTATCTATCTCATATCTATCTATCTATCTATCTATCTATCTATCTATCTATCTATCTCATATCTATCTATCTATCTATCTATCTATCTATATATCTCATATCTATCTGTCTATCTATCTATCTATCTATCTATCTCATATCTATCTATCTATCTATCTCATATCTATCTATCTATCTATCTATCTATCTGTTATCTATCTATCTATCTCATATCTATCTATCTATCTATCTCATATCTATCTATCTATCTATCTATCTATCTATATATGTATCTATCTCATATCTATCTATCTATCTATCTGTTATCTATCTATCTATCTCATATCTATCTATCTATCTATCTATCTATCTGTTATCTATCTATCTATCTCATATCTATCTGTTATCTATCTATCTCATATCTATCTATCTATCTATCTATCTATCTATCTATCAATCAATCTATGTATCTATCTCATATCTATCTATCTATCTCATATCTATCTATCTATCTAGCTATCTATGTATCTATCTCATATCTATATATCTATCTATCTATCTGTTATCTATCTATCTATCTATCTATCTATCTATCTCATATCTATCTATCTATCTATCTATCAATCAATCTATGTATCTATCTCATATCTATCTATCTCATATCTATCTATCTATCTATCTATCTATCTATCTATCTATGTGTCTATCTCATATCTATCTATCTATCAATCTATGTATCTATCTCATATCTATCTATCTATCTATCTATCTATGTATCTATCTCATATCTATCTATCTATCTATCTATCTATCTTTTATCTATCTATCTATCTATCTATCTATCTATCTATCTATCTATCTCATATCTATCTATCTATCTCTCTATCTATCTCATATCTATCTATATATCTATATATTTCATATATATATATATCTATCTATCTATTTCATATCTATCTATCTCATATCTATCTATCTATCTATCTATCTATCTATCTATCTGTTATCTATCTATCTATCTCATATCTATCTATCTATATATGTATCTATCTCATATCTATCTATCTATCTGTTATCTATCTATCTATCTCATATCTATCTATCTATCTATCTATCTATCTATCTGTTATCTATCTATCTATCTCATATCTATCTGTTATCTATCTATCTCATATCTATCTATCTATCTATCTATCTATCAATCAATCTATGTATCTATCTCATATCTATCTATCTATCTCATATCTATCTATCTATCTATGTATCTATCTCATATCTATATATCTATCTATCTATCTATCTATCTATCTATCTATCTATCTATCTGTTATCTATCTATCTATCTATCTATCTATCTATCTATCTCATATCTATCTATCTATCAATCAATCTATGTATCTATCTCATATCTATCTATCTCATATCTATCTATCTATCTATCTATCTATCTATCTATGTATCTATCTATCTCATATCTATCTATCTATCAATCTATGTATCTATCTCATATCTATCTATCTATCTATCTATCTATCTATCTATGTATCTATCTCATATCTATCTATCTATCTATCTATCTTTTATCTATCTATCTATCTATCTATCTATCTCATATCTATCTATCTATCTCTCTATCTATCTCATATCTATCTATATATCTATATATTTCATATCTATATATCTATCTATCTATTTCATATCTATCTATCTCATATCTATCTATCTATCTATCTGTTATCTATCTATCTATCTCATATCTATCTATCTATCTATATATGTATCTATCTCATATCTATCTATCTATCTATCTATCTATCTATCTGTTATCTATCTATCTCATATCTATCTATCTATCTATCTATCTATCTATCTGTTATCTATCTATCTATCTCATATCTATCTGTTATCTATCTATCTCATATCTATCTATCTAGCTATCTATGTATCTATCTCATATCTATATATCTATCTATCTATCTATCTATCTAT